>CM059576.1:119968922-119973922 GCA_030386875.1 Morinoia aosen
CCCCCACACTCCCCCACACTCCCCACACACTCCCCACACACTCCCCCACACTCCCCCACACTCCCCCACACTCCCCACACTCCCACACTCCCCCACACTCCCCCACACTCCCACACACCCACACTCCCCACACTCCCCCACACTCCCCAAACTCCCCCACACTCCCACACTCCCCCACACTCCCCACACTCCCCCACACTCCCCCCACACTCCCCCACACTCCCCCACACTCCCCCACACTCCCCACACTCCCCCACACTCCCACACTCCCCACCACTCCCCCACACTCCCACCACACTCCCCCACACTCCCCACACTCCACACTCCACTCCCCCACACTCCCCACACTCCCCCACACTCCCCCACACTCCCCCACACTCCCACACTCCACACTCCCCACACTCCCCACACTCCCACACTCCCCCACACTCCCCCACACTCCCCCACACTCCCCCACACTCCCCCACACTCCCCACACCACACTCCCCACACTCCCCCACACTCCCCACACTCCCCCACACTCCCCCACACTCCCCACACTCCCCCACACTCCCCCACACTCCCCCACACTCCCCACACTCCCCACACTCCCCCACACTCCCCCACACTCCCCCACACTCCCCCACACTCCCCCACACTCCCCCACACTCCCCCACACTCCCCCACACTCCCCCACACTCCCCCACACTCCCCACACTCCCCCACACTCCCCCACACTCCCCCACACTCCCCCACACTCCCCCACACTCCCCCACACTCCCCACACTCCCCCACACACCCCAAACTCCCCCACACTCCCCCACACTCCCCCACACTCCCCCACACTCCCCCACACTCCCCCACACTCCCACACACTCCCCACACTCCCCACACTCCCCCACACTCCCCCACACTCCCCCACACTCCCCCACACTCCCCCACACTCCCCCACACTCCCCCACACTCCCCCACACTCCCCCACACTCCCCCACACTCCCCCACACTCCCCCACACTCCCCAACACTCCCCACACTCCCCACACTCCCCCACACTCCCCCACACTCCCCCACACTCCCCCACACTCCCCCACACTCCCACACACTCCCCCACACTCCCCCACACTCCCCCACACTCCCCCACACTCCCCCACACTCCCCAACACTCCCCCACAGTCCCACACACTCCCCCACACTCCCCCACACTCCCCCACACTCCCCCACACTCCCCCACACTCCCCCACACTCCCCCACACTCCCCACACTCCCACACACTCCCCCACACTCCCCCACACTCCCCCACACTCCCCCACACTCCCACACACTCCCCCACACTCCCCCACACTCCCCCACACTCCCCCACACTCCCCCACACTCCCCCACACTCCCCCACACTCCCACACACTCCCCCACACTCCCCACACTCCCCCACACTCCCCCACACTCCCACACACTCCCCCACACTCCCCCACACTCCCCACACTCCCCCACACTCCCCCACACTCCCCCAAACACCCCCACACTCCCCCACACTCCCCCACACTCCCCCACACTCAGCCACACTCCCCCACACTCCCCCAAACACCCCCACACTCCCCCACACTCCCCCACACTCCCCCACACCCCCCCACACTCCCCCACATTCCCCCACACTCCCCCACATTCCCCCACACTCCCCCACATTCCCCCACACTCCCCCACACTCCCCCACACTCCCCCACACTCCCCCAAACACCCCCACACTCCCCCACACTCCCCCACACTCCCCCACACTCCCACACACTCCCCCACACTCCCCCACACTCCCCCACATTCCCCCACACTCCCCCACATTCCCCCACACTCCCCCACACTCCCCCACACTCCCCCACACTCCCCCAAACACCCCCACACTCCCCCACACTCCCCCACACTCCCCCACACTCCCCCACACACCCCCACACACCCCCACACACCCCCACATTCCCCCACACTCCCCCACACTCCCCCACACTCCCCCACACTCCCCCACATTCCCCCACACTCCCCCACATTCCCCCACACTCCCCCACACTCCCCCACACTCCCCCACACTCCCCCAAACACCCCCACACTCCCCCACACTCCCCACACTCCCCCACACTCCCACACACTCCCCCACACTCCCCCACACTCCCCCACACTCCCCCACACTCCCACACACTCCCCCACACTCCCCCACACTCCCCCACACTCCCCCACACTCCCCCACACTCCCCCAAACACCCCCACACTCCCCCACACTCCCCCACACTCCCCCACACTCAGCCACACTCCCCCACACTCCCCCACACTCCCCCACACTCCACCACACTCCCCCACACTCCCCCCACACTCCCCCACACTCCCCCACACTCCCCCACACTCCCCCACACTCCCCCAAACTCCCCCACACTCCCCCACATACCCCCACACTCCCCCACACTCCCCCACACTCCCCCACACTCCCAAACACTCTCCGACACTCCCACACACTCCCCCACATTCTTCCTCACTCCCCCACACTCCCCCACACTCCCCACACTCCCCCACACTCCAAAACCCTCTCCTACACTCCCACACACTCCCCCACACTCTTCCTCACTCCCCCAAACACCCCCACACTCCTCCACACTCCCCCACATTCCCCCACACTCCCCCACACTCCCCCACACTCCCCCACACTCCCCCACACTCTTTCTCACTCCCCCACACTCCCCCACACTCCCCCACACTCTCCCACACTCCCCCAAACACCCCCACACTCCCCCTCACTCCCCCACACTCCCAAACACTCTCCGACACTCCCACACACTCCCCCACACTTTTCCTCACTCCCCCACACTCCCTCACACTCCCCCACACTCCCCCACACTCCCCCACACTCCAAAACCTTCTCCGACACTCTCACACACTCCCCCAAACTCTTCCTCACTCTCCCAAACACCCCCACACTCCCCCACACTCCCCCACACTCCCCCACACTTCCCCACACTCCCCCACACTCCCCCACACTCCCCCACACTCCCCCACACTCTCCCACACTCCCCGACACTCCCCCACACTCTCCCACACTCCCCCACACTCCCCCCCACTCCCCCACACTCCCCCACACTCCCCCACACTCCCCCACACTCCCCCACACTCCCCCACACTCCCCCACACTCCCACACACTCCCCCACCCTCCCACACACTCCCCCACACTCCCCCACACTCCCCCACACTCCCCCACACTCCCCCACATTCCCACACACTCCCCACACTCCCCCACACTCCCCCACACACCCCCACACTCCCCCACACTACCCCACACTCTCCCACACTCCCCCACACTCCCCCACACACCCCCACACACCCCCACACACCCCCACACTCCCCCACACTCCCCCACACACCCCCACACTCCCCCACACTCCCCCACACTCCCCCACACACTCCCCCACACTCCCCCACACACCCCCACACACCCCCACACTCCCCCACACTCCCCCACACTCCCCCACACACCCCCACACACCCCCACACACCCCCACACTCCCCCACACTCCCCCACACACCCCCACACACCCCCACACTCCCCCACACTCCCCCACACACCCCCACACTCCCCCACACTCCCCCACACACCCCCACACACCCCCACACACCCCCACACACCCCCACACACCCCCACACACCCCCACACACACCCACACACCCCCACACACCCCCACACACCCCCACACTCCCCCACACACCCCCACACACCCCCACACACCCCCACACACCCCCACACACCCCCACACACCCCCACACACCCCCACACACCCCCACACTCCCCCACACTCCCCCACACACCCCCACACACCCCCACACTCCCCCACACTCCCCCACACACCCCCACACACCCCCACACTCCCCCACACTCCCCCACACACCCCCACACACCCCCACACTCCCCCACACTCCCCCACACACCCCCACACACCCCCACACTCCCCCACACACCCCCACACACCCCCACACACCCCCACACACCCCCACACACCCCCACACACCCCCACACACCCCCACACACCCCCACACACCCCCACACTCCCCCACACACCCCCACACACCCCCACACTCCCCCACACTCCCCCACACACCCCCACACTCCCCCACACTCCCCCACACTCCCCCACACTCCCCCACACCCCCCCACACACCCCCACACTCCCCCACACTCCCCCACACTCCCCCACACACCCCCACAATTCATTAGGCCGCTAAATTTAGGCCTCCACAATAGGCAAGAAAAGAAGCCGCAGTAGCGGTCGATGATGGACGAAACGCCAGAATTTCTCCTCAGGCGCTGAAACATCGCTGAAACGGCGCTGAAACGACACTGAAACGGCGCTAAATCGGCACTGAATCATCACTGAAACGGCTCTGAAACGGTTATGAACCGGTAGTAAAACGGCGCTGAAACGGTGCTGAAACGGCTCTGAAACGGTTCTGAACCGGTACTGAAACGGGCTGAAACGGCGTTGAAATGGTGGGGGCTAAAACAACGCTGGAACGGTGCAGAAACAGCGTAAAACGGTGCTGAAACGGCCATGAAACGGGGCTGAAACAGAGATGACATGGCTGTGAAACCTTAGAGAAAGTCATGAAACGGGGAATATTGGGGAAGCTGGTGAGATAATTGTGAAACTAGGCAACAGCAATTGTGAAACTCGTAGGAATATTTTTCGAGCTCAGACCAGCATTGAAACTGGGAACGAACTTTAGTGAAACGGGGAAAAAACTTTTGGGAAACTTGTAGCAATATGCGTGAAACTGGAGAAAAAAATTTGAGAAGAAAAAGAAGTTATTGAAACGGCTGAAAATCTGCAGTGAAACATGGAAGGAAGAAACGAGGAAGCAGGTGTAATAAAAGGAAATAATTGGGAAAGGTTTCGTGCACCAAAACATGCAAAACAAACAAGAAATGTAAAATATGTAATTAACAATACACATAAGAACACAAAAGCACTTGAAAGTACAAAAAATATGTGTTAAAAATA
>CM059576.1:119981422-119988407 GCA_030386875.1 Morinoia aosen
TCAAACTTTTCATAATTATATGTGTTATTCTATCAATATAATCAATTATTTGTAAATTATTATTATATATATATATATTTGGAAAGGTGTACGGGTGAATTTCATACAAATTTCTGAACAAAAAACTTCAATGTTTTCGCCTTCTCATTACTAATCAATTTCGTACAAACATTTCATTTCGATTATTTACATTAATTTATTAGAAATGAAATGATAAAAAATGAATTTTAAAGAAAAAATAAAAAAAATATATATTTTTTCTTAAACAATAACCACAATATATGAACTATCAATAAATTTCCATCAAAGTCATCTGTTTTTTAACTGATTTAACATGTTTATATTTCACAAGCTATCATTAAAAACGACTTGATACATGTGTACGCAAATACTGGTATATGGTACGTGAATTTATACATACTTCTTCATTCTATTTAAACACTTAGTAACTTATTCAAACACGTTTCAGTGTATTCGTTAACGTCCTTATTGTTTGTTAGGTTAAGTTAGGTTAGGTTAGGTTAGGTTAGGTTAGGTTAGGTTAGGTTAGGTTAGGTTAGGTTAGGTTAGGTTAGGTTAGGTTAGGTTAGGTTAGGTTAGGTTAGGTTAGGTTAGGTTAGGTTAGGTTAGGTTAGGTTAGGTTAGGTTAGGTTAGGTTAGGTTAGGTTAGGTTAGGTTAGGTTAGGTTAGGTTAGGTTAGGTTAGGTAAACTCTTAGGCCATATTAGGTTGGGTTAGGTTTGGTTTTGTTTGGTTGGGTTAGGTTAGTTTACATTAGGTGAAGCTACGTTAATTTGTGTAAGGTTTGGTTGAATTAGGATAGGTTAGGTTAGGTTAGGTTATATAAGGTTAGGTTATATTAGGTTAGGTTAAGTTAGTTTAGGTTGGGTTATTTATGTTAGGTTAGGTTATCTTAGGTTTGGGTATGTTATATTAGGTTAGGTTATATCAGGTTAGGTTATACTAGGTTTGGTTATATTAAGTTAGGTTATACTAGGTTAGGTTTGCTAAGGGTTGGTTAGGCTAGGTGAGAGTAATCAGGCTAAGTTAGGTTAGGTTAGGATAGGTTAGACGATTATAACAGCAATAATTATTATGAATGTTAAAAAAGAATATTTGCTTCTTTAGTTTTTCGGTCGCGTCCGGCAGTCACCGGCGCTTGCAGCGCAGCAGATGGATGTCATGTTGAATATCTTTCGGAATTATTCCAAGTATGTTAATATGGCCATATTTTCCATAAATAAATTCATTTGCCCATATCCATGGATTTGCTTATATACGAACAAATAGAAACATGTTTATTCATTTATATATTAGTACATATTTATTCGTTTGATAAATATATATATATATGTAGATATATAAATTTCATCAAATCCATATATATCCATGAATAAATAACTGTATTTCAATGATCCCATAAATGAACAAATATATTTCCATATATCCATAAATGAACAAATAAGTTCCATACATCAATAAATTCCTTCCCTGATTTACATATAATTTTCTCGTGGTCATAATTATTTATTTTTAACTTTGACGTTTCATTGTTTCAGAACCCCTACGAGTAATTTAATTAATTTAGAATCGTTCGAGCAATTTCTCTGCAATATGTTTTTAATTTTGGAGTCCTTGTAACTCCTGAACGAAGGGTTATCTAAGGTTCATTTCAACGATACCCTCCCTATAGTCATGCTCGTTATAAATATATAACATATAAATATATAACATTATCTATTGTTTTCGCTATAATCTTCATAGTGAAATATGTAATGTATAAAATATATAATATTAAAATAAATAACGTATAACATATGTAACAAATCATATATTACAAGTTATTAATAGGTTTACGGAACTGATGATGGATTTTTGAAATTACCGTACATACAGTTCTGTATAGCGTTTAAATATATATGTATATATATATATGAATAACTCAATAAAAAATATTCCAAACATTCCAATATAGAATTTGCCGCTAACCCTATAAATATTTTAGCCTGAATATGTCCGAAGAAAGACAAAGCAACTTTAATGGATAAATTTTTAGCTTCACGACCAGTCAACAAAAGAACGGGATAAGAGATCTCTAAAAAATAAACAAACAAATTATTAACATGAATAATGGAATGTTTTTTTAATCAAATTTGTATTTGCCAGTCGCTGCTCTTTCGACATATATATATATATATATATATATATATATATATATATATATATATATATATATATATATATAGATATTCTGTGGTATATATAATATAATATATATTTATAACACAATGGTAATTGCGTATATCAGTTATAAGTAAAACTTGGTAAAATATTTATAAAAAATTGATAAACTTTTGCTAAATAATATTTATTGAGTTCCAAAATATTTAGATATAATGCAATTCTTTATCAAAATTTAAATGCAGTTGAGTTAAAACAGAACTTCGTAGTTTTTATTACAGATAAACAAGTTTCTACGCAGTTGCCTACAAAATGCATTGAAATTCATCCCACATATGTGTCCAAGAGTATGCCCAAAATTCTATCCTATCAAATTATCATTCTTTACAAACTAACAAAATATTATATCAATTTCATAAGCAATTTTTTTCATTGAAATTCGTTGAAAAAATAATATTATTCAAGTTTGATTAATTGCGAATAGGACGAACGAACGAATATTTACAGATTATATACATTAAAAATGTAACTGTTTTCGTATGTTTAAATGATTAATTATACGATACAAACATATTTATATATCTAGCATACAGAATAAAATATATATTGAAAATATGGAACCAAATTCCTCAATGTCTGCATTTCACAAACAAATTCAAGCAACAGATGGTCAACGACACACCAACACATATATATATATACTAAATTAATCATTACAAACACCGTAATTACAGAGCAACATTTAAATGTTACAGTTAGATATAAGCGCTCATTAATAAAGCATTAAAGCAGCAGTTGGTGCTGCTAAATACCGAGGTTGGTACGCCTGATACCCCAATTGAGTACCACAGGTACGTTGGTGCACCTGCCCAGGGATACGAACAATACCCAAGTACCCCCCATGGTGTTACCCGTCTCTCGTACCCCATGCTGGGTACCCACGACCCCGCTATAATTACCCCAATTACGGCCGCAGTTACCCCATTTCCCCGAACTACCATCACCTAGTCACCGGCGCTGCTAGTGTCACGTGAGTGTGGTACCGAGGAGGCGATAAGAAGTGCTAAGTAATAACCTCAAATTAGCAGGTGTGAAAAGAGCGTCACTCTAACGGGGTTATGAACGTATTCACACCAACCAGCGAGATAATTCTCACTTGGTTTCGTTCAAGCGGTGCTAAAGTTTCTTTTTTTCTAAAGTGCTGCCCTAAACCCTTCCTTAAGATCCCGCAATGTTTCGTTCGAGAGCGACGACGCTCCTTCGTTCTTTCAAAGCGGGCTCGTTCCAGATTGTTTCGGCCGCGCCCGTTCGTTTATTAGCGGCGTTCCACAACGGTTCGTTCGTTTGAGCGAGCGAGCAGAGTGAGCGAGTCGTCTCGTTTCCCAGAGACTTTCGCTCGTTTTAAAAAGGAGCAAATGGGTACAAGGATTAAGTTTGGGTGTGCGAGCGTGCGTGCTAGTTACACGAGACAGACGGACAGTATTTCCCGTAAGTTATCGTTCGTGTTGGTGTCACAATGTATCGTGTGTTGTGTGCGCGCGCTGTAGACATACTTGTTTAGCGAGAACTTATGAGCCTATTCGAACCATTCCGGAGTATCCTAGATACTCCCTCCCTACGCGTCCACATAAAAAGTGTGCGCGCGCACCAATAAAATTAGATGCAAAAAATGTGACATTCGAGAGCCATGCAAAAAAATTACCCTAAAAAGAGACCATCAAATCTTAGTGAAGGAATCTAGGCAAGGAAGGAAAATGTGCGCTTGGCGCTCGGTGGAGGAGGAAAGGGAAGGAAAGGGGATGGAGTGATGCAAGGAATGGGGAAGGAAAGGTGGAAGGAATGATGCAAGGAATGAGGAAGGAAAGGGGATGGAATGAGGAAGGAATGGTGCAAGGAATGAGGAAGGAAAGGGGACGGAATGGGGAAGTAATAATGGAAAAAATAGGGAAGGAAAGGGAAAGGAGAGGTGGAAGGAATGGGAAAGGAATGGGGAAGGAAAAGAAAGAAGGAAAAAAGAAGGAGAGTGGATAAGAAAGTGATTGCTTCAACAGAAGAATGAGCTGAGAGGCCTATGGAGAAAATAATTCATGTACGAAAAAAGAATATAGAAAAAAGACGAAATTGAAAGAAAGAGATTCTGGGATTTGTCCAAGTTCTTTTGAGGAATTAGCAAATTAATAGTAAAAACTTAGCAAATTTATTATAAAAGACTTGAGAAATTAATTGAGAAGAACTTAGGAAATGAATTAGATAGAACTTAGAAAATTGATCATATAGAACTCAGGAGATCAAATCTATAGGACTTAGTAAATTAAGAGTAAAAACTTAGGAAATTAATTGTAAAAAAGTTACAAAATTAATTACAAAGAACTTAGCCTATTATTTATACAAAAACCCAGAAAATTTATCATGAATCAATTAGTAAATTTATAACAATAAACTTAGCAAATTATTTATGAAAAATTTGAAAAATGAATTATGATGAACTTAAGAAATTAATTACATAGAAGTTAGCAAAGTAACTAAAAAGAATATAGCAAATTAATTACAAATGCCGGTGAAATTTTCTATGACTGCCACTCCTTACAAATTATTTAACAACATATACAACTGATGAAAAGGAAATTAGAAATAATTCAGTTATAAATATGTCCAACCAAGTATAAATAAATTAAACCAGCGTAAAGTTTTTATAAGTGTCAAAAAAAAACAACCAAAAAAAAATTCAAAAATGCAGAATAAATGATTGCAATATATGAAAAATACGAATACCAAAACCAATTAAAATAATAAAAAGAGAATACTCTAAAAGAGATGCAATTCTGAGCTCAATTTGAATCATTTTTCTACATTAGAGACAGAAAAGAAAGAAGAACAAAAGAGAAATACACCACAAGAAAAATGATGACAACTGAAAAAAACAAAGACACCAAAGACAACGCAGCAAAAATCACAATAAAAAGGGAAATAAAGAGAAAAAAAATTGAAAAATAACCATCGAAATAAAGAAACACATGAAAAAGGTTACAACCACAAAAAAAAATAAAAAAAATGCAAATAAAAAAGAAAAAAACAAAAAATAACCATCGAAATAAAGAAACACATGAAAAAGGTTACAACCACAAAAAAAAATAAAAAAAACAAATAAAAAAGAAAAAAACAAAAAAATACCATCGAAATAAAGAAACACATGAAAAAGGTTACAACCAAAAAAAAAATAAAAAAAAGCAAATAAAAAAGAAAAAAACAAAAAATAACCATCGAAATAAAGAAACACATGAAAAAGGTTACAACCACAAATAATAATTTTGAATATAAAGGAAACGCGTGAAAATAAAAACAAAAAACAACAAAATCAACCCACCGCGAGACTGGCCACACAAAAACAACCCAAAAAAAACTTGAGTTGAGTTCAGGTGTCAAGTTTTATTGGCCAACTTTTGTGTGGGGCGCACACGAGCGTAAACTTTGTGTCTAGGTGACGTATAGGTGAAGTGTAGGTGATATCTGGGTGGCGTATAGGTGACGTCTAGGTGACGTCTAGGTGACGTCTAGGTGACGTCTAGGTGGCATCTGGGTGGCATCTAGGTGACGAATAGGTGACGTCTAGATGACGTCTAGGTGACGTGTAGGTGACGTCTAGGTGACGTCTAGGTGACATCAAGGTGACATATAGGTGACATCTATGTAACATCTGGGTGACGTCTAGGTGACGTCTAGGTGACGTCTAGGTGACGTCTAGGTGACATCAAGGTGACGACTAGGTGACATCTATGTAACATCTGGGTGACGTCTAGGTGACGTCTAGGTGGCATCTGGGTGGCATCTAGGTGGCATCTAGGTGACGACTAGGTGACGTCTAGGTAACGTCTAGGTGGCATCTAGGTGGCATCTAGGTGGCATCTAGGTGACATCTATGTAACATCTGGGTGACGTCTAGGTGACGTCTGGGTGACGTCTAGGTGACGTCTAGGTGACGTCTAGGTGACGTCTAGGTGACGTCTAGGTGACGTCTAGGTGACATCAAGGTGACGACTATGTGACGTCTAGGTGACGTCTAGTTGACGTCTAGGTGACGTCTAGGTGACGTCTAGGTGACGTCTAGGTGACGTCTAGGTGACGTCTAGGTGACGTCTAGGTGACGTCTAGGTGACGTCTAGGTGACGTCTAGGTGACGTCTAGGTGACGTCTAGGTGACGTCTAGGTGACGTCTAGGTGACATCAAGGTGACATCTAGGTGACATCTAGGTGACATCTTGGTGACGTCTAGGTGACGTCTAGGTGGCATCTAGGTGGCATCTAGGTGACGTCTAGGTGACGTCTAGGTGACGTCTAGGTGACATCTGGGTGACATCTAGGTAACATCAAGGTGACATCTAGGTAACATTTAGGTGATGTCTAGGTGACGTCTAGGTGACATCTCGGTGACATCTAGGTAACATCTAGGTGACGTCTAGGTGACATCGATGTAACATCTGGGTGACGTCTAGATGACGTCTAGGTGACATCTGAGTGACGCTTAGGTGACATAAAGGTGACATTTAGGGGACATCTAGGTGACGTCTAGGTGACATCTGGGTGACATCTAGGTGTCATCTTGGTGACGTCTAGCTAACATCTAGGTGACGTCTAGGTGACATCTAGGTGACATCTGGGTGACATCTAGATGACATCTTGGTGACGTCTAGGTAATATCTAGGTGACATTTAGGGGACATCTAGGTGGCATCTAAGTGACATCCTGGTGACGTCTAGGAGACGTCTAGTTGACGTCTAGGTGGCGTCTAGGTGACGTCTAGGTGACAC
>CM059576.1:119988907-120228907 GCA_030386875.1 Morinoia aosen
CCCCTCGTCCCCACTGACCTGTCTCTCGCCCCCTCGGCCCCACTGCCCCTCTCTCGCCCCCTCGCCCCACTGCCCGCCTCTCGCCCCCTCGCCCCACAGCCTGCCTCTCGCCCCTTCGCCCCACTGCCTGCCTCTCGCCCCCCTCGCCCCACTGCCCCGCCTCTCGCCCCCTCGCCCCACTGCCTGCCTCTCGCCCCCCTCGCCCCACTGCCTGTCTCTCGCCCCCTCGCCCCAATGCCTGTCTCCTCGCCCCCTCGCCTAACTGCCCGCCTCTCACCCCCTCGCCCCACTGCCTGTCTCTCGCCCCCTTGCCCCACTGCCTGTCTCGCGCCCCCTCGCCCCACTGCCCAAAATCTCACCCCTTCGCCCCATTGCCTGTCTCTCGCCCCCTCGCCGCACTGCCTGTCTCTCGCCCCCTCGCCCCACTGCCTGCCTCTCGCCCCTTTGCCTCACTGCCCGCCTCTCACCCCCTCGCCCCACTGCCTGTCTCTCTCCCCCTTGCCCCACTGCCTGTCTCTCGCCCCCTCGCCCCACTGCCTGTCTCTCGCCCCCTCGCCAAACTGCCCGCCACTCACCCCCTTGCCCCACTGCCTGTCTCTCGCCCCCCTTGCCCCACTGCCTGTCTCTCGCCCCCTCGCCCCACTGCCCGAATCTCGCCCCTCTCGCCCCATTGCCTGTCTCTCGCCCCCTCGCCCCCACTGCCTGTCTCTCGCCACCTCGCCCCCACCTGCCCGCCTCTCGCCCCCTCGCCCCACTGCCCCCCTCTCGCTCTCTCGCCCTACTGCCCGCCCCTCACCCCCCTCGCCCCACTGCCCGCCTTCGCCCCCTTGCTCCATTGCCTGTCTCTCGCCCCTCGCCCCACTGCCCGCCTCTCGCCCCCCTCGCCCCACTGCCTGTCTCTCGCCCCCCTCGCCCCACTGCCCGTCTCTCGCCCCCTCGCCCCCCACCCCATCTCACACCCCACCTCACCCCACCTCACCCCACCTCACCCCAACTTCACCCCACCTCACCCCACCTCACACCCACCCTCACCCCACCCTCACACCACCTCACACCACCTCACCCCACCTCACCCACCTCACACCCAACCTCACCCCACCTCACCCACCTCACCCCACCTCACCCCACCTCACCCCAACCTCACCCCACCTCGCCCACCTCACCCCAGCCTCACCCCACATCACCCCACATCACCCCACATCACCCCACCTCACCCCACATCACCCCACAATCATCCCACATCACCCCACATCACCCCACCATCACCCCACATCAACCCCCTCACCTCACCTCACCTCACCACACCTCTCACACCACCCTCCACACCACCCTCACACCACCTCACACCACCTCACCCAACCTCACCCCACCTCACCCCACCTCACCCACCTCGCCCCACCTCAACCCACCTCACCTCACCCACCTTACCCCACATCACCCCCACATCACCCCACCTTACCCCACCTCACATCACTTCACCCCACATCACCCCACATCACCCCACCTCACCCCCACCTCACCTCACCTCACCCCACCTCACCCCCACCTCACCCCACCTCACCCACCTCACCCCACCTCACCTCTCCCCACCTCACCCCACCTCACCCACCACTCACCCCACCTCACCCCACCTCACCCCACCTCACCCCACCTCACCCCACCTCACCCACCTCACCCCACCTCACCCCCACCTCACCCCACCTCACCCCACCTCACCCCACCTCACCCCACCTCACCCCCACCTCACCCCACCTCACCCCACCTCACCCACCACCTCACCCCACCTCAACCCACCTCACCCCACCTCACCCCACCTTACCCCACCTACCCCACCTCACCCCCACCTTACCCCACCTCACCCCACCTCAACCCACCTCACCCCACCTCACCCACCTCACCCCACCTCACCCCACCTCACCCCCCACCTCACCCCACCTCACCCCACCTCAACCCCCACCTCACCCCACCTCAACCCACCTCAACCCACCTCACCCCACCTCACCCCAACCTCACCCCACCTTACCCCACCTCACCCCACCTCAACCCACCTCACCCCACCTCACCCCACCTCACCCCACCTCACCCCACCTCACCCCCACCTCAACCCACCTCACCCCCATCTCACCCCCACCTCACCTCACCTTACCCCACCTCACCCCACCTTACCCCACCTCACCCCACCTCAACCCACCTCACCCCACCTCACCCCCACCTCACCCCACCTCACCCACCTCACCCCACCTTACCCCACCTCACCCCACCTCACCCCACCTCACCCCACCTCACCCCACCTCACCCCCACCTCACCCCACCTCACCCCACCTCATCCCACCTCACCCCACCTCAACCCACCTCAACCCACCTCACCCCACCTCACCCCACCTCACCCCCACCTCACCCCCACCTTACCCCACCTCACCCCACCTCACCCCACCTCACCCCACCTCAACCCACCTCACCCCATCTCACCCCACCTCACCCCACCTTACCCCACCTCACCCCACCTTACCCCACCTCACCCCACCTCAACCCACCTCACACCCACCTCACCCCACCTCACCCCACCTCACCCCACCTTACCCCACCTCACCCCACCTCAACCCACCTCACCCCACCTCACCCCACCTCACCCCACCTCACCCCCCCACCCTCACCCCACCTCACCCCACCTCAACCCACCTCAACCCACCTCACCCCACCTCACCCCACCTCACCCCACCTCACCCCACCTCACCCCACCTCACCCCACCTCACCCCACCTCACCCCACCTCAACCCACCTCAACCCACCTCACCCCACCTCACCCCACCTCAACCCACCTCACCCCACCTCACCCCACCTCAACCCACCTCACCCCACCTCACCCCACCTCACCCCACCTCACCCCACCCTCATCACCAGAAGCCCGTCTTGTTATGTAAACAAAAGAGATTTTTTAGCCCGGCAGGCAAAATATTTAGTGAGTGAGGGGAGAGTGAGGCAAGGGGAGAGAGAGTGAGGGGAGAGAGAGAAGTGGAGGATGGAGGGAGAAGTGAGATAAGTAAAGATAGAGAGAGAGAGAGGGGAAGTGAGGGAAAACTCACGGGAAAATGAGAGGAAGAGGGCAAAACAGTAACCTGGATCACTGAAAACAGAGGGAAAGAGAGAAATAGGCTAGAGAAGTGAATCGAAACAAAGAGAAATGAGGGGAAACAGAGGGAAGTGAAGAGAACCAGAGGGGAGTGAGGGGCAGCAGAGGGAAGTGAGAAGAAACAGAGGGAAGTGAGGAGAAACATAGGGAAGTGAGGGGCAGCAGAGGGAAGTGAGAAGAAACAGAGGGAAGTGAGAAGAAACAGAGGGAAGTGAGGAGAAAACATAGGGAAGTGAGGGGCAGCAGAGGGAAGTGAGAAGAAACAGAGGGAAGTGAGGAGAAACCATAGGGAAGTGAGGGGCAGCAGAGGGAAGTGAGAAGAAACAGAGGGAAGTGAGGAGAAACATAGGGAAGTGAGGGGCAGCAGAGGGAAGTGAGAAGAAACAGAGGGAAGTGAGGAGAAACATAGGGAAGTGAGGGGCAGCAGAGGGAAGTGAGAAGAAACAGAGGGAAGTGAGGAGAAACATAGGGAAGTGAGGGGCAGCAGAGGGAAGGAGAAGAAACAGAGGGAAGTGAGAAGAAACAGAGGGAAGTGAGAAGAAACAGAGGGAAGTGAGGAGAAACATAGGGAAGTGAGGGGCAGCAGAGGGAGTGAGAAGAAACAGAGGGAAGTGAGGAGAAACATAGGGAAGTGAGGGGCAGCAGAGGGAAGTGAGAAGAAACAGAGGGAAGTGAGAAGAAACATAGGGAAGTGAGGGGCAGCAGAGGGAAGTGAGAAGAAACAGAGGGAAGTGAGGAGAAACATAGGGAAGTGAGGGGCAGCAGAGGGAAGTGAGAAGAAACAGAGGGAAGTGAGGAGAAACATAGGGAAGTGAGGGGCAGCAGAGGGAAGTGAGAAGAAACAGAGGGAAGTGAGGAGAAACATAGGGAAGTGAGGGGCAGCAGAGGGAAGTGAGAAGAAACAGAGGGAAGTGAGGAGAAACATAGGGAAGTGAGGGGCAGCAGAGGGAAGTGAGAAGAAACAGAGGGAAGTGAGGAGAAACATAGGGAAGTGAGGGGCAGCAGAGGGAAGTGAGAAGAAACAGAGGGAAGTGAGAAGAAACAGAGGGAAGTGAGAAGAAACAGAGGGAAGTGAGGAGAAACATAGGGAAGTGAGGGGCAGCAGAGGGAAGTGAGAAGAAACAGAGGGAAGTGAGGAGAAACATAGGGAAGTGAGGGGCAGCAGAGGGAAGTGAGAAGAAACAGAGGGAAGTGAGAAGAAACATAGGGAAGTGAGGGGCAGCAGAGGGAAGTGAGAAGAAACAGAGGGAAGTGAGGAGAAACATAGGGAAGTGAGGGGCAGCAGAGGGAAGTGAGAAGAAACAGAGGGAAGTGAGGAGAAACATAGGGAAGTGAGGGGCAGCAGAGGGAAGTGAGAAGAAACAGAGGGAAGTGAGGAGAAACATAGGGAAGTGAGGGGCAGCAGAGGGAAGTGAGAAGAAACAGAGGGAAGTGAGGAGAAACATAGGGAAGTGAGGGGCAGCAGAGGGAAGTGAGAAGAAACAGAGGGAAGTGAGGAGAAACATAGGGAAGTGAGGGGCAGCAGAGGGAAGTGAGAAGAAACAGAGGGAAGTGAGAAGAAACAGAGGGAAGTGAGAAGAAACAGAGGGAAGTGAGGAGAAACATAGGGAAGTGAGGGGCAGCAGAGGGAAGTGAGAAGAAACAGAGGGAAGTGAGGAGAAACATAGGGAAGTGAGGGGCAGCAGAGGGAAGTGAGAAGAAACAGAGGGAAGTGAGAAGAAACAGAGGGAAGTGAGGAGAAACATAGGGAAGTGAGGGGCAGCAGAGGGAAGTGAGAAGAAACAGAGGGAAGTGAGAAGAAACAGAGGGAAGTGAGGAGAAACATAGGGAAGTGAGGGGCAGCAGAGGGAAGTGAGAAGAAACAGAGGGAAGTGAGGAGAAACATAGGGAAGTGAGGGGCAGCAGAGGGAAGTGAGAAGAAACAGAGGGAAGTGAGGAGAAACATAGGGAAGTGAGGGGCAGCAGAGGGAAGTGAGAAGAAACAGAGGGAAGTGAGGAGAAACATAGGGAAGTGAGGGGCAGCAGAGGGAAGTGAGAAGAAACAGAGGGAAGTGAGGAGAAACATAGGGAAGTGAGGGGCAGCAGAGGGAAGTGAGAAGAAACAGAGGGAAGTGAGAAGAAACAGAGGGAAGTGAGAAGAAACAGAGGGAAGTGAGGAGAAACATAGGGAAGTGAGGGGCAGCAGAGGGAAGTGAGAAGAAACAGAGGGAAGTGAGGAGAAACATAGGGAAGTGAGGGGCAGCAGAGGGAAGTGAGAAGAAACAGAGGGAAGTGAGGAGAAACATAGGGAAGTGAGGGGCAGCAGAGGGAAGTGAGAAGAAACAGAGGGAAGTGAGGAGAAACATAGGGAAGTGAGGGGCAGCAGAGGGAAGTGAGAAGAAACAGAGGGAAGTGAGGAGAAACATAGGGAAGTGAGGGGCAGCAGAGGGAAGTGAGAAGAAACAGAGGGAAGTGAGAAGAAACATAGGGAAGTGAGGGGCAGCAGAGGGAAGTGAGAAGAAACAGAGGGAAGTGAGAAGAAACAGAGGGAAGTGAGGAGAAACATAGGGAAGTGAGGGGCAGCAGAGGGAAGTGAGAAGAAACAGAGGGAAGTGAGAAGAAACAGAGGGAAGTGAGAAGAAACAGAGGGAAGTGAGGAGAAACATAGGGAAGTGAGAAGAAACATAGGGAAGTGAGAAGAAACAGAGGGAAGTGAGAAGAAACAGAGGGAAGTGAGAAGAAACAGAGGGAAGTGAGAAGAAACAGAGGGAAGTGAGAAGAAACATAGGGAAGTGAGGGGCAGCAGAGGGAAGTGAGAAGAAACAGAGGGAAGTGAGAAGAAACAGAGGGAAGTGAGAAGAAACAGAGGGAAGTGAGGAGAAACATAGGGAAGTGAGGGGCAGCAGAGGGAAGTGAGAAGAAACAGAGGGAAGTGAGGAGAAACATAGGGAAGTGAGGGGCAGCAGAGGGAAGTGAGAAGAAACAGAGGGAAGTGAGGAGAAACATAGGGAAGTGAGGGGCAGCAGAGGGAAGTGAGAAGAAACAGAGGGAAGTGAGAAGAAACAGAGGGAAGTGAGAAGAAACAGAGGGAAGTGAGGAGAAACATAGGGAAGTGAGGGGCAGCAGAGGGAAGTGAGAAGAAACAGAGGGAAGTGAGGAGAAACATAGGGAAGTGAGGGGCAGCAGAGGGAAGTGAGAAGAAACAGAGGGAAGTGAGGAGAAACATAGGGAAGTGAGGGGCAGCAGAGGGAAGTGAGAAGAAACAGAGGGAAGTGAGGAGAAACATAGGGAAGTGAGGGGCAGCAGAGGGAAGTGAGAAGAAACAGAGGGAAGTGAGAAGAAACAGAGGGAAGTGAGAAGAAACAGAGGGAAGTGAGGAGAAACATAGGGAAGTGAGGGGCAGCAGAGGGAAGTGAGAAGAAACAGAGGGAAGTGAGGAGAAACATAGGGAAGTGAGGGGCAGCAGAGGGAAGTGAGAAGGAACAGAGGGAAGTGAGGAGAAACATAGGGAAGTGAGGGGCAGCAGAGGGAAGTGAGAAGAAACAGAGGGAAGTGAGAAGAAACAGAGGGAAGTGAGAAGAAACAGAGGGAAGTGAGGAGAAACATAGGGAAGTGAGGGGCAGCAGAGGGAAGTGAGAAGAAACAGAGGGAAGTGAGGAGAAACATAGGGAAGTGAGGGGCAGCAGAGGGAAGTGAGAAGGAACAGAGGGAAGTGAGGAGAAACATAGGGAAGTGAGGGGCAGCAGAGGGAAGTGAGAAGAAACAGAGGGAAGTGAGAAGAAACAGAGGGAAGTGAGGAGAAACATAGGGAAGTGAGGGGCAGCAGAGGGAAGTGAGAAGAAACAGAGGGAAGTGAGAAGAAACAGAGGGAAGTGAGGAGAAACATAGGGAAGTGAGGGGCAGCAGAGGGAAGTGAGAAGAAACAGAGGGAAGTGAGGAGAAACATAGGGAAGTGAGGGGCAGCAGAGGGAAGTGAGAAGAAACAGAGGGAAGTGAGGAGAAACATAGGGAAGTGAGGGGCAGCAGAGGGAAGTGAGAAGAAACAGAGGGAAGTGAGGAGAAACATAGGGAAGTGAGGGGCAGCAGAGGGAAGTGAGAAGAAACAGAGGGAAGTGAGGAGAAACATAGGGAAGTGAGGGGCAGCAGAGGGAAGTGAGAAGAAACAGAGGGAAGTGAGAAGAAACAGAGGGAAGTGAGAAGAAACAGAGGGAAGTGAGGGGCAGCAGAGGGAAGTGAGGGGCAGCAGAGGGAAGTGAGAAGAAACAGAGGGAAGTGAGGAGAAACATAGGGAAGTGAGGGGCAGCAGAGGGAAGTGAGAAGAAACAGAGGGAAGTGAGAAGAAACAGAGGGAAGTGAGAAGAAACAGAGGGAAGTGAGGAGAAACATAGGGAAGTGAGGGGCAGCAGAGGGAAGTGAGAAGGAACAGAGGGAAGTGAGGAGAAACATAGGGAAGTGAGGGGCAGCAGAGGGAAGTGAGAAGAAACAGAGGGAAGTGAGAAGAAACAGAGGGAAGTGAGGAGAAACATAGGGAAGTGAGGGGCAGCAGAGGGAAGTGAGAAGAAACAGAGGGAAGTGAGAAGAAACAGAGGGAAGTGAGGAGAAACATAGGGAAGTGAGGGGCAGCAGAGGGAAGTGAGAAGAAACAGAGGGAAGTGAGGAGAAACATAGGGAAGTGAGGGGCAGCAGAGGGAAGTGAGAAGAAACAGAGGGAAGTGAGGAGAAACATAGGGAAGTGAGGGGCAGCAGAGGGAAGTGAGAAGAAACAGAGGGAAGTGAGGAGAAACATAGGGAAGTGAGGGGCAGCAGAGGGAAGTGAGAAGAAACAGAGGGAAGTGAGGAGAAACATAGGGAAGTGAGGGGCAGCAGAGGGAAGTGAGAAGAAACAGAGGGAAGTGAGAAGAAACAGAGGGAAGTGAGAAGAAACAGAGGGAAGTGAGGAGAAACATAGGGAAGTGAGGGGCAGCAGAGGGAAGTGAGAAGAAACAGAGGGAAGTGAGAAGAAACATAGGGAAGTGAGGGGCAGCAGAGGGAAGTGAGAAGAAACAGAGGGAAGTGAGGAGAAACATAGGGAAGTGAGGGGCAGCAGAGGGAAGTGAGAAGAAACAGAGGGAAGTGAGGAGAAACATAGGGAAGTGAGGGGCAGCAGAGGGAAGTGAGAAGAAACAGAGGGAAGTGAGAAGAAACAGAGGGAAGTGAGAAGAAACAGAGGGAAGTGAGGAGAAACATAGGGAAGTGAGGGGCAGCAGAGGGAAGTGAGAAGAAACAGAGGGAAGTGAGGAGAAACATAGGGAAGTGAGGGGCAGCAGAGGGAAGTGAGAAGAAACAGAGGGAAGTGAGGAGAAACATAGGGAAGTGAGGGGCAGCAGAGGGAAGTGAGAAGAAACAGAGGGAAGTGAGGAGAAACATAGGGAAGTGAGGGGCAGCAGAGGGAAGTGAGAAGAAACAGAGGGAAGTGAGGAGAAACATAGGGAAGTGAGGGGCAGCAGAGGGAAGTGAGAAGAAACAGAGGGAAGTGAGAAGAAACAGAGGGAAGTGAGAAGAAACAGAGGGAAGTGAGGGGCAGCAGAGGGAAGTGAGAAGAAACAGAGGGAAGTGAGGAGAAACATAGGGAAGTGAGGGGCAGCAGAGGGAAGTGAGAAGAAACAGAGGGAAGTGAGGAGAAACAGAGGGAAGTGAGGGGCAGCAGAGGGAAGTGAGAAGAAACAGAGGGAAGTGAGGAGAAACATAGGGAAGTGAGGGGCAGCAGAGGGAAGTGAGAAGAAACAGAGGGAAGTGAGGAGAAACATAGGGAAGTGAGGGGCAGCAGAGGGAAGTGAGAAGAAACAGAGGGAAGTGAGGAGAAACATAGGGAAGTGAGGGGCAGCAGAGGGAAGTGAGGGGCAGCAGAGGGAAGTGAGAAGAAACAGAGGGAAGTGAGAAGAAACAGAGGGAAGTGAGAAGAAACAGAGGGAAGTGAGGAGAAACATAGGGAAGTGAGGGGCAGCAGAGGGAAGTGAGAAGAAACAGAGGGAAGTGAGAAGAAACATAGGGAAGTGAGGGGCAGCAGAGGGAAGTGAGAAGAAACAGAGGGAAGTGAGGAGAAACATAGGGAAGTGAGGGGCAGCAGAGGGAAGTGAGAAGAAACAGAGGGAAGTGAGAAGAAACAGAGGGAAGTGAGGAGAAACATAGGGAAGTGAGGGGCAGCAGAGGGAAGTGAGAAGAAACAGAGGGAAGTGAGAAGAAACAGAGGGAAGTGAGGAGAAACATAGGGAAGTGAGGGGCAGCAGAGGGAAGTGAGAAGAAACAGAGGGAAGTGAGGAGAAACATAGGGAAGTGAGGGGCAGCAGAGGGAAGTGAGAAGAAACAGAGGGAAGTGAGGAGAAACATAGGGAAGTGAGGGGCAGCAGAGGGAAGTGAGAAGAAACAGAGGGAAGTGAGAAGAAACAGAGGGAAGTGAGGAGAAACATAGGGAAGTGAGGGGCAGCAGAGGGAAGTGAGAAGAAACAGAGGGAAGTGAGGAGAAACATAGGGAAGTGAGGGGCAGCAGAGGGAAGTGAGAAGAAACAGAGGGAAGTGAGAAGAAACAGAGGGAAGTGAGAAGAAACAGAGGGAAGTGAGGAGAAACATAGGGAAGTGAGGGGCAGCAGAGGGAAGTGAGAAGAAACAGAGGGAAGTGAGGAGAAACATAGGGAAGTGAGGGGCAGCAGAGGGAAGTGAGAAGAAACAGAGGGAAGTGAGAAGAAACATAGGGAAGTGAGGGGCAGCAGAGGGAAGTGAGAAGAAACAGAGGGAAGTGAGGAGAAACATAGGGAAGTGAGGGGCAGCAGAGGGAAGTGAGAAGAAACAGAGGGAAGTGAGGAGAAACATAGGGAAGTGAGGGGCAGCAGAGGGAAGTGAGAAGAAACAGAGGGAAGTGAGAAGAAACAGAGGGAAGTGAGAAGAAACAGAGGGAAGTGAGGAGAAACATAGGGAAGTGAGGGGCAGCAGAGGGAAGTGAGAAGAAACAGAGGGAAGTGAGGAGAAACATAGGGAAGTGAGGGGCAGCAGAGGGAAGTGAGAAGAAACAGAGGGAAGTGAGGAGAAACATAGGGAAGTGAGGGGCAGCAGAGGGAAGTGAGAAGAAACAGAGGGAAGTGAGGAGAAACATAGGGAAGTGAGGGGCAGCAGAGGGAAGTGAGAAGAAACAGAGGGAAGTGAGGAGAAACATAGGGAAGTGAGGGGCAGCAGAGGGAAGTGAGAAGAAACAGAGGGAAGTGAGAAGAAACAGAGGGAAGTGAGAAGAAACAGAGGGAAGTGAGGAGAAACATAGGGAAGTGAGGGGCAGCAGAGGGAAGTGAGAAGAAACAGAGGGAAGTGAGGAGAAACATAGGGAAGTGAGGGGCAGCAGAGGGAAGTGAGAAGAAACAGAGGGAAGTGAGAAGAAACAGAGGGAAGTGAGGAGAAACATAGGGAAGTGAGGGGCAGCAGAGGGAAGTGAGAAGAAACAGAGGGAAGTGAGGAGAAACATAGGGAAGTGAGGGGCAGCAGAGGGAAGTGAGAAGAAACAGAGGGAAGTGAGGAGAAACATAGGGAAGTGAGGGGCAGCAGAGGGAAGTGAGAAGAAACAGAGGGAAGTGAGGAGAAACATAGGGAAGTGAGGGGCAGCAGAGGGAAGTGAGAAGAAACAGAGGGAAGTGAGGAGAAACATAGGGAAGTGAGGGGCAGCAGAGGGAAGTGAGAAGAAACAGAGGGAAGTGAGGAGAAACATAGGGAAGTGAGGGGCAGCAGAGGGAAGTGAGAAGAAACAGAGGGAAGTGAGGAGAAACAGAGGGAAGTGAGGAGAAACATAGGGAAGTGAGGAGAAACAGAGGGAAGTGAGGAGAAACATAGGGAAGTGAGGAGAAACAGAGGGAAGTGAGGAGAAACATAGGGAAGTGAGGAGAAACAGAGGGAAGTGAGGAGAAACATAGGGAAGTGAGGGGCAGCAGAGGGAAGTGAGAAGAAACAGAGGGAAGTGAGGAGAAACATAGGGAAGTGAGGAGAAACATAGGGAAGTGAGGGGCAGCAGAGGGAAGTGAGAAGAAACAGAGGGAAGTGAGGAGAAACATAGGGAAGTGAGGAGAAACATAGGGAAGTGAGGGGCAGCAGAGGGAAGTGAGAAGAAACAGAGGGAAGTGAGGAGAAACATAGGGAAGTGAGGGGCAGCAGAGGGAAGTGAGAAGAAACAGAGGGAAGTGAGGAGAAACATAGGGAAGTGAGGAGAAACAGAGGGAAGTGAGGGGCAGCAGAGGGAAGTGAGAAGAAACAGAGGGAAGTGAGGAGAAACATAGGGAAGTGAGGGGCAGCAGAGGGAAGTGAGAAGAAACAGAGGGAAGTGAGGAGAAACAGAGGGAAGTGAGGAGAAACATAGGGAAGTGAGGAGAAACAGAGGGAAGTGAGGAGAAACATAGGGAAGTGAGGAGAAACAGAGGGAAGTGAGGAGAAACATAGGGAAGTGAGGAGAAACAGAGGGAAGTGAGGAGAAACATAGGGAAGTGAGGGGCAGCAGAGGGAAGTGAGAAGAAACAGAGGGAAGTGAGGAGAAACATAGGGAAGTGAGGAGAAACATAGGGAAGTGAGGGGCAGCAGAGGGAAGTGAGAAGAAACAGAGGGAAGTGAGGAGAAACATAGGGAAGTGAGGGGCAGCAGAGGGAAGTGAGAAGAAACAGAGGGAAGTGAGGAGAAACATAGGGAAGTGAGGGGCAGCAGAGGGAAGTGAGAAGAAACAGAGGGAAGTGAGGAGAAACATAGGGAAGTGAGGGGCAGCAGAGGGAAGTGAGAAGAAACAGAGGGAAGTGAGGAGAAACAGAGGGAAGTGAGGGGCAGCAGAGGGAAGTGAGAAGAAACAGAGGGAAGTGAGGAGAAACATAGGGAAGTGAGGGGCAGCAGAGGGAAGTGAGAAGAAACAGAGGGAAGTGAGGAGAAACATAGGGAAGTGAGGGGCAGCAGAGGGAAGTGAGAAGAAACAGAGGGAAGTGAGGAGAAACAGAGGGAAGTGAGGGGCAGCAGAGGGAAGTGAGAAGAAACAGAGGGAAGTGAGGAGAAACATAGGGAAGTGAGGGGCAGCAGAGGGAAGTGAGAAGAAACAGAGGGAAGTGAGGAGAAACATAGGGAAGTGAGGGGCAGCAGAGGGAAGTGAGAAGAAACATAGGGAAGTGAGGAGAAACAGAGGGAAGTGAGGAGAAACATAGGGAAGTGAGGAGAAACAGAGGGAAGTGAGGAGAAACATAGGGAAGTGAGGAGAAACAGAGGGAAGTGAGGAGAAACATAGGGAAGTGAGGAGAAACAGAGGGAAGTGAGGAGAAACATAGGGAAGTGAGGAGAAACAGAGGGAAGTGAGGAGAAACATAGGGAAGTGAGGGGCAGCAGAGGGAAGTGAGAAGAAACAGAGGGAAGTGAGGAGAAACATAGGGAAGTGAGGAGAAACATAGGGAAGTGAGGGGCAGCAGAGGGAAGTGAGAAGAAACAGAGGGAAGTGAGGAGAAACATAGGGAAGTGAGGAGAAACATAGGGAAGTGAGGGGCAGCAGAGGGAAGTGAGAAGAAACAGAGGGAAGTGAGGAGAAACATAGGGAAGTGAGGGGCAGCAGAGGGAAGTGAGAAGAAACAGAGGGAAGTGAGGAGAAACATAGGGAAGTGAGGAGAAACAGAGGGAAGTGAGGAGAAACATAGGGAAGTGAGGAGAAACAGAGGGAAGTGAGGAGAAACAGAGGGAAGTGAGGAGAAACATAGGGAAGTGAGGGGCAGCAGAGGGAAGTGAGAAGAAACAGAGGGAAGTGAGGAGAAACATAGGGAAGTGAGGAGAAACAGAGGGAAGTGAGGAGAAACAGAGGGAAGTGAGGAGAAACATAGGGAAGTGAGGGGCAGCAGAGGGAAGTGAGGAGAAACATAGGGAAGTGAGAAGAAACAGAGGGAAGTGAGGAGAAACATAGGGAAGTGAGGGGCAGCAGAGGGAAGTGAGAAGAAACAGAGGGAAGTGAGGAGAAACATAGGGAAGTGAGGAGAAACAGAGGGAAGTGAGGAGAAACAGAGGGAAGTGAGGAGAAACATAGGGAAGTGAGGGGCAGCAGAGGGAAGTGAGGAGAAACATAGGGAAGTGAGAAGAAACAGAGGGAAGTGAGGAGAAACATAGGGAAGTGAGGGGCAGCAGAGGGAAGTGAGAAGAAACAGAGGGAAGTGAGGAGAAACATAGGGAAGTGAGGAGAAACAGAGGGAAGTGAGGAGAAACATAGGGAAGTGAGGAGAAACAGAGGGAAGTGAGGAGAAACAGAGGGAAGTGAGGAGAAACATAGGGAAGTGAGGGGCAGCAGAGGGAAGTGAGAAGAAACAGAGGGAAGTGAGGAGAAACATAGGGAAGTGAGGAGAAACAGAGGGAAGTGAGGAGAAACAGAGGGAAGTGAGGAGAAACATAGGGAAGTGAGGGGCAGCAGAGGGAAGTGAGGAGAAACATAGGGAAGTGAGAAGAAACAGAGGGAAGTGAGGAGAAACATAGGGAAGTGAGGAGAAACAGAGGGAAGTGAGGAGAAACAGAGGGAAGTGAGGAGAAACATAGGGAAGTGAGAAGAAACAGAGGGAAGTGAGAAGAAACAGAGGGAAGTGAGGAGAAACAGAGGGAAGTGAGGAGAAACATAGGGAAGTGAGGGGCAGCAGAGGGAAGTGAGAAGAAACAGAGGGAAGTGATGAGAAACAGAGGGAAGTGAGGAGAAACATAGGGAAGTGAGGAGAAACAGAGGGAAGTGAGGAGAAACATAGGGAAGTGAGGAGAAACAGAGGGAAGTGAGGAGAAACATAGGGAAGTGAGGAGAAACAGAGGGAAGTGAGGAGAAACATAGGGAAGTGAGGAGAAACAGAGGGAAGTGAGGAGAAACATAGGGAAGTGAGGAGAAACAGAGGGAAGTGAGGGGCAGCAGAGGGAAGTGAGGAGAAACATAGGGAAGTGAGGAGAAACATAGGGAAGTGAGGAGAAACATAGGGAAGTGAGGAGAAACAGAGGGAAGTGAGAAGAAACAGAGGGAAGTGAGGAGAAACATAGGGAAGTGAGGAGAAACAGAGGGAAGTGAGGAGAAACAGAGGGAAGTGAGGAGAAACATAGGGAAGTGAGAAGAAACAGAGGGAAGTGAGAAGAAACAGAGGGAAGTGAGGAGAAACAGAGGGAAGTGAGGAGAAACATAGGGAAGTGAGGGGCAGCAGAGGGAAGTGAGAAGAAACAGAGGGAAGTGATGAGAAACAGAGGGAAGTGAGGAGAAACATAGGGAAGTGAGGGGCAGCAGAGGGAAGTGAGAAGAAACAGAGGGAAGTGAGGAGAAACATAGGGAAGTGAGGGGCAGCAGAGGGAAGTGAGAAGAAACATAGGGAAGTGAGGAGAAACATAGGGAAGTGAGGGGCAGCAGAGGGAAGTGAGAAGAAACAGAGGGAAGTGAGGAGAAACATAGGGAAGTGAGGGGCAGCAGAGGGAAGTGAGGGGCAGCAGAGGGAAGTGAGGAGAAACAGAGGGAAGTGAGAAGAAACATAGGGAAGTGAGGAGAAACATAGGGAAGTGAGGGGCAGCAGAGGGAAGTGAGAAGAAACAGAGGGAAGTGAGGAGAAACATAGGGAAGTGAGGAGAAACAGAGGGAAGTGAGGAGAAACATAGGGAAGTGAGGGGCAGCAGAGGGAAGTGAGAAGAAACAGAGGGAAGTGAGGAGAAACATAGGGAAGTGAGGAGAAACAGAGGGAAGTGAGGAGAAACATAGGAAAGTGAGGAGAAACAGAGGGAAGTGAGGAGAAACATAGGGAAGTGAGGGGCAGCAGAGGGAAGTGAGAAGAAACAGAGGGAAGTGAGGAGAAACAGAGGGAAGTGAGGAGAAACAGAGGGAAGTGAGGGGCAGCAGAGGGAAGTGAGAAGAAACAGAGGGAAGTGAGGAGAAACAGAGGGAAGTGAGAAGAAACAGAGGGAAGTGAGGAGAAACAGAGGGAAGTGAGAAGAAACAGAGGGAAGTGAGGAGAAACAGAGGGAAGTGAGAAGAAACAGAGGGAAGTGAGGAGAAACATAGGGAAGTGAGGGGCAGCAGAGGGAAGTGAGAAGAAACAGAGGGAAGTGAGGAGAAACAGAGGGAAGTGAGGAGAAACAGAGGGAAGTGAGAAGAAACAGAGGGAAGTGAGGAGAAACAGAGGGAAGTGAGGAGAAACAGAGGGAAGTGAGGAGAAACAGAGGGAAGTGAGGGGCAGCAGAGGGAAGTGAGAAGAAACAGAGGGAAGTGAGAAGAAACAGAGGGAAGTGAGGAGAAACAGAGGGAAGTGAGAAGAAACAGAGGGAAGTGAGAAGAAACAGAGGGAAGTGAGGAGAAACAGAGGGAAGTGAGAAGAAACAGAGGGAAGTGAGAAGAAACAGAGGGAAGTGAGGAGAAACAGAGGGAAGTGAGAAGAAACAGAGGGAAGTGAGGAGAAACAGAGGGAAGTGAGAAGAAACAGAGGGAAGTGAGGAGAAACAGAGGGAAGTGAGAAGAAACAGAGGGAAGTGAGAAGAAACAGAGGGAAGTGAGGAGAAACAGAGGGAAGTGAGAAGAAACAGAGGGAAGTGAGAAGAAACAGAGGGAAGTGAGGAGAAACAGAGGGAAGTGAGGAGAAACAGAGGGAAGTGAGGAGAAACAGAGGGAAGTGAGAAGAAACAGAGGGAAGTGAGAAGAAACAGAGGGAAGTGAGGGGCAGCAGAGGGAAGTGAGAAGAAACAGAGGGAAGTGAGAAGAAACAGAGGGAAGTGAGGAGAAACAGAGGGAAGTGAGAAGAAACAGAGGGAAGTGAGGAGAAACAGAGGGAAGTGAGGAGAAACAGAGGGAAGTGAGAAGAAACAGAGGGAAGTGAGGAGAAACAGAGGGAAGTGAGAAGAAACAGAGGGAAGTGAGGAGAAACAGAGGGAAGTGAGGAGAAACAGAGGGAAGTGAGAAGAAACAGAGGGAAGTGAGAAGAAACAGAGGGAAGTGAGGAGAAACAGAGGGAAGTGAGAAGAAACAGAGGGAAGTGAGAAGAAACAGAGGGAAGTGAGGAGAAACAGAGGGAAGTGAGGAGAAACAGAGGGAAGTGAGAAGAAACAGAGGGAAGTGAGGAGAAACAGAGGGAAGTGAGAAGAAACAGAGGGAAGTGAGAAGAAACAGAGGGAAGTGAGGAGAAACAGAGGGAAGTGAGAAGAAACAGAGGGAAGTGAGAAGAAACAGAGGGAAGTGAGGAGAAACAGAGGGAAGTGAGGAGAAACAGAGGGAAGTGAGGGGCAGCAGAGGGAAGTGAGAAGAAACAGAGGGAAGTGAGAAGAAACAGAGGGAAGTGAGGAGAAACAGAGGGAAGTGAGAAGAAACAGAGGGAAGTGAGGAGAAACAGAGGGAAGTGAGGAGAAACAGAGGGAAGTGAGGAGAAACAGAGGGAAGTGAGGGGCAGCAGAGGGAAGTGAGAAGAAACAGAGGGAAGTGAGAAGAAACAGAGGGAAGTGAGGAGAAACAGAGGGAAGTGAGAAGAAACAGAGGGAAGTGAGGAGAAACAGAGGGAAGTGAGGAGAAACAGAGGGAAGTGAGAAGAAACAGAGGGAAGTGAGGAGAAACAGAGGGAAGTGAGAAGAAACAGAGGGAAGTGAGGAGAAACAGAGGGAAGTGAGAAGAAACAGAGGGAAGTGAGAAGAAACAGAGGGAAGTGAGGAGAAACAGAGGGAAGTGAGGAGAAACAGAGGGAAGTGAGAAGAAACAGAGGGAAGTGAGGAGAAACAGAGGGAAGTGAGAAGAAACAGAGGGAAGTGAGAAGAAACAGAGGGAAGTGAGGAGAAACAGAGGGAAGTGAGAAGAAACAGAGGGAAGTGAGGAGAAACAGAGGGAAGTGAGAAGAAACAGAGGGAAGTGAGAAGAAACAGAGGGAAGTGAGGAGAAACAGAGGGAAGTGAGGAGAAACAGAGGGAAGTGAGGAGAAACAGAGGGAAGTGAGAAGAAACAGAGGGAAGTGAGAAGAAACAGAGGGAAGTGAGGGGCAGCAGAGGGAAGTGAGAAGAAACAGAGGGAAGTGAGAAGAAACAGAGGGAAGTGAGGAGAAACAGAGGGAAGTGAGAAGAAACAGAGGGAAGTGAGGAGAAACAGAGGGAAGTGAGGAGAAACAGAGGGAAGTGAGAAGAAACAGAGGGAAGTGAGGAGAAACAGAGGGAAGTGAGAAGAAACAGAGGGAAGTGAGGGGCAGCAGAGGGAAGTGAGGAGAAACAGAGGGAAGTGAGAAGAAACAGAGGGAAGTGAGAAGAAACAGAGGGAAGTGAGAAGAAACAGAGGGAAGTGAGGAGAAACAGAGGGAAGTGAGAAGAAACAGAGGGAAGTGAGAAGAAACAGAGGGAAGTGAGGAGAAACAGAGGGAAGTGAGGAGAAACAGAGGGAAGTGAGGGGCAGCAGAGGGAAGTGAGAAGAAACAGAGGGAAGTGAGAAGAAACAGAGGGAAGTGAGGAGAAACAGAGGGAAGTGAGAAGAAACAGAGGGAAGTGAGGAGAAACAGAGGGAAGTGAGGAGAAACAGAGGGAAGTGAGGAGAAACAGAGGGAAGTGAGGGGCAGCAGAGGGAAGTGAGAAGAAACAGAGGGAAGTGAGAAGAAACAGAGGGAAGTGAGGAGAAACAGAGGGAAGTGAGAAGAAACAGAGGGAAGTGAGGAGAAACAGAGGGAAGTGAGGAGAAACAGAGGGAAGTGAGAAGAAACAGAGGGAAGTGAGAAGAAACAGAGGGAAGTGAGGAGAAACAGAGGGAAGTGAGAAGAAACAGAGGGAAGTGAGAAGAAACAGAGGGAAGTGAGGAGAAACAGAGGGAAGTGAGGAGAAACAGAGGGAAGTGAGAAGAAACAGAGGGAAGTGAGGAGAAACAGAGGGAAGTGAGAAGAAACAGAGGGAAGTGAGAAGAAACAGAGGGAAGTGAGGAGAAACAGAGGGAAGTGAGAAGAAACAGAGGGAAGTGAGAAGAAACAGAGGGAAGTGAGGAGAAACAGAGGGAAGTGAGGAGAAACAGAGGGAAGTGAGGGGCAGCAGAGGGAAGTGAGAAGAAACAGAGGGAAGTGAGAAGAAACAGAGGGAAGTGAGGAGAAACAGAGGGAAGTGAGAAGAAACAGAGGGAAGTGAGGAGAAACAGAGGGAAGTGAGGAGAAACAGAGGGAAGTGAGGAGAAACATAGGGAAGTGAGGAGAAACAGAGGGAAGTGAGGGGAAACAGAGGGAAGTGCGGGTAATCAAAGGGAAAGGAGGAGAAACAGAGGGAAGTGAGGGGAAACATAGGGAAGTGCGGGTAATCAAAGGGAAGTGAGGGGAAACAGAGGGAAGTGAGGGGAAACAGATGGATGTAAGTGAGAACAGAGGGAAGTGAGGGGAACAGAACGAAATAAGGGGGAAACAGAGGGAAGTGAGAACAGAACAAAGTGAGGGGAAACAGAACGAAGTGAGGGGAAACAGAACGAAGTGAGGGGAAACAGAACGAAGTGAGGGGAAACAGAACGAAGTGAGGGGAAATAGAGGGAAATTAGAGGAAACAGAACGAAGTGAGGGGAAACAGAACGAAGTGAGGGGAAACAGAACGAAGTTAGGGGAAATAGAGGGAAATTAGAGGAAACAGAACGAAGTGAGGGGAAACAGAACGAAGTGAGGGGAAACAGAACGAAGTGAGGGGAAATAGAGGGAAATTAGAGGAAACAGAACGAAGTGAGGGGAAACAGAACGAAGTGAGGGGAAACAGAACGAAGTTAGGGGAAATAGAGGGAAATTAGAGGAAACAGAACGAAGTGAGGGGAAACAGAACGAAGTGAGGGGAAACAGAACGAAGTGAGGGGAAGCAGAACGAAGTTAGGGGAAACAGAACGAAGTGAGGGGAAACAGAACGAAGTGAGGGGAAACAGAACGAAGTGAGGGGAAGCAGAACGAAGTTAGGGGAAATAGAGGGAAATTAGAGGACACAGAACGAAGTGAGGGGAAACAGAACGAAGTGAGGGGAAACAGAACGAAGTTAGGGGAAACAGAACGAAGTGAGGGGAAGCAGAACGAAGTTAGGGGAAATAGAGGGAAATTAGAGGACACAGAACGAAGTGAGGGGAAACAGAACGAAGTGAGGGGAAACAGAACGAAGTGAGGGGAAACAGAACGAAGTGAGGGGAAACAGAACGAAGTGAGGGGAAACAGAACGAAGTGAGGGGAAACAGAACGAAGTGAGGGGAAGCAGAACGAAGTTAGGGGAAATAGAGGGAAATTAGAGGACACAGAACGAAGTGAGGGGAAACAGAACGAAGTGAGGGGAAACAGAACGAAGTTAGGGGAAATAGAGGGAAATTAGAGGAAACAGAACGAAGTGAGGGGAAACAGAACGAAGTTAGGGGAAATAGAGGGAAATTAGAGGAAACAGAACGAAGTGAGGGGAAACAGAACGAAGTTAGGGGAAATAGAGGGAAATTAGAGGAAACAGAACGAAGTAAAAGGAAGCAGAGGGAAGTGAAGATAAACCAAATACAACGAGGAGAAACAGGGAATTATGGGGAAACAGAAAAAATTCAAGGAAAATAAAGGTAAATGAAAAGAATTGAGGGGAAGTATGGGGTAGAAAGAGGAAATGAGAGGAAGTGAGAGGAAGTTAGGGGAAGTTAGCGGAAGTGAAGGAAGTGAGGGGAAGTGAGGGGAAGTGAGGGGAAGTTAGCGGAAGTGAGGGAATAGAAGGGAAAAGAGGGGAAGCGAGGGAAGTGAGAGGAAGTGAAGGAAATGAGGGGAAGTGAGGGGAAGAGAGGGGAGATTAAAAGAAGTGAGCGAAGTCAGGGCAATAAAAGAAGTGAGGGAAGTGAGGGGAAGAGAGGGGAAGTGAGGGAAGTGAGGGAAGTAAGGGAAGTGAGGGAAGTGAGGGGAGTGAAGGGAATGGGGGAAGTGAGGGAAATGAGGTAAGAGAGGGGAAGTGAGGGAAGGGAGGGAAGTGAGGGAAGGGAGGGAAGAGAGAGGGGAAGTGAAGGAAGTGAAGGAAGAAAGGGGAGGTAAGGAAGAGAGGGGAAGTGAGGGGAAGTGAGAGGAAGAGAGGGGAAGAGAGGGAAGAGAAGGGAAGTGAATGAAGTTCGGGGACAGAGGGGTAGTGAGGGGTAGTGAGGGAAGTGAGAGGAAGAGAAGGGAAGTGAGGAAAGAGAGGGGAAGTGAGGGGAAGTGAGGGAATAGAGGGGTAGTGAGGGAAGTGCGGGGACAGAGGGGAAGTGAGGGAAGAAATTAGAAGTGAGGGAAGTGAGGGAAAAGAGGGGAAGTTAGGGAAGTGAGGGGAAGTGAGGGGAAGTGAGGGAAGAGAGAGGAAGTGAGGGAAGAGAGGGGAAGTGAGGGAAGAGAGGGGAAGTGAGGGAAGAGAGGGGAAGTAAGGAGAAGTGAGGGGAAGTGAGGGGAGAGAGGTGAAGTGAGGGGAAGTGAGGGAAGTGAAGGAAGAGAGGGGAAGTGAGGGGAAGTGAGGGAAGAGAGAGGAAGTGAGGGAAGTGCGGGGACAGAGGGGAAGTTAGGGAAGAGAGAGGAAGTGAGGGAAGTGCGGGGACAGAGGGGAAGTGAGGGGAAGTGAGAGGAAGTGAGTGAATAGATGTTGTAGTGAGGGAAGTGCGGGGACAGAGGGGAAGAGAGGGGAAGAGAAGGGAGGTGAGGGAAGTGAAGGAAGAGAGGGGAAGTGAGGGAAGTGAGGGAAGTGAGGGAAGAGAGGGGAAGTGAGAGGAAGAGATGGGAAATGAGGGGAAGTGCGGGGACAGAGGGGAAGTGAGGGAAGAGAGGGGAAGTGAGGGGAGAGAGGGGAAGTGAGGGAAGTGAGGGAAGTGCGGGGACAGAGGGGAAGTGAGGGGAGCCAGGCAATCTCCCTAAAAGCCCGCTTATGATGAGCAGACGCAGCTCGGACTCAGCCCGCTGTAAGTTGCGGAGACTTAGGGCAACTTAGCGCAAAAGTTACCCCAAATGAAGATATACAAGACTTTAAGTTTGGCCGGAGGCCTAATGGTTGCCTAGGCCTACGTCTGCATTATTGAAATTGAGCCCAAAGAGGCCTTTATTAATTGTTTCGTTTGACGGAGTTACGGTTTTCTGTAATTTACTGGAGTACTTGGGTGAAATGAGTTTTTTTGGGGAAAAAGTCGATTTAGTTGATTTATTTAATTAATTTAGATTTATATCTGTAATTTTGTTTCTTCTAATGAAGGTACGATATTTATTTATTTTTTAGGATTACTTAGATGCAATAAGTTTTGTTTCAAAAAAGATTATTTCTATTCTATTTCATTATGGGAAATTAATTGTTAAGTAAAATGACAGTTTCATGAAAAAAGTGAATAACGTTTATTTTTTATGTAATTTAATTAGGAAATTAATTTAATTTCAATAATTCGATTTGAAATTACTATAATAATTAAATTTTTGTAATTCTATATAAATTTTTTTGTTGGAGGGAGTTACGATTTTTAGCTATTTGTTTGAATCTAATTTTTTTCAAGTCTATTTTAATTATTTTTCTATTTTATGAAATTTAATTTTATGGGAAATGATATTTCCATAATTAAAAATTCAATTCAATTTACTTTTTTGATAAATTGAGGTTTAATTTGATTAATGTACCTCTAATCATTTAATTTAAATTTCAAATCACTAAAACACATTACTAAAATACTATATATGTGGTTTCGGGTGGGGGAGTTTTTCTCATAAATTAAAATTTATTTGGAAAATAAATTTTCCCCAATTAAATAAATTAAATTTATTTTATAAATTTTTATAAAATTTTTAATTTATATAAAAATAGATGTATAAAATAAATAAACATAAAATAATCGATTGTACAAACCTTTTATCGGCTTCACAATATTAATCATATATGGGATAAATTTATTAATTTTAATTATTTGAAATTACTAGTAATGGTGATTTGGAAAAATTATTTATCTTAAATTGTTGAAATTGAAGTATTAATAATACCATAAGTAAAAACGATAATGATAGTCGAAAAAATACTTTCTTGAAATAATTCAAATGAAATATTGATTAAAAAATAATTCTCTCTAACAATTCCAAGTGAAGTATTAGTAATAAATGAAAAAATGGTTTCCCTAATAATGATGGATGCCCGCCAAAATATGTTTAAATTACTTGATTTAATTAAAAAACGTTAACTAACTTATAGTTTTAATGCGCAGACTCATATCTTCACTTTGGTTTCAAATTATTTTTCAGGTATTTTGGTATAGTTAAGATAATGATTATCATTTAATAATCATTAATAGTAATAAATCATTATTATTACAAATTTAATAATTAATTTATTTATTTATTATTATTATTCATTATTAATGAATACCCTAGATTCCAAAAGTTATTCTTGCCATACATATTTTATATATATGTATATACATCTCCAAATCTTCCTCTGTCTGGTGAGTGAGTTGTAGAAAGATAAAGATAATTAAAGATATAGATAATTAAAGTTAAAGATAATTAAAGATATAGAAAATTAAAGATATAGATAATAAAATTTACAGAAAGATAACCGTAGAATTGTCGCCGTTCAAAAAAAAAATTAAATAAAAATATTTAAAAAGACGTTTTTAAAAATTTTTAAAAATTATTTTAAAATATCTATTATACTTTTTTCTAAATAGACGTTTTTTTCAAATACGGCGCCCTGTACCGTGTGGTTCTAGGGATTTCATTTACTGTAAATACCGGTAAATTTAATTACAAATTGTATTTTTATATTAATTGAATTTTAAAATTGAATAATTTTATTTATTGTGTTGTGAATAGCAATAAATTCTACGTTCGATTATAATTACAGTAAAATATTATAACTTTCATCTCTTAATTTTTAAATTAAAATAACTTAAGCTTTTCAAAAAAATATAAAAAAACAACGATAATTTACGATTCATTTCATAAGAAATCTTCTAATTTTTCGAATTAGAAAATTATTCTTGTCAATTATGCATCGATTTAGATGAAAATGATCCATTAATTTAATTTTATTTCTAATTAACATTCCATGTACCTTAGCACAATTACTTGCAATATTTATTTAAATGTACAATTAAAACTACCATAAGAAAGGTGCATATCTACCACTTTACCATTTGTTGAGGGGGGTCAACCTATCGATTTTTAATTTTTGATCCGATTCATCTGAAACTTGTCCAGTGTATGTATGTTTGAAAATAAAACATTTTTTACTCATGTAACTTTTTTGATTTAGGCCCTAGTTTTTGAAAAAAATTATAATATTAGTTTTTTAGTTCATTTTTAGGAATATTATTAGTATTCAATATTAGGGAGTAGAAGTCAATGAGTTTTCATGCTAGAACAAATTCAAAAACAGTTTAGAAATCCTTGTAACATTTCAAGCATTATATTGATACTTGGAAAAATTTATCACCTTTGAAACTGAACAATAAATGAATAAGAAGTAACCTGGTAGCTCGCTCTAAAAATCTAAAATCTTGCTGAATATTTTTTACCGAATATCACTAAATATAAATTTTATCATTTTAAATTTTCCTACCGTTAATTCTAAATGTAAGTAGCAAATAATTGAAAAGTGAATTTAATGCTATAAAGCAATAAACAACTAATATTTTCTTGCGAAAACTTTTTTACCAAATATAACTGAAACTAAATATTAATATTGCAAATTGATTTATCTCTAGGGAAACGTAATCTACATAAAAACAGAATTATCAAGGAGGGTAAAAACATCTTTCAAGAAGTCATCTTTGTTTAAAAATAAAGCTTTCGAGTACTACTACACTCATCATCAGTATCTGAAACGGAAAAGAAAAATAAACTTTACATCAGGAATTACAAGAGCACACATGTTAGTGAACAAAACTTAATTAAGAACTTGAAGAGGAACAGATGAATCAGTTGCGTTTAGTGTTGGTTTAATCTGATGAATAAGGATGCTTTCTAATAATCTTATATCTTGTCTACTACTGTGCCCTATAATTTCAAAGTTATTCTGATTGATTGGGTGACCAGCTAAATGTGCATGATCTCTGATACTACTATGTAATGTTTGGTTGGTAGCTCTACCAGTACGTACGGACATGCCCTTATGCTCTGCTATGCGCGTTACTAAGTGGCGAGTGGTCTCTCCACAATATGTAGCATTACACTGGCTACATGTATATTTATAAACGACGCAACTTTGTAGAGACTTAGGCATCCTATCAGTAAACCGGAAGAAACTACCAACACTGAAACCATTGCGAAAAATAATTCTTGGATTGAGCTGTGGGTAATATTTGGACAGTAGCAATATTAATTCCTTCCTAACATAGTGATTTAATGCATTTGACATATTTGACATATTTGACTACTACAAATTTGTACTAAAGATAATCTTTTTATATTTGATGGAAACTTGTATTCGCAAAAAGATGGTGCTCCCATGGGAGGGTGCGTTTCACCGACTCTGGCTAATATTTTCCTTTCGCACTACGAACAGCTGTGGTTGAATGACTGTCCTGATATTTTTAAACCAGTATATTATAGGAGGTATGACGACGATACTTTTCTTTTGTTTCGTGATGCCAGCCATATTACTTTGTTTCTAAACTACTTGAACAGCAAACATCCGTCTATAAAGTTTACCCATGAAAAAGAAACGAGAAATAAGCTCAACTTCTTGGATGTCTGCATTGAAAAGTGTGAAAATTCCTTCAAAACAAGTGTTTATCACAAATTAACCAATACTGGTCTGGGAATGAAGTTTAATAGTGCAATAAATGTTAACTTTAAGTACAACCTTGTTTCTGGTCTTGTAAATAGAGCTTTTAAAATCTGTTCAACGTATGACGCTTTTTCAGCCCGACTTGAGTATTTGCGTTCTTATTTTTGCCGTAACAGTTTCCCGCTCTCTGTCGTAGAAAAAATTTTCCGTGCAACCATTGAATGTAACCGCAAGGATAAGATGCCAAATTATGATGTGCAGAAAAAAATTTTATATATATCCGTTAACTATATGTCAAATGCATTAAATCACTATGTTAGGAAGGAATTAATATTGCTACTGTCCAAATATTACCCACAGCTCAATCCAAGAATTATTTTTCGCAATGGTTTCAGTGTTGGTAGTTTCTTCCGGTTTACTGATAGGATGCCTAAGTCTCTACAAAGTTGCGTCGTTTATAAATATACATGTAGCCAGTGTAATGCTACATATTGTGGAGAGACCACTCGCCACTTAGTAACGCGCATAGCAGAGCATAAGGGCATGTCCGTACGTACTGGTAGAGCTACCAACCAAACATTACATAGTAGTATCAGAGATCATGCACATTTAGCTGGTCACCCAATCAATCAGAATAACTTTGAAATTATAGGGCACAGTAGTAGACAAGATATAAGATTATTAGAAAGCATCCTTATTCATCAGATTAAACCAACACTAAACGCAACTGATTCATCTGTTCCTCTTCAAGTTCTTAATTAAGTTTTGTTCACTAACATGTGTGCTCTTGTAATTCCTGATGTAAAGTTTATTTTTCTTTTCCGTTTCAGATACTGATGATGAGTGTAGTAGTACTCGAAAGCTTTATTTTTAAACAAAGATGACTTCTTGAAAGATGTTTTTACCCTCCTTGATAATTCTGTTAATATTGCAAAGTCCCATAGGATGTAATCGTTTGTGATATTAATTAAAAATAAATATTGCGAGTAATTATGTAATCAAATATCATCCTTTAAAACAAGAAACAGCTAATATCTTAAAATCCAAATATTTTTCAGAAAATTTAACTGAAGAAAAAATGATTATTTGTTTTTTTTTCCACTCGGTGTGCAATTTTGTTCGTGTTCTGAAACACTGTAAATGTATTCATATATCTTAACCTAAATAAATGTATAAATTCATGTAATTTATATATATATATGATATATATGAATAAATTACTTGATGTAAATTACGTAATATATATGAATATATATATACACACATATATAGGTATGTATATATAAATTATCTACATATATAATTAGATTCAAATTATGAAAATCATTTTTCATGTCTTTAAATGTTTTAAGTTTGTCAAACAATTCAATTGCTTAATTACTTGAAATGTATTAATTGAAATGAAAAAAAGTTGCCAAAATTTATTTCATTTTTCGAAATCTCTAAATATCACTCAAATTTGTTAAGAACAAATCACGTTATTATAATCAATTTCAATTATTATTTCGCGAGTATCTTCAATTACCAACTTTTAATTAACTTTGGTTTTTATATTTCAATTTTCGTACCACGAGTATCAATTAATAACTTTTCACTAACTTCAATTAATAAATAAATTCCATTTTTCGAATTATCTTCGATTAAAAACTTTCAATGTCTAATTGCTGTAATTATTAATTTTATCATTTTCCTATAATCACTGTAATTAATGACATTAATTTTAGTTTTAATAATTACATTCATTTTGTTTAATATTTTTAAATTAAAAATTACAATAACTAATAAAATTCATTGCGTTAATTAATCATTATGATCATGATTAATTCATGTAATTAATTACAGCGCTAAAGTTTTAATTATTGCATTTTATCTAACAACTAATTTTCATGATCCTAATATTAACTAACTGTGATTAATCAATCTCTTTATCATAATTAATCAATTATTCCTTGTAAGTTTAATGTAATAGTTATAATTATGTCCGATTATTCATGAAACTTTTGCTTATTTCAATTCATTTGAAGTTTAATACCAGTTTATCAGTTAATAATACCAGTTTTAATTAATTCTATAACTATTACATTAACACAAGTACAGTATATTCAGTTAATTTAATATCCATCCATATAATTTTAATTTTTCCTCAATATTCGAAGTAATAATTTTCTTGTTTGTAAATATTTTTTCTTGGGAATAATAATTGAAGGTATAATAATAATAGTTGAATATATTAATAATTGAGAAGTAATTATCATAATTGATCCGTTCGCATTAGCCCATTTCCTTCGTTTTCATTTAGTATTTTTCGATTTTTTATTAGCTTTTTCTTCATTTTTCTATTTTTTCTCTCCGCTTTTTTTATTTTTACTACGTTTTTTCGTTATTTTCGTATTGTTTTCGCTTTTTTGTTTTTTGTTATTTTCAGTGCACGATGACGTGTCGTTAGTGTTATTGTGACTTTACTTTAAAATTATTTTCAATTCTTTCGTTTTTTTTTTAGTTTTACGCTTTTTTAAGCCTTATTTTCAGTGTGAATTACGAATAAATGAGAGTTTTTTTACAACATAACATAGACAAACGCAATATTAAGACTTGAGTGTGATCAAAAAACGCAATATTACGACGTATGACCATAAACGCAATATTACGACGCATGACCATAAAACGCAATATTACGACGTATGACCATAAATGCAATATTACGACGCATGACCATAAAACGCAATATTACGACGTATGACCATAAAACGCAATATTACGACGTATGACCATAAAACGCAATATTACGACGTATGACCATAAAACGCAATATTACGACGTATGACCATAAATGCAATATTACGACGCATGACCATAAAACGCAATATTACGACGTATGACCATAAAACGCAATATTACGACGTATGACCATAAAACGCAATATTACGACGTATGACCATAAAACGCAATATTACGACGAATGACCATAAATGCAATATTACGACGCATGACCATAAATGCAATATTACGACGTATGACCATAAAACGCAATATTACTACGCATGACCATAAAACGCAATATTACGACGCATGACCATAAAACGCAATATTACGACGTATGACCATAAAACGCAATATTACGACGCATGACCATAAAACGCAATATTACTACGCATGACCATAAAACGCAATATTACGACGCATGACCATAAAACGCAATATTACGACGTATGACCATAAAACGCAATATTACGACGTATGACCATAAAACGCAATATTACGACGTATGACCATAAATGCAATATTACGACGCATGACCATAAAACGCAATATTACGACGTATGACCATAAAACGCAATATTACGACGTATGACCATAAAACGCAAAATTACGACGAATGACCATAAAACGCAATATTACGACGTATGACCATAAATGCAATATTACGACGCATGACCATAAAACGCAATATTACGACGTATGACCATAAAACGCAATATAACTACGCATGACCATAAAACGCAATATTACGACGCATGACCATAAAACGCAATATTACGACGTATGACCATAAAACGCAATATTACGACGCATGACCATAAAACGCAATATTACGACGTATGACCATAAAACGCAATATTACGACGCATGATCATAAAACGCAATATTACGACGCATGACCATAAAACGCAATATTACGACGTATGACCATAAAACGCAATATTACGACGTGTAACCATAAATCGCAATATTACGACGTATGACCATTAAACGCAATATTACGACGTATGACTATAAACGCAATATTACAACGGATGACCATAAAACGCAATATTACGACGTATGACTATAAACGCAATATTACGACGTATGACCATAAAACGCAATATTACGACGCATGGCCATAAAACGCAATATTACGACGTATGACTATAAACGCAATATTACGACGTATGACCATAAAACGCAATATTACGACGCATGGCCATAAAACGCAATATTACGACGTATGACTATAAACGCAATATTACGACGTATGACCATAAAACGCAATATTACGACGCATGGCCATAAAACGCAATATTACGACGTATGACTATAAACGCAATATTACGACGTATGACCATAAAACGCAATATTACGACGCATGGCCATAAAACGCAATATTACGATGCATGGCCATAAAACGAAATATTTCGACACATGACCATAAAACGCAAAATTAGGACAATAGGAGTGCAATAAAACGCAATATTAATATTTGTAAATGTATTTCCGAGGCAGTACTACACGCCGTTTCGTTCAGTCTATAATTATTCCTTACGACTATCACTAAACTTACTAAATTTAATACCAAGAATCTTAGGAATAATATTCACGAAAATACCAAGACAAGCCTGTAATATTTGAATCATTTATAATATTATTTATATCAGTTATAATATCATATAACGTTACAAATGTTCAAGTATTATTGCAGTATCATTCATCACAATCATCGCCATTGAAATATTAGGGATGATGTGATGGTTTAATTATCATTGATGGCTCGTCCCCATATTGTCGTTAATATTATGGTTAATAATTAATTATATTTATATTCAAGCTCATCAGTTTTGAACGAAAACATGTGGAATCAGCGACCAGGATTCCCTTTGGAATTCGCTCACTCTGTCTCTTCACAAAAGTTCGTTCATTCACAAAATAGGAGCTCAATATTCTTTCTGTTTCGCTCAATTTCAGTAAACAACGCGCAAAGTAACGCGCGTTACTGTTTGTTAAATCTAACAGGAACTTTTTTCAGGAACAGGAAGAATGGTTGTGCTGGTAACAGGGACGCTGCGGGACCAAACATTTTGAAATGTACGAAAACTTATGGGAAACGCGTCTTCCCGCCCCCCCCCCCCCCCTCAAAAAATTGAGAATAATTTATTATCGAAATAAAATCGAGAGAAGGATTTGAAAAAAGTGGTCACTTTTTTATGTAAAATGTTTCAAATTTTTCAAAATCGCGTAATTTCATTTTTCTGATATTCATTTTTCTATTACCAGAAAAATTTACTATTTTCGAACTAAATTTCAAATTGTCAAGTGAAATTCGTTAAAAAATGAAATTTTAAAATGAATAGAAAATTTAAACAACTTTAAATAAAAATAGAATATTACCGATTAATAACCGATAATTTTCGGAATTAGCGTATAATTATTTTTTGCTTGTTTAAATCCCGCACACGTCACGGTCCCGGCACACCATCACGCTACATGTGTCACGTGATACACTCAAATGTCACGGTCACGCCTCCAAAGTTATTTCATTTTGGAATGATTTGCTGTGTTTAAATTTAAATTTAAATTTTGGAATGAATTGCTGTGTTTAAAATTAACATCATCAGGTTAATTTTCTTCGTTAAATTCCACTGTTTAAATAAAATTTAAATTGGTTTTCCACTTTAATTTGTCATGTTCTCATCAAATTTAAATTGGTTCCCAAAGTTATTTAGTAATGTTCTCATCAAATCCAAGTTGTAATTTAATTCATATTTGTTACAGAATTTATTTATTTGTTCAAACGTATCTTCATCATCAAATTAATTGATTTGTTAAATTTAATTCGTAATTACATTAAACTTCCTATTCAAATTAAGCTTCGTAATCAAATTTAAGTTTTTTTCATATTCCCCCTTCTATCTAAATCCAAATTTTAATCAAATTCAAATTTGTTAAAAAAGTAACTTTGTCTCTATAGTTAACTTGTCAATATAATTCAAAATTCTAATTTTAAGGTTTCCATTAATTTTATGTTAAGTAAATTTGATAATTCAAGCTGAAAATCGTATAACTTTGAATAAATAATTGTTAGCGAAAAATTTCGAATGCTACATTCGTTATTTGGAAATTTTTTGTAATTTTTCAGCCCAAAATATTCAATTTTCCACCTATTGATGACGATAATTTCAAAATTTGTTTTAAAACAATACTTCAACATCCATTTTAAACCAATATTCCAGTATTCATTTTAAACCAATATTCCAGTATTCATTTTAAACCAATATTCTTACATCCATGAATAAATGTTTTAAAAGAATATTCTCGTTTCTATTTTAAACCAACATTCAAATATCCATTTTAAATCCCACAGCCAAAGTCATTCCAAAAACGAACACCTTAGTTGGAGGAATAACGTACACGTTATGCTAAAACCACACGATAACGTACACGGTTAAGACGTATGGTAAAACCACACATACACTTGAGTGTACACACGCACATGTAGGTTACATTCTTCTCTATGTTGAGGAACTTTGTTGCATACTCTTACACATCTATGTACCATCTACTCTACACTGGATACAATGCTTGATATTGGAGACACTTCCACCTTCGAGACGGGCGAAAAGACACATGTAATGATACCGCCCAAGTCAATAACATGACTAACAATTCAATTTAACGCATAACCATTTTGAAAGTTGAGGTAGCCTCAGTTATATACGTATAAATATGAGGGAGGGGGTCAAATTCGTTAAAAAATTCATAACTATACGTATAATTTCAATTCATAACTATACGTGTAAGTTTAAAATATGCGGGTAGGGGTGCCCCTAATTTGAGAATTGAGTTACCAAAGTGGAAATTTTTAATTTGTGGGAGGGGTATGAGTTTACAAAATATTAGATTAGGGGTGCCCCTAATTTCAGAATTGAGTTACTAAAGTGGAAATTTTTAATTTATGGTAGGGGTATGAGTTTACAAATTATTAGATTAGGGGTGCCCCTAATTTCAGAATTGAGGTACCAAAGTGGAATTTTTTAGATGTTGTAGGGGGTATGAGTTTATAAATTGTTAGATTAGGGGTGCCCCTAATTTCAAAACTGAGTAACCGAAGTGAGAACTTATAATGTGTGGGAAAGGTGCATGATGGGCAAAATATGTAAGTAGGTACCTCAAGTTAAAATGTATGTGTAAAAAGGCATATCAAGTTGAAAACATATAAAAAAAACGAGAAGATATATATTTATAAAATACACCGAAAATTGCAGGTTAATTAAAAAAAGAAATGTTGTTTATTTAATTTGAAGGTCGTTGGTATTAAAAATGTAGATTGAATGGAAAAAGTGAAACAGCATTTTGCCTTCCTATGAAATTAATTATTTTTATTTTCCTCTGTTTGTGGGACAGTAATTATAGAAAATTGTAGAAATGATTTCACGGTATCCAGTTAGAGTGATTTTTTTTCAATTTTTGTTTGAAAAAAATGACTGAATTTTGAAGCGATTTAATTTTGGGTTGGATTTGAAGATGGTGAAAGTTTTAAAAGTTTGTGCAATTTTTCCACTTTCCCAAAAATATTTGTTTTTATGAGCCTTAAATTCCACAGCACAAAATGAATAACATATTTTCTCGAAAAACTCAATTGACTTTTACTAATTAATGCAAGATGCGCTCATAAGAAGAAAATAATTTAAATTATGGAAAAATAGAAAAATTAATTCTACTCGGAAAAACCAGAAAACTAACAAAATTTCATTTTTCTCTTTTGAAACTATTTCCAAAATTACCGAGTTAAGATTTCGTATTTGCAATAGAAATAAAAGTTGAATAATATTTAGGCAATCTGCAATTATACAACTATTTATTATCGTAATTAACGATTTCTCTTCAGTTCCACTCAAAATTTAGCTTAATTAATATGCAAATGAAACGCCATAAACACCATAAATATTGATCATATAATCAACACATATGTTCAAATTCATGTATTGTATTAGCCAGCATAATCAATGATATATATGTAAATTGGTGACTAACATTCTTAAATGGTGTAGTATGTATTGTGGAATTTATAAACCGCATATTAAAGTTAGTTCTTGATGTAAATATAGAGAGAGAAGTTTACACTTTGATGTCGGTTGAATCAACCGATTTATATTGTAATGTTGGTTGAACAACATAATTTACAATAAGATATAGGCCGAGCAACCAAATTATAATATGGTGCAGGTTAAAATAAAAAAAAAATTTTTTTAACTACAGTATGAAATTTGTAATATGGTGTAGGTCAAGCAACAAAATTAGAAATATTATGCAGTTCAAACAAACAAATGTTTCACTTTTCAAGGAAGTCAGGTGAAAAATGAAAAACTGCAACCTCAGAAAGAAATTTCTACATACATTCGTTAACAAATCGCTAATCTGTTTCCCAGCGTTACACAAAATACTAATATTGGGAACGAATTAGCACGCAATTAACTTTTATCTAAGTCTATTGTAAAATAATATTAACTGGGCTAAATAAGGGAACACTTGGGGTGGGTAGACATACACAGTTAATAAAGTTGCGTAGGAACGAGTAGCACCACAATCGAAAACCTTCCTACATAATTTCAAAGGGATAATTTGAAGTTCATTTAAACACCTTATCATCAAAGTACAAATGAAATCAAAATCATTTAACACACGCACACGATACATGAGAAGATTTAGGTAAGCAAAGTACATAAAAATGGGTAAAGTACATAAAAATGGGGCCCACCTTGAAACATGGGTAGTATAAAAAAGGTTATAGGAACAATTTACCTTCTCCTAGCCTACATAGTATGTTGATTTACCGTCTCTGGAGGGTGGTAGAATTAGGTATTAGTTCATCTTGTATAGCGGAAACGTAAGTAGGAAAATAATTAGTGGAGTATAAAATGTATAAAATTGAATTAAGGATTCACAGCGATTAATTTGCAAAGCTTGCGCATTTTCCCCCTATATTTTGCAAACGAATAATTATTTTGAGTGGGTTTTTGAACAGATGTTATTTAAGACGTTATATTTATTTGATCTAGTTATTTTTATGGTGGTTCTGGACCCCAATTTTGTGGGTTAGATAATTGCAAAGTTTATAATTAATATAGTAACTGCAAACGTCATAATTAACATAATAATTGTGAACTTTAAAATTAACATGTTAATTGCAAACATTGTAACTACTGAGATTGATTTTGAAATATAAATGTAAATTTGAAATTTACGGTTCCATTCAGGACAGAATCCAAAAAACTCAGATGAGTGTTTTGTGAACTACCATTTGGTTCTTAAATTGAATTGTAAACAAAATGTACGCAATTTACCCACTCGATTTACCCATTTTGTATTTTGATTTACCCATTTTTGTATTTTGATTTACCCATTTTGTATTTTGATTTACCCATTTTTGTATTAAAGTGCGTTAACCAACGTCGGTTGAATGAAAAGAAAAACGTTTAGGGAACTTCACCGTCGTAGAAATAGGAACTTTGTACCACAGAAATAGGAACTAGAAATTAAAAATAGTTCCTCAAAATTGGGAATTGTCAAACCAGTAATTGAAGATAGTTTTTTAAAATAGGGAATAGATGAACCAAATGTTGAATAGGGTTTATTAAAATTTGGAATAAATGAACTTAAAGTGAAATATAGTTACTCAAAATAGGGGTTAGGCAATGCATATATAAACATAGTTTTTCGGAAAATAGAACAGGCAATTCAGAAATTAAAAATAGTTTTTCGACATATTCAGAGCATGTGAAAAACCTTTTGAATTTCTGTTCGATTTAAAATAGTGATGCTTTTCATTTTAGTGTTATTATGTAAAGCTTTACTACAAAAATTATTCAATCAGTTGCAATTAAGATACGTGAAGTTGCTGCCTTTCAATTTCACTAAAAAACTTTTTTCTTCCATTTTTACGGTCAAAGCCGAATTTTTCATTGATATGAATATTCAAGGAAAAGGCATTATTCAAATTATAAAAAATCATAAATTAATTTTTTACTCGAAGTGTACGCAAACACCCTAAAATTCACGACCAAAAAGCACCACATATTAAAACAAAATCTATATTATTCGCATGAAAATTCTAAAAATGGAAAATATATAAAATAGAAATTCCCATATATTGTTGTCACTACGCGTACAGTGAACCAATATCCGCGCAATATCCGCGGCAAAACATTTCCAGAAATAATATACCATTTTCAAAAGTTACTCCACCATTTTCGAAAGTTACAGTACATGAGATAACTAACTGTCCCCCGCACACCCCAGATCTTAAACACTAACATTCAAACACCATCTTAAAGTAGTATTTACCATGAGAATGGTTAGACATGTAGAGGAACGTCGGATACCGGTGTATGAACAGAGTCAACCTAACCTCAAAACACGGTTATTTACAAAATGAAGTCCTTAAATAGGCCTTAATGTTAGATCAGGAACCGTACATACCATGTATAATGCATCAGGGAACCCAATGTAACGTAGAAAACCGCTATGTACACACGCAACAAGATCAACAAAAGGTCATAGAGCAACAAAAAAACTAAATACACATAGATACACGAACATAGATACATACAGTATGATAGTTGCGTCACGACACTTCGTTTTACCCTAATTCCACACACGAGTAGGGTATTTTTCTACATTCACCCTAGTTTACTCAAGTAAAAAAGGGTATTTTCCTGTATTCACCCTAGTTTCCAAGCACAAAAAAGGGCATTTTTCCTATTTTACCCTAGTTTACAAGCACAAAAATGGGCATTTTTCTCATTTTTGCCCTAGTTTCCATCCACGAGTAGAGCTTTTTTTGCCCGTAAACATTCTGATATTTACCCTATATTCAAATCATGCGTATCTTCGTATTCCCTAACCACGATTCGTCGCCGTATAAACTATTAATTATGACTAATAATAATTAGTTGATTAGGACTAACTAAATGCAAAATGAAATGCAATCAAGATTATGCATGTACCTTTTTTGCACATATGTGAAAGTGGGGTAAAAGTGATATTATAAACCATATATACCTCGTACAAGAAGTAATTGGCTAATAATAATTGGTAAAATAATTAGTTAATAAAAAATGGGTTTAATTGTACTTAAAATAGGTAAAACTAACTGTGAAAAGGGTGGAATGAAAATTACATTTAAACTGCAGTAAATTGAATGAAAATAAGAACAGTTAAAATGGGTAAAATTTAAATAGATCTTTAGGGAAATCAGGGCAAATTTTGTATACGTGTGTGTACCTGCAGTACACGTACACAACATGTACACCACATACTGGTACGTTGGAACTACGTCTAAAGTCGTACAAAAACAATGTATTTCAATGATAAGTAGTAGTCAGACCTAGGTAAAGTGAGTAAATTACTTGATTTTGTAAAGGGAAAGCCAAGTCTTGAACTTTCTTAATTAATTTGATTTTGTAAAGGGAAAGCCAAGTCTTGAACTTTCTTAATTAATTTCAAAGTTTTTGTTAAATTGAGTACTACGGTACCCGAAAATAAAACTTGCCTAGGTAATTTCAAAGTATTTTTTAAATTGGTTAGTTCGGTACCCAAAAATAAAATTTTTCTTACGTAATTCTAAAATTTTTAGTTAAATTGGGTAACTCGGTAACCAAAATTGAGAACTTCTTTAGTTCGATTTAAAGTTGTAGTTAAAGTAGGGAACTTGTTTTTTGATGTTGGATAATATCCAATTTTATATAGCACAAAAATTATACGTGGTCATCAGACCTGTGTGAAATATGTAGTTAAGTTCATTTTGTGAAATCCGGTGACGAAAGTGAAATCTAAAACTTTCTTGTGTAGTCTTAAAGTTCATCTTTAAAGTGGGTAACTTAGTTGCTGCTGTGTGGGGATACCCTTTTTTCCCTCATACCAGAAATGGTGTAAATTTACTTCATCTTCACAACATTGTTAAACTGGGTTGTCGGAACCCATATTCGGGCCTAAAAATATATTCATAAATCAAATAAGAGTTTAAATATACATTTGGTGCGCACATGTATGCTAAAATCAATCCCAATATACTTCAAACTATTGTGTAACTCAACTTTTGTAACTCAACTCAACTTCGAAACTATGCAAAAGAAATCACCTACTTTACAGTAAAACAACCATTCATTTTAGGTCATTTTCCAAAACGTCTCTAGATGATTAAGACATTTATACCTTCATTAATAAAAGTGACACATTTTCTAGAGCTAATCACACCTCCAATATACCAATATACCCAAAAATCTTCCTTACGACTTCACTTGAGACAAAAATGAAAAAAGTAGTTCGAGTAGTTGATACTCAACATCACCTGATGCTAACTTTGGGAGCATGTTTATTTATCTCGCTTAAATTAAGGTTGAGTTTATGAAACATTGCGTATAAAACGTCATATTTTTGTGAAAATCGTTAAACGCAATAAATAGAAAACTACGGCGATTATTTGCCGTAAATGCAAGTATTACTTTCATCCGTCTCATACATGACATGTCTCATACAAGACATGTCTCATACATGACATGTCTCATACACGACATGTGTCATACACGACATGTCTCATACACGACATATCTCATACATGACATGTCTCATACACGACATGTCTCATACACGACATGTCTCATACACGACATGTCTCATACATGACATGTCTCATACACGACATGTCTCATACACGACATGTCTCATACACGACATGTCTCATACATGACATGTCTCATACACGACATGTCTCATACATGACATGTCTCATACATGACATGTCTCATGCACGACATGTCTCATACATGACATGTCTCAAACACGACATGTCGCATACATGGCATGTCTCATACACGACATGTCTCACACACGACATGTCTCATACATGACGTGTCTCATACATGACCTACATCTCATACATGACATACACGCTAAACGAGTTCTATACAAGAAGGGAAACCGTCACGATATGTTGTGTTCTCATATATATAAGAGTTTATTTATACATTACATCCAGAAATAGCACACCCGAGCAAGTCCTACATCTTAACTTGTCTAACTTTTAAAACCCTTGAAATTATCTAAACTTTGAACCAATTGTAATTTTTCAAAATAATTAAGCAAACTCTACAATTTCAAAACCAATTTTAAACGTGGAAAGATGAAATGTTCCAAAACAAATAACTTTCATTTAATTTTTCATTTAATTTGAGTAATGTTAGTTTACATTAAAATTATATTTTACTGATGACAATTTTAAATATTTATCACTGACGAAAGATGTGGCAAAAATTCTAAAAATGAAATTTTTCCACAACAAATTCATATTGGTGAAATTTTCATTTACAAACATTTCTAGGGTTTCCACCGAAAAATTATACAAATTAATTACAAATAAAAAAGAGAAATTTTAATTTGCAAACATTTCTAGCGTTTCCACCGAAAAATGAAACAAATGATTTATAAATGAAAAAAGCAGAAAATTTTCTTTAGGTAGGCCTACCATCTGGTAGGCCTACTGGTAGGCTTGCTTTAGGGTAGCATACGTTCGCTGTACACACATAACTCGTACATAAGTTCATAGGTTGGATACTTCACATGTAATTCGTTCGGTCGATAGTGCTAGTGAAACCTACGAAGGTCGCACGCATATTGCTGTCCCTTATATGGTCTCCCAAAAATTATATTTCTACAAGTATCATATTAAAATAACAGTGCAACTAAAATGAATGCCCCTTGCTTTCACTCTTACGTGTTCTACCCCCCCCCCCCCCCCTCATATAGGAAAAAAAACTTATTTATAAATGCAACACTTACTGCCATAATAACATATTTTTTTAAACAACATAGTGAAATACAATGTAACTAAAATTAACCTGCTTTCCCAGAAATAACATATTTGAACAGGCAACATAGTGAAATACAATGTAACTAAAATTAATCCCCCTTGATTTTCTCAAAATAACATATTTCTACATGTCACCAGTTGAAATTGGAAATTTTGGTGGAATAAAAATTTCTAAACGTCAAAAAGATCAATATTTATAAGTCACAATGACATAAATGGTTAAATAAAAATGGAAATTTCCTACATATCAATAACATTTCACAATTTGCACATTAAATGACAAGTGAAATCATTATTAAATTAAATTAACAGTGGGAAAAATTATTGCGTAGTCTGAAGTTAGTCAAATAATAGTCAAATAATAATAATCATTAACTAGTAGTCAAATGCTTAATACATTGTCAACTAGTCCGAAGATCGTACAATAACTCAACAACAATACGAATTACAGCTGTCGTAACGTTCAACAATCCAAAAAACATCGAATTACATAAAAATTAGCATAACTCCAGGTTATGAGACAAAAAGTGCAAAATGATATATATTTTTGGGGGTAAAAACGAAGTTCTAGGCACCAAATTTTAATACATGTAGCGTGAAAAAATGGTTCAACGTTGGAACTAACTAATAACACATATTACATAAGTTATTAAAGTTTCATATCGTAAAATGTTGGGGCAAAAGAATGTTGCACAAGGCAGCATTCGTAAACATGTGTTTTCCGTTGCGTAAATCGACACATATATAACACAACGAATTAAAGTAATAGCGATAAACGCAAAAAAATATCAACACCACAAAATGCAAAATTGATATTTCAAATTCACAATCCACCCCCTTACTTAATTTACCCTAGATTTCACCGTAGGATTTACCCTAGTTTTTCCTAGGTTTTTCCTAGGTTGTCCCCCAAGGTTCACCCTAGGTTTTTTTCTAGGTTTCACCCTAGGTTTATACCTAGGTTTTATCCTCAGTATCATCTAGACATCTTATAACCTAGTTCCCTAGCATCATAATAGTTTATTATTAGTTGTATTATCACTATTAAACACTATGTATAATATTTATAAATTAACACTAATAGGGAACCACACTTTGCGAGGCATAGGTTTCAATTATGTAGGAATTATTTAATTATCTCAATTAGTAGGAATGAACCAACTTAGTAGCACGTATATACATACATACTACCATGTACTACGACTATGGTGCCGCCCTAGTCAACCCTACCCTTACATGTACGTACCACAGAGAACTGCTACATAGTCCGTTCCTACCTGGTGTATGTAAGGGAAGTATTGACATAGATATTAATGATATTATGCACTTAGAAAAGATACTCAGCACACACTCTATCGTGCATTTACAAAACTAGAGCTGGTGTACTAAATTCATTGTACAAAGTGTGGAATAGGTACTCCCCACTTCCGAACTTATCCACTTTTTTTCGCTCACACTTAACATATTTCAAAAATCTAGTACATCATGTTTTCTTTCCTCTAGTACATCAAGTACACATATTTTATGCATGGTATGTCTGGATAATCACATATCCCGAAATTGAATCACACACACCACCACCACCAACTTTGCATTATTCTAACTCACTTGTTTTGTAAGTTTTTCCTGTAATTATATGCCTTGTTTTTCTTAGAAAACTTTATTTTATTTTACAAGGTCTACTTGAAATTTGCGTGTAGCAGGTAATTTGCGCGGGGCTGTAATGTGTGTCATTACTGTACACTGGGGAGATTACATATCACGACCATGTTTTTTGTCGCCTATCTCACCCACATCTTTTCGGTCACCTCGGGGCCAATCTTTGTGGAATATTGAGCGATGCAAATCATTAGTTTTCGTCCGTAGCCATATCTGAAAAAATGGTTGCTTCGGTTCGCTTTTGTATTGAAGAAGACTTTCTTTAACGTAAACTTTAATTTAAATGAAATTTAAAAAAATTGTTTTTGTCCGCATTTAAATATTTCAATAATATGTATTTTCATTTTTACCATGATTTACTAATCAATATGATACTTGCAAAAAAAAAATTGTTTGTAAAAAACTTGCAACAAAATCATGAACTGAAAAAGTGCATAAAAATTTACGAACTTATTGATGTAACAAAAATTTTATTAGAACAACAAAAAAGGGTAAAAAGTCTGCAAAAAATTATTTATTACTTTTTCATAAAAAATGTTTTTTTTGTTCATTGTTTTTGAGCGAAGTTTTAACCACGAACAAACTCAGCGCATTTATTAAGTATAATTATAAAAATATCGACATTGTATGATATATTAGTGGAGAATATTCATGGACAATATTAATAAGCCCGCACTTCTCCATAGATTTATTACTCACTGTTTTTCTGTTCACTATTCTCGGAAATTTTTATGCAAAAAATAATGGTGAAATATATTATGCAAAAAAAATAACCCTGAAATATATTATGCTAAAAAATACGTATAGATTATCTAACTAAGTTGCTACAAAAAATATACATGAGGGATACTTTAAACTTCCATATATGAACCTCTTTCATTTCGGTCAACGTCTACCAGTGCTCCGAACCTATAACTTTATTCAAACTTTAAATGAACTCAGAAGTTTATATAAACTTTGGGTGAACCTAAAAGTTTACTCAAACTTTAGGTGAACTTAGAAGTTTTTAAAACAATATTTTCCATTTTTGACGCACATTTTCCTTGTATAAACTTTTTTGCTTAAAAACTTGAAATTTTTTTACATCTAGAGGACGTATCCGAAGTTAACCCAAGTTGAAAAAAAATTGATTGGCTAATTGGGTTATTAATTAATTGATTGGCTAATTGGCCTATGGGTTATTTACCCAGTTTTATTAAAAAAAGCAATAATTTAAAGACTATACTAAAAAATAAAACAACATTTAGTGTGTATTTTTAGTGATAATCGATTTGCCTTTCTATTCCAATTATAATTATTAAATTATGATTTTAATTATTGGAATAAAATCATAATTATTGAATTATGATAAAGGTTGGATTTCAATTAAAATGATAGGATTAAGTTAAGTTCTATGATTTGATTTCAATGACATGAATATTAAAGTTAAGTATAATTATTAGATTTTAATTATAATTATGAACTCCCAACTATAATTATTGAATTTCAATTGTAAATTTTTGGTTTGTAATTAGTAATCAGGTTTAGTTTGACGATGTTTATAATAAACAGAGAAGTGAAGTCTGGTAATTTAATAAATTTGGAACATATTAAAATATCATTTTTTATCCATAGTTCACGAGCCATGCTTTTTGGGGGTAAAATTTCTTTAGGGAATTTTTATTTTGTAAAGCAATCTATTTAAATTTAAATATTTATGCATATTTGTATTGGAATATTTTGGCATATTTATCTCTAAATATTTATGCATATTTGTATTTAAATATTTATACATATTTATGTTTAAATATTTGAGCATATTTATATGTAAATATTTATGCATATTTATGTTTAAATATTTGAGCATATTTATATGTAAATATTTATGCATATTTATATACAAATATCAACATCAAAATCCAATAATCATAATTGAAATAGAAAGTCATATCAACCGTCAATAAAAACACACTTCAAATGTCACCATATTTCTATGATAATTTCTAAATTATCATTATCTTGTATAAAGTATTTCTATATGTACCATGTGCATGTGTTGTGTTTCCCACATGAAGTTATAGACGCATTCATTTTGTATTTTGTATTTATGTATTTTTCTTGTGTGTTGTTAACTAACTTGTAGGTATGTCGTCCCTGTGGCATAATAACTGTATAAGGATATGTAAATAGGTAAGTTTTACATAATAAATGATATATAAATGAAAATAATGTTTTTTTCATATATTAACGGATGTTTTTTGATATTTATTGTACCTTGATGGAGTTTGTTCAAAATTTTTTGTTTACTGGAACCAATTATTAAAATTATTACAAATAATTATAATTATTTATTCAAGTTTGTGATTAAATGATTTTTTCATTTAAGGTTTATATTTTATTTTTAATTTGGGTCTTTAGCATTTTAACTATTTTTTAGAAAAAATAATTCTACTTAAGGGTTCCTTTTTAATTATTTCAATTAGCATTTTTACTCATTTCAATTAATTATTTTATTTACGGGTCCCGTTCGATTATTTTTAACTTGTATTTTTAGTATTTTGGGTAATATGAAATTTTAATTTTAATGAAGGGCTTCGTTCGATTATTTTTATTAGGATTTTTAGCATTTTAAGTAATTTGAAGAAATAATTTTAAAGAAGAACGTTTGATTCGAAAATTTTGTAAGTAATAATAATATTGAATGTTTATTAAATATTAAGGGGTAGTTGATCAAAATGATTACCACTCAACCAGCAACTAACTCATACTGATAATAAAAAAAATAAAAAAATATTATAATGAGAGTATTTCATTATTATTTAATTGTATTGTATTTTATAATTAAATTGTATAAATATTAGTTGACGTATTTTATCATGTTATTAAATCCAAAGTTTTTGAAGCGTCAATTTCTTAACCAAAGTAAAAAAGTTTTTGGTGTTTCTGATAGAGCAGAACTGAAGAATTTCGTACTATTTTAATAAAACTTGACTGAAAATCAGTGAAATACTTTTTATTAAACTAAACTTTAATTCTAATAATTTTTTAATGAAATTTGTTAATTTTCACCGAAATTCATTTATTTTATTGAAATTATTTTTCGCTGAAATTAATTTTTTACTGAAATTCACCTTGTGCTGATACTTAATTTTCCTGATATTCATTTGTTCTTCTAAAATTAGTATTTTTACTGAAATGCATTTTTTACTGAAATTCAATTCATTTTGAAATTAATTTTTTTTACTGAAATTCATTTTTTTACGGAAATTCTTTTTTTGTACTGAAATCAATTTTTTACGCTAATTCATCTTTACTGAAATTCATTTATTACAGAAATTAATTTTTTACTGAAATTCATTTCTTAATGAAAATTAATTTTTACTGATATTCATTTCCTTGATTGCAGTTCATTTTTTAATAAAATTCATCCCCGAAACGGCCAAAAAACGTGAATTTTCAAAAAAATAAAAACGTCCAGGAAGAACAAGGAAAAAGGAAACAATCAAACAAAAATTAAAGAAAAAAACGCTTTATGTTCAAATAACTTTAGACAAAGTAAACGGGCTAGAAATCAAGAAAATAAGATAGGAAGAAATAAGACAAAAATGAAATACACTTAAATTAAGAAATCACGACAAAATTAAATGAATTTATTTACATATAAACAACAAAGTAATTAACGGAAATTATTTTTCAATTTGTCAGTTTACTAATTTTGACTTTGCGTGAATTAATGGTTCAATTTAGTATAATTGAAGATAAATTTCACAAAATTGAATGATTATCTGGGCCTCAATTATCAAAACTAATTGACTGACTTCATTTCAAAAATTTAATTGAAATAATAAATTTACAGTTAATGAGCCAAATTATACAGACTTAAAGTTCATTTCAAAATTTAATGAATTATCAAATAATTAATTGATCTGTTTAAAATTAAAGTCCACGTGTAATTAATAGATCAATTAATTAATTAATTATTATGCATACTCGCCAAAAAAATTATGCCATGTACAACATATTTCAAAACACATAATTCATAAAAATAAAAATTATAAAAATACAGAAATAAATTAGGGTTCATACCTGGTTTAAAATTGTACAAAAAAGACATACGTAAACTTTTTATTTAACGCCTAAAAATAAGGACTTTTTACATTCATAAGGCAACGCTTCAAAACACAATACACAATAAATAAAGTATGTATAATCATTGTGCTCTAACTATGCACAAAACAAGAACGTTAACTTAAAAAACAAGTTGATCTTCATAAATAGTTACAGTTTTATCCATAATTGTTATGGGGTAGGTTTATGGTGGTGATATCATCATTAACATCATTATCATTATTGTTAACTGGGTGATATCATTGTAGTTAATTGGGTGATATCATTGTAGTTAACTGGGTGATATCATTGTAGTTAACTGGGTGATATCATTGTAGTTAACTGGGTGATATCATTATAGTTAACTGGGTGATATCATTGTAGTTAACTGGGTGATATCATTGTAGTTAACTGGGTGATATCATTGTAGTTAATTGGGTGATATCATTGTAGTTAACTGGGTGATATCATTGTAGTTAACTGGGTGATATCATTGTAGTTAACTGGGTGATATCATTGTAGTTAACTGGGTGATATCATTGTAGTTAACTGGGTGATATCATTGTAGTTAACTGGGTGATATCATTGTAGTTAACTGGGTGATATCATTGTAGTTAACTGGTTGATATCATTGTAGTTAATTGGGTGATATCATTGTAGTTAACTGGGTGATATCATTATAGTTAACTGGGTGATATCATTGTAGTTAATTGGGTGATATCATTGTAGTTAACTGGGTGATATCATTGTAGTTAACTGGGTGATATCATTGTAGTTAACTGGGTGATATCATTGTAGTTAACTGGGTGATATCATTGTATTTAACTGGGTGATATCATTGTAGTTAATTGGATGATATCATTAAAGCCAACTGGGTGGTGGATTTTAATAAGGAGGGTTTTATCATTTCGGTATCATTTTTATAACACATTCCCCAGCTCATGAAGGATGCTTTAATAAATTTTGTAGAGTGAAAATAAGAATAATTTTGTTTATTTATGAACCGACTTTATGAATAATAACAAATGACGAAATCAAATGATGAAATTATTGTACTGTATTTCATTTCTGAAATTCTTTTGCAACAAAAAATTTATAAAAAATGTGAATATTTCGAAAAAATATTTTCTGGTTATGAAGTATTTATTTCACCCTTCATACGAAAGTTTTAACTTTTTGGATTATTATTTTCGTTAATTTTGTTGATTTTAACTTTGGTTTAATTAAAAATTATATTTGATCGTTTTTAATTGCTGAATTTTCGAAAAATAGATATTAATATTTTTAAAAATCGTAATAACTAAAGATTATATTTGTTAATAATAATAAAAAACAAACTATCAAAACGTATGTGATGATGAGGAAACGCACATGATGGTGCAAAAACGCACATTACAAAATGCGTACATGTTTAAAAACCATAGATGAGATTGACAAAAACGTACATGAGGTTGACGAAAACGTGCATAACGTTTGAAAAAACAAACGTACATGAGATTGCCAAAATGTACATGATGTTGTCAAACCGTACATGATGCTACAAAAACGTACATGATTTTGAGAAAACGTACACGGTCAAAAAAAATGCATACGTCGTGATAAAAAACGTTCAAAAAAATGCGAGCAATTTAAAAAAATGTACAACATTTTGAAAAAAACCTACACGGCCTGTAAAAAGTACCTTCAGTATTTCAAAAATCGCCAGCGATTTTAAAAGTTAAATAAAATTTAGAAATTTTTTGAAAAGAAAACACTCAGTTTTTTGAAAAACGAACGTATATGAAAAATGCCTTTCGTATCTCAAAAAGCGTGGGTCAATATCCATAAAAACGCTCACGTTCTTTCAAAAAACGCACACGCTCTTTCCAAAAACGCACACGTTCTTTCAAAACCGTACACGCTCTTTCAAAAACGTACACCATCTTTCAAAAAACGCACACGTTCTTTCAAAAAACGTACACGCTTTTCAAAAAACGTACACGTTCTTTTAAAAAACGTACACGCTCTTCCAAAAACGTACACCGTCTTTCAAAAACGCACACGCTCTTTCCAAAAACGTACACGTTCTTTCAAAAAATGTACGCGCTCTTTCAAAAAACGTACACGCTCTTTCAAAAAACCTACACGCTCTTTCAAAAAACGTACACGCTCTTTCAAAAAACGTACACGCTCTTTCAAAAAACGTACACACCCTTTAATAACAAGTTACAAAATATTTATAAACGTTAGAAAAAATTCAACATTTACGAGGAACATGTGAGGTCCCGCCAGACATGTTTAATTATAAACGAAAAAGATAAATCACGAACAAACTTTTTATAAAACATGAAAAACTCTCCTTTCACCCTGTAATGTTGTCCTGCCTATTTCAACATGTCTATTTTCTACATTTATGTCCTATCTGTAACATATGTAGCTTATTTTCCACATTTGTTCCTTATTTCCAACACCAGGTACTTATTTTCAATAAATTTTACCCATTTTCAACCTATGTTCCCTACTCCCAATTTCAGGCACCTATTTTCAATAAGTATTATCTATTTTCAATTAATGTTACCCATTTTCAATAAATGTTACCCATTTTCAATAAATGTTACCTATTTTCAATAAATGTTACCCATTTTCAATAAATATTACCTATTTTCAATGAGTGTTACCCATTTTCAATGAATGTTACCTATTTTCCATGAATGTTACCTATTTTCATTAAATGTTCCCTATTTTCAATGAATGTTACCTATTTTCATTAAATGTTACCTTTTTTCATTAAATGTTCCCTATTTTCAATGAATGTTACCTATTTTCATTAAATGTTTCCTATTTTCAGTAAATGTAACCTATCCCCAATAAATGTTACCTATTTCCAAAGCGCTTAACCCACTCACAATTTAAGGTACCTATTTTCATTGAATATCCCCTATTTTTATTTTTCAATATTTTCATAAGGACATGGCTGGCTGTAATGAATTCGAGCCGCCGCGGTTCCAATAATGAGATCACGAGGCTGTGTGACACAGGAGCATAAAGTTATATTGGCCAGATAACTTATCTTTTGTGACACCTTAGCTGCGGCAATTAGGGTGCTCGTGTGTGTTATGTGTTTTCTGTGTGGTTTGTATTTTTTGTATAAGTCTGTGTAGTTTGTATTGAACTGTGTTCTTTGTATTTTTGTCTGTGTAGTGTGTGTTTTTTTTGTTTGTTTGCCTGTGTAGTTTGTATTTTTATAGAAGTCTGTGTAGTTTGTGTTCTGTGTGTGGTTTGTGTTCTTTGTGTTTTTGCCTGTGTAGTTTGTGCTAGTCTGTGTAGTATGTGTATACTGTATTTAGTCGTTATTCAACGAAATATACATTTTCCAACGTGTTCATATAGTGTAACAGAAAAATATTTGCTTGATATAAAGCAAAGAAACATCTAAGCAGAAAATATTTATTTATATGATCTTCGAATAAGTTCTGAAGGCTCTCATCAATGCATTAAAAATTTATGAACCAACGAATTAAAAATTCACGAATTCAGGTTCTCATTCATGAATTTAGAATTCACTAATTCACGAATTCATGAGTTGAAAATTTGCGAGTTTCCAATCATATGTCAAAGGAAAATTCACTAATTTAAATTCTTTTTAATGAATTAAAAAATCACGAATTCATGAATTAAAAGTTCACGGATTCATGAATTAATAATTCACGGATTCATGAATTAATAATTCACGGATTCTCATTCATTTTTCAAAGGAAAATTCATCCTCGAGGTTGAACTCAGATTTGCGTTTCGTAGGAAAAATTCATGTAGTGAACGTAAAGTAAAAATTTCCTACTATCAAAATCATATAAACCTAAAAACAAATTTCGCTTAATAAACCCAATGTACAAAATCACGTAATACATAATGCCCTCTCAGACATACATATTTCATAAAGTTAAATGTAATGTACAATTAATCAAAATAAATCACCTATTATTCTTAAAAAATAAATAACGTGAACAACTAGCAGACTTGAGTTGGTGAATTTCCGAATTAGTTCTGTTTACCTAATTTCTTAATTTAATAAATTTCGTAATATCCCAATTTCTTCAATTTAATACGATTTCGTTTTTACTTAAACACCAAAGGATTATAATTTAATTTTTTAATTTACAAAAATCGTCCACTTTTTTTCGGTCCTGGAAATAATTTTCGGTTCTGATTATTTCTTTGGCGTATAAATCGCATAATTTAAAAAATTTAAACACAAAATTGTTCAAAAATCCAACAAAATGTGAAGGCACTCCCTGCAAAACATATGGTGACACAAAAAACAAATAAGCCTATAAAAAACATTGAAAACAATCGTTAAAATTGCATCGAAATGCTACCAACAAAACAAAAAAGTGATGCGGAAAGAAACATCAATTTGCATCGCCCTATATTTCTCCTTGGTTAACTATTATCCCTAATATAAATCCCTCGCATATATTTAATATTTGTATATATCCAGCACATGAGCCCGCTCGATCATTGAACCACATCGATAATTTGCAAAGGATTGCTGAACTTCCTTTGCGAGCTATTACATAGGTCCTACCCTTCAATCATCGGCGATTGCAGTAAATTAGATTGATTGTTGTTATTGCTACTACTTCCTGCGGCGTTGCTACCATTTGGAGCGCCAGCACCACCTGCACCATCACCACCACCATCTGTTTTGATGGTGCCGTGCAGCCCCATCTGTTGGTAGACCTGCTGCAACAGCTGAAGTCTGTTGACTTCCGTTAGAGATGCGGTGCTGTTGTTTGCTGTTGTGTTCCTGTTGAAATTTTGGAGTAAGCCTTCACTTATATTAACTTGACTTGCACCACTGAACGCGCTTCCGCTTCCTTCACCTGCACTAGTCACTGGCAACACGTCACTACTTTTGTCACTTTTCGATCGACTCACTTCGCTAACCACCTGGTCACTCTCACCACTACCACTGAGGGCCCCACCGCCTGTACTGTTATCGAGTACAGGTCGAGGCGGTTGCTTTTTTTCGGCTTCGGGTGCGTCTCCGTTTATCGGGGTCTCTGCACCCGCTGACCTTTGGTCCGAAGTGCCCCCAGATTGGGTGTTAAATGCTATAAGTTGCGCCATATGCAACTGCAAAGGGTTCGGGTGGAACTGGCCTCCCCCAAACTGGGGATAGTTGGGTTGCATTTCCGGATTTACTCCCCCACTCGGACCCCCACTTCCCCCAAAGCTGCCCAGGTTTATTGAAGGGTGAGAAATCTGACCGTATCCTGCACAGGATGCGCCGTCATTTTCCTCCTTCTGCTTTTCAATGTACGCTCGCATGTTGTCGATGTGGGCACGGGTAAACAAATGGTCCTGAATAGAGTACTTATTGCTGTACTCGAACCCACACACTTTACATTCAGTTGGGGGCTTCGGAGGCTCAGGTTCTTGGCCAATAATTTTCATGAGTGCAAGCTTAGCTTTCTTTTCTTTGGCCCTGGCGTTCTGGAACCAAACTTGGATGACCCGTTTAGGGAGCTGGATTTCCCTGCCAAACATCTCACATTCGGACATGGTGGGCGTTTTGTAGTCCATAAACACGGATTTCATGAGCTTGACTTGCGTACTGCTCATTTGGGTCCGAAATCGCTTTGCAGATGTGCCCATATTGCAGCTTTGCTTGGTAGACCCCGTGGTAGACGACGCAGGAGAGGTAGGGTTGCTTTCAAAAGAGTTGCTCATGTCATTTTCATCCCCTTCTGTTACGTCCATGTGATAATACTCGTCGTCCGACAACAGGGTATCCATGCCATACATTTTGTCGCTCATCTTGTCCGAATTTTTAGCGAAGCTGTCCATTTTGGACTCGGCGAGGGGGTCGAAGTTAGGAAGGGAGTTGTTTACCGCCCCAAAGTTGACTCCGAGGGACCGGGCGAGTTCCAAAGGGCGACTCAAGTCCAGAGGCTTCTCCCCTTCCCGGCGAAACCCCCCTGGTCCGCTCCCCCCGTTGAGGGCTAGCCCCCTCACACCCCCCGTTTGATTGATGTTGACGGTGTCCAGAGGCTGCTGCTGCTGCTGTTGGTTGTTATTGTTGTTGGCAATTGTGACGTCTGTTAAGTATCGGCGAATTGCTTCTTCGTGGTACTTGGCTATGGTATCTTCAGATCTTTCTGACGGAGAGAACAAAGAATTCATCGTCAGACTGGAGGCCATGTTTGATGGAGGAGCAGTAGTAGGTGGAGGAGAGGAGTGGTTGGAAGAAGACAGGCCACCGAAATTCCCAAAACCAAAGTGATCGTCTAAGTCAGGCAGGGCATCAATATTAATATCACCACTTGAAAACTGATCCGAATGCTTAGTAGAGAGGTGCGACTCAAGGGCAGATTTAACTTTAAATATGGCAGGGCAGAAAGGACATTTCTTGTTTATCACTTGGGCATGGGCACGGAACTGTCCCTTTCTTTCTCTAGCTCGCGTATTTTGAAACCACACTTGCACAACGCGTTTCTTTAGACCCACCTCATGAGCGATGGTTTCGAGCATTTTTCTCGACGGGTTGGCCTCCATTTGGTATTTTTGGTAAAGGTAGTCGAGCTGTTCAGGAAGTATGGTGGTCCGGAGACGCTTGTCCCTTTGCTGCTCGCCCCCGATACTTTGCTCGTCTTCGCTCTCTTCTGCTTTCCGTTTCATGGGGGACGCAGGGGGCAGGAGGGGACTGGGGAGCTGCTGTTGGTGCTGCTGTTGGTGCTGCTGGAATTGACTTAAAGTGGGTGGTTGTTGTTGCTGTTGTTGGGGCTGTTGTTGCTGTGAGGGCGGGGGGAGAGGGGGAGGGGTGGACTGGGGGAGCGATGTGGAAGGCTGAGGGGAGTGTTGTGGGAGTTGCTGGAGAGGGGGAAATGGGGATTCAGACCCCTTATTCATGAACAACGCTGGATTCATGAGATGAACGATTTGGTGTTCCCGCCATTGCTCAAATCGGCTAAAAGATAGACTGCATTTGTCGCACTGAAACGAATCTTCAAGGGGAGCCTTGCTGGCGTTGTCCATGTCCCGGGACTGGGAAGAGTTCTCAGCAATGCTTGAATGGCTTGAGTTATCGTCATGGTACATTGCTGCAGCTTGTGCAGCAGCTGCTTGCGCCTGCGCAGATCGCTTTGCATCTTCTTCTTTGAAACAGTGTGTCTTTTGGTGGCGGATCAACTCGTAGTATCGCTGGAAAACAAGAAGACACTTTTTGCATTGGTAATTCAGACCGGGGGTGCGTGTGAAACGACCTGCATTCTCTTCCATAGGGTCAATTGGCGGCTGATTCTCATACACCTTTCGCGCTTTTTGACGTGCATTCTGAAACCAGACAACTATGACCCTTGGTGACAAATTTAACAGTTTACTTAGATATTCAAGATCATCGTCTTTGGGATATGCATTGTTTTCAAAGAACTCTTGGAGGACTTTTATCTGATAATCTGTGAACCGGGTGCGATTTGCGCGTTTGCCAGAAGAGCTGTTACCAGGGGGGGTTGTGGGGTACGACAGGTTGGATGGGGTTGGGCTTAACCCGGCGCTAGGGTGAGGTATGTTGGTGTTGGTTCCTTGCGGTGGGGTTGAAGGTATCTTATGACCCATCATTGAGTTGCTCTCTAACTGACTCGATATAAATGAGGACAAGGAAATGGATGTTTGGGGGGACGACAGAGGGGGGAATGTGTTGGGGAATGAGGCGGAAGAGACACTCCCCACTGGGGAACAAGAGGCAGAGGACACTAAATGGGGAGCACTCACCCCAGATTGTGGAAGAGGAGATGACTGGGGAAGGAGATGTGGATGAGACTGCTGGGGCAATGGCTGAACATGGGATGAAGTGGATGAACATCCATTCGCTCGAGTTTCTGACGTTGGATCACTTCCATTTCCAGTCGCGTTCCGAGGAGTACTCTCGTCCATCTTATCCATGAGGCGTTGTGGATCCACGTTGGCCACGGAAGCCCTGTTGGATTCTTGGATATGGTCTCTGGATGGTTCTTTGCCACGATCATCGCTCTCCCTTGACCTGTTGATCTCCACGATTTCACGGGCTTCATCAGGGTTCAACGGGACCACTTTGGTCTCGCCAGTTTTCTCGTATTCCTCCAAGTTGAGTGTGGTGGAGGGGGGAATGTTGAAGTTGTAGGGGGAATCTTTGCACCGCTGTCGCTCTTTGAATAAAGTATTCCTGAACCAGTGCTTTATAACCTTCGGGGGCAACCCGCTTTGACCTGCCATATCCGTTATCTGGTCCTCAGAAGGGGAGTTGTTGATGTCGAAATGGGCGCGTAAGATTTTCAATTGATCGTCTGTGATTCGAGTCCTACCTCTCTTTTGCTGAGCAGCTGCTGCAGCTGCTGCGGCTGCAGCAGCCGCTGCGGCTTGTTGCTGCTGTTGCTGCTGCTGTTGCTGCAAGAGCTGCTGCTGCTGTTGTTTCAAGAAAAACTCGTTTTGATGAGAAGAACTACCTGAGTTTTGATTGGCGGCCATGTTGGCCAGAGCGACCGGGTCGAACATGGGGTGAGGAAGCCCAGGTGCCAAAGGGGGTTGGAGGTTCATGGCAGCCAAGGGGTTCAGATGAAGAGGTAACCCCGCTAACCCTAACCCCGCCAGCATCATAGGGTTGAAGGGCATTTGATGCTGCATCTGAGCCGCCGTGATCGCATTGATGGCGGCTGCCATTTCCGCCATCTGCGGGTTGATGGAACCACCGCTCATGGTGCTAGTCGAAATGTCCCCTCCAGAAGCTGGGGATGTCACCCCTGGGGTTGCAGGGGCCCCTGGGGTTGGGGTGCTTGGAGTACGGCGTCCGGGGGTTACTTGGGGTGCAGGGGTGCCACGCCCGGGTGTTGGAGTTACTTCTCGGGAGTGATCACCACCACCACCACCACCACCACCACCATCTGTAACGACACCAAACATACCTTCTCTTAGTAAAGATTGGGATATAGAATCCTTTGAGTAGGATTCTTTAGCAAGCAACCTATGAGATTGGGATGTAGAATCCTTTACATAGGATTCTTTAGCAAGCAACCTATGAGATTGGGATATAGAATCCTTTGAGTAGGATTCTTTAGCAAGCAACTTATGAGATTGTGATTTTGAATCTTTTGTATAGGGTTCCTTAGAAAGCAACCTATGACCACTAAAGGAATCGTGCAATTTTAGCGAATATGAATCAAATTTGGGGCTAAGAGATTCGATTAATTGGTCATTGGTTTGTTCTTTCGGGAGTTTGTTTAAAGTTTTGGGAACAGGTCCAAAGGACTCTAAAGGAACAGATGTGTGTTCAAATAACCCGTCGATGGGAGACGCAAATTTCGAATGCTTGTCTGACAAAACAGGGGACGACCTAATGTTATCGGAACCAATTCTTCCGCAAGTATCCCTTATTTTCTGACTAAGTGACTTGTAAACTACTTTAGAGTAGTCAGAGAGGTAGGAATCTGGCACTGACATTTTGTGCTTTTCTTCCATATGATGTTTAAGGACCCAATAGCTACTGAACGTTCTACCACACTTGCAACACGTGCACCTACGTAATTCAGGAATACCGTCCGATTTAGGCCTATGTGAACTACGCCTACTAAATTTTACATCCTTAACAGAAGGCTCATGCAATGTAGACCTTTTTTCGCATCCAAAAGATGAAATGGACTTTGAAACTCTATCTGAAGCTGTCCCCGCATCAGTTTCATGGTTATCGGATTGTAGGTTTAAATTCCTCAACTCTTTATGGCTTTCAGATTGCAGGCTTAAATTCACCAATTCATTATGGTCATCAGACTGTATGTTTAGATTGTCCGACTCATTAGCTTTCCCGACATCAGCATCAGTTTCATGGTCATCAGATTGGAGCTTTAGACTACCCATCTCATTCTCAAGGTAGTGAGCAACCAAGTCGAAACCGATATTCTCCAGCAGCTGAGAATGCAGTCGACTAGGTCTACGGAACACATTTGAGAAATGAACATCAGGCGGAGGCTCAAAGCAGCTAACATTTACACGGGACGAACACAGAGAAGGCTTAGAGTTATTACAAATGGTGGTGGCAGTTCTTGGTGACGATGCATCCTGCACCCTATCAGGACACGTCTCAGGTAATTTACTCTGAGGAAGATACTCCTTCACTCCCATCAACAGATTATTTTGAATTCTGTACAATTGATCATGCAAGGAAGGCTGATTATGAAAATTAACGGCATTCTGGGGAAGGTTAGTTAACTGATTCTTTGGAACCTTAGTTAACTGATTCTGGGGAAGGTTGGCTAACTGATTCTGCGAAAGGTTAGTTAACTGATTATGGTGAAGGTTAGTTAACGGTTTCGTTGGAGGGTCGGGAGTTGTAGACTGAAGGTTAAGTAGGCCAGGTATATCGGGAGAAGGAGAAGAGGCATGAGGCTGTGTTAAATATTCTGAAAAATTATTCCTAAAGTTTAGGAAGTTTAGAGAATCGTTAGCTTGACTGATGTATTCATCTCTGATGGCAGTTTTAGATTGCGTTGAAGAACTTCTGTGAGATTTTAAAGCTTGATCGGGCGTGAACGGACTGTCTTTATCTAGAGACAATTTCTTCAGCTTGTTCAAGTGGCTCACAGAGTTATAGTGCACGAGCAGAATGTTCTTTTGAGTGAAGGATTCTTTGCATATTTCGCATTTGAAAGGCCGGTTAGGGTCTAAATATTTCTCCATGTGAAAAGAAACCCTTTCGTCTTTCCGATGCAGCAACGTTTTTTGGTGGGCGGCCAAGTAAACATGTCTTGTAAACGCGACTTTACATCGGTGACACTTGTACACTCTGCTCGGGTCGTTGTAGTTGTTCATGGCGTGAGTGTCTGTATTCAGATAATCTTCGATAGATCGCATCTGGAAGTTCACATCTTCACTGAGCTTGGCATCCGAATACAAAGGCTTCGAAATGCTACTCGATGGGTGCCAGCTTGAGCTTGACTCGAGTCGAGCTTGAGCAACGAAACTCGAGTTTGAGCTGGAATAACTCGAGTTGGAGCTGGAATACTTGTGTTGCATGCCGAGGTGTTCTTCGGTTGAATTCAACCCTGCGTTGATCTTTGTTGTTTGAGAGGAATTTGATCGTGCTTGGCTGGAACTCGTGATAGTGAACTCTTTGTGAGGTTCATCGATAGGGTTCAACCCGGAATGGATTTTGATTGCTTGGCTGGAACTTGACTGAGCGTATTCCTTGTTTTGTGTTTCCCGTGGTGTTTCTTCATTTGTTCCATCCTTGTTGGACTCTTGCCTCAGCAAAGCTGTTGTGCTCGGGTCTAGTACAGGTCCAGCATCTGACCCCACTTGCGTCCCCACGATGGAGGACTGGAACTGGTCTTTTTCTTCGGGGGACAACTCAGGGTGATCCAAACTTACGTGTTTCTGCAACGCTGTTAAAGAACGAAAGTTGCGATGACACAACAAGCATTTTGTGGCATCGCGGATTGCGTGATACTGGGAGTGAAGGTTCAACTTTTCGACGGTTTTGAACGCCAACGAGCATTGCTGACACCGATATTTGTAGACGTGCTTCTCAGACACAGCTACATTTTGAGATGGGCTGGTCCCATGGACTTCTTTGAAGTGAGAATGCAAACTTTGGGCTGTCGAAAAAAGCTTATTGCACCCTTTTTTCCAACACACATAGCCCTGGGAATTAGCGGACTGACAAGTCACTTGATGTTTTGACAACAGTTCAGGGCACGTCACCGACAAACCACATCCGCCACACGACAAGCCAACTTTCAACGCTGTTCTTTCATTTATTTTCTTGCTAACGTGACCGATTCTTTCTGAAGCAATTCTAGAGCTCAAAAGACTTGGGTCTTGACCAAGATCTTCCAAGTTCGACTTGCGCCAAGAACTCTGTTGTTGATAGTCAATAACGCCACTCCGAATCAACTTACCTTGGTTTTGGCGGGTCTCTTCTTTGATTTCCTTGTCTCCTTCTGCAGAAGTTTGACCCGGGGACACCAGACCACGGTTACTTGGAGTAGACACTTCGTCGGGGTCATTAGACCCTTCGTTTTGACATTGGCTGCCGTCCTTATTGTTGGCAGACGCCTCTTTTTTAGCGGCGTTGCTCAGTCTCACAAGGAGCAGAAGCCGTTGTAGACCGTCAGAATTGACGGAATGGACGTCAATTGCGTGCTTTTCAAGGGAACCCATGTCCTGGCAAATTTCTTCGCACAACGGGCAAGAAAGTCGTTCGTCTTTGGGGTCCCGTCTTCTTCGGGCAAACGCGTCGTCGCCTTCCTTCGAGTTGTCCGACTTGGACCCAGACGACCCCCCCCATGGGCCCTTAGAAGGGTCCGACTTGGACCTGCGGTCGGGATGTTCGAGATCCAAGTGCACTTGCAGTCTGTCGTCACCTTCCGTGGTCGTGAAGCTACAGAACGGGCAATTGTGGGGGCCAATCTCCGACTTGATGTCTTCTGCACATAAAGGAAAAGAACGTGCTTTAATTTAGACTCTTAGCTAATTGACTTAGTTTGGGTTCTTAGTTTAATTTAGACTCTTAGCTAATTGAATTAGTTTGGGTTCTTAGTTTAATTTAGACTCTTAGCTAATTGAATTAGTTTGGGTTCTTAGTTTAATTTAGACTCTTAGCTAATCGACATAGTTTGGGTTCTTAGTTTAATTTGGACTCTTAACTAATTGGCTTAGTTTAGCTATTAGTTTAATTTGAGCTCTTTAATTGACTAAGGTAATTCGAATTATTTAGTTAATTACAGCAGAAGAATGTGCTTTAATTTGGACTTACATCTAATTGAATTAGTTTGGGTTCTTGGTTTTATTTGGGTTCTTTAATTGACTTAGATAATTTGAATTAGTTAGTTAATTACATAAGAAGAATGTGCTTCAATTTGGCCCCGATTTCACGTCGTCGACTAATTAACAAAAATGAACATGTTTTGATGTTGGTTAATTTATTTTTTTGCAGGAAATACAGCTTTAAAATTCAGAAAATTCGAATAGGTAAATTCCACGAAACAGAATCATAAAATTCCAAAATGCTAAAATTCAACAAACTGGTTAGACTTTACAGTAAAAATGCAATACAGAAACAGGATACACACGCACCGAACAAACAACTTTTATGGTAACGTCGTCTTCATAATTTTATGGTTTTAGCGAATACCCCTTAATTATATGAAACGGTCTCATTATTTTACGGTGAGCCTCTTTCAATAATTTTATGGCACAGCATCGGTTTCATTTTTTTATGGCAAAAACAACCGTGCCATAACTTTATGGTAACCCCTTTCCTTGAGTTTACGGCAGGAGCTCCTGTTCTATAATTTTATGGCAGGATCTTCTCTACCATAATTTTATGGCCGGATCTCTCCTACTATAATTTTATGGCCGGATCTCTCCTACCATAATTTTATGGTGGCAGCTCCTCTACCATAATTTTATGGCAGGATCTTCTCTAACATAATTTTATGGCCGGATCTCTCCTACTATAATTTTATGGCCGGATCTCTCCTACCATAATTTTATGGTGGCAGCTCCTATACCATAATTTTATGGCTGGATCTCCACTACCATAATTTTATGGCCGGATCTCTCCTACCATAATTTTATGGCCGGATCTCTCCTACCATAATTTTATGGTGGCAGCTCCTCTACCATAATTTTATGGCAGGATCTCCACTACCATAATTTTATGGCCGGATCTCCACTACCATAATTTTATGGCCGGATCTCTCCTACCATAATTTTATGGCCGGATCTCTCCTACCATAATTTTATGGTGGCAGCTCCTCTACCATAATTTTATGGCAGGATCTTCTCTACCATAATTTTATGGCAGGATCTTCTCTACCATAATTTTATGGCAGGATCTCTCCAACCATAATTTTATGGCAGAAGCTCCTGTCCCACAACTTTAAGGCAGGATCTCCCCTACCATAATTTTATGGTAGGATCTCGCCTACCATAATTTTATGGCAGAAGCTCCTGTCCCACAACTTTAAGGCAGGATCTCTCCTACCATAATTTTATGGCCACCATAATCACGGAGCAATGAACCGAACAAAAGCAAAAGTCATGGGAAGAACATCAGCGCGTTCACTCAAGCGCGCAAAATCGCCGTTAAAAGCCGACGTGAACGCGCGTGTGATTAATATACATTCGGCGGTGACCAGTAGCTGGTGTTATTGTCGTTATTGTGGTGGTTGTTATTGTGGTGACCAGTAGCTGGTGTTATTGTCGTTATTGTGGTGGTTGTTATTGTGGTGACCAGTAGCTGGTGTTATTGTCGTTATTGTGGTGGTTGTTATTGTGGTGACCAGTAGCTGGTGTTATTGTCGTTATTGTGGTGGTTGTTATTGTGGTGACCAGTAGCTGGTGTTATTGTCGTTATTGTGGTGGTTGTTATTGTGGTGACCAGTAGCTGGTGTTATTGTCGTTATTGTGGTGGTTGTTATTGTGGTGACCAGTAGCTGGTGTTATTGTCGTTATTGTGGTGGTTGTTATTGTGGTGACCAGTAGCTGGTGTTATTGTCGTTATTGTGGTGGTTGTTATTGTGGTGACCAGTAGCTGGTGTTATTGTCGTTATTGTGGTGGTTGTTATTGGTGGTGGTTGTTATTGTGGTGACCAGTAGCTGGCGTTATTGTCGTTATTGTGGTGGTTGTTGTTGTGGTGACCAGTAGCTGGTGTTATTGTCGTTATTGTGGTGGTTGTTATTGTGGTGGTTGTTATTGTGGTGACCAGTAGCTGGTGTTATTGTCGTTATTGTGGTGGTTGTTATTGTGGTGACCAGTAGCTGGTGTTATTGTCGTTATTGTGGTGGTTGTTATTGTGGTGGTTGTTATTGTGGTGACCAGTAGCTGGTGTTATTGTCGTTATTGTGGTGGTTGTTATTGTGGTGACCAGTAGCTGGTGTTATTGTCGTTATTGTGGTGGTTGTTATTGTGGTGGTTGTTATTGTGGTGACCAGTAGCTGGTGTTATTGTCGTTATTGTGGTGGTTGTTATTGTGGTGGTTGTTATTGTGGTGACCAGTAGCTGGCGTTATTGTCGTTATTGTGGTGGTTGTTATTGTGGTGGTTGTTATTGTGGTGGTTGTTATTGTGGTGACCAGTAGCTGGCGTTATTGTCGTTATTGTGGTGGTTGTTGTTGTGGTGACCAGTAGCTGGTGTTATTGTCGTTATTGTGGTGGTTGTTATTGTGGTGACCAGTAGCTGGTGTTATTGTCGTTATTGTGGTGGTTGTTGTTGTGGTGACCAGTAGCTGGTGTTATTGTCGTTATTGTGGTGGTTGTTGTTGTGGTGACCAGTAGCTGGTGTTATTGTCGTTATTGTTGGTGGTTGTTGTTGTGGTGACCAGTAGCTGGTGTTATTGTCGTTATTGTGGTGGTTGTTGTTGTGGTGACCAGTAGCTGGCGTTATTGTCGTTATTGTGGTGGTTGTTATTGTGGTGACCAGTAGCTGGCGTTATTGTCGTTATTGTGGTGGTTGTTATTGTGGTGACCAGTAGCTGGTGTTATTGTCGTTATTGTGGTGGTTGTTATTGTGGTGACCAGTAGCTGGCGTTATTGTCGTTATTGTGGTGGTTGTTATTGTGGTGACCAGTAGCTGGCGTTATTGTCGTTATTGTGGTGGTTGTTATTGTGGTGACCAGTAGCTGGTGCTATTGTCGCTATTGTGGTGGTTGTTATTGGTGGTGACCAGTAGCTGGTGTTATTGTCGTTATTGTTGGTGGTTGTTGTTGTGGTGACCAGTAGCTGGTGTTATTGTCGTTATTGTGGTGGTTGTTGTTGTGGTGACCAGTAGCTGGCGTTATTGTCGTTATTGTGGTGGTTGTTGTTGTGGTGACCAGTAGCTGGTGTTATTGTCGTTATTGTGGTGGTTGTTATTGTGGTGACCAGTAGCTGGCGTTATTGTCGTTATTGTGGTGGTTGTTATTGTGGTGACCAGTAGCTGGTGTTATTGTCGTTATTGTGGTGGTTGTTATTGTGGTGACCAGTAGCTGGCGTTATTGTCGTTATTGTGGTGGTTGTTATTGTGGTGACCAGTAGCTGGTGTTATTGTCGTTATTGTGGTGGTTGTTATTGTGGTGACCAGTAGCTGGTGCTATTGTCGTTATTGTGGTGGTTGTTATTGTGGTGACCAGTAGCTGGCGTTATTGTCGTTATTGTCGTTGTTGTTATTGGTGTTACCATTTAATATTATTTTATGTTTTTTTAGTTTTACAGCGTTGGTTTATATTTATCTAAATAATGTTTACTTCCTTCCCATACCAATATTTTTTATACAAAATATTGAAATAATCTATAAAATAAAATCTAAAATGAAAAAACATTAAAAAAATATACGAAAAATTCAAATGTTCTATTCAATAAACAACACTGTAATATTTTGTATATTATTTTGAGTGAAATGAAATTAAGAAAAATGCACATTTTCTGTTTGTTTGGAAAGAAAAATATCATTTTAATATTAAATTTAATCGAAATCAATTTCAAATTCAACCAAGCTTTGTTTCTAATTTAACTAATTTTAATTTCTAATTCAGCTAAATTTAATTTGTTTTTGACTAATTTTTTCCAATTTAAATAAATATAACTTCAAATTTAATTATTCTGGTTTTTAACTTAATTAATTCATCATGTAAACATGTTTTCCTATTTATAAATGGTAGAAAACACACATTTATCATTTATAAATGACAAATGTGTTAAGTTACAAAAAACAAAGAAATATTATAAATGTACTAAAAAATATTTCAAAGGTATTGACTCAAATCAACTTTATTAACTGTACACTAAATAAACTAATCAACACAATCTACGGGTAGGCCTACTAAACTGAACAGAAACCCCGTAGAATTTTTTACTATTTTTTTTATATCACAAAAGAAAAGAACAAATTGAAATTCCATGAACTGCAAATAATAAAATGAAATAAAAAGTTACCATAAATGCAATATGTTGGTTGATTTATAATTACAAACATATACACCATTATTATTCAGTATACGTTAGCAACAAGCAAACAACAAACATAATTAAAAAAATTAAATTAAAAAATTATTTTTTTTTTCAATTTCTTCAACATTCCAACCTTCCCCAATCGGTCAGTCCCCAATTCCTCCCCCAGTATTCCTCCCAACCTTAATTTTTCCCATTAATTAATGGAAGCTCTTCCCCCAAACATGAATGGTAATCCCCAATTCTTCCCTCATTAATCCCCCCCAATGCCACTTTCCCCAAAAATTCTTAATTCTTACCCTCCATTAATCGTACTAATCCCCAATCCCATTTTCAGCATTAATCCCACAATCCTAATCTCTTCCACTACCCCCACTAATCCCCAATCCCAGCTTACCCCCAATAATCCCACTTTTCCCCAATAATCCCTAATACCACCCCCTTAGTAATCCCCAATCCCAGCTTTCCCCCAATAATCCCACTTTTCCCCAATAATCCCTAATACCACCCCCTTAGTAATCCCCAATCCCAGCTTTCCCCATTAATCCCACTTTCCCCCAATAATCCCCCCATACCACCCCTTAGTAATCCCCAATCCCAGCTTTCCCCCAATAATCCCACACTCCCCCTTCCCTCACCAAACCCCCACTCCCACCGAACGGTAGCGGAAGGATCTGTATTTTAACCACAACCTCCTCCCCCCCTCAACCACCCCCCCCCCAACGGTCTATTACCCCCCCATAACCCCCCCCCCCCCCGCACCCCCAAGATAAAGTACATAATTAAGGCGAGTGTCCAGTTAATGACTTGAATTATTCCTGTGGTGCAGTGTGGTGCTGTGTGGTGCTGTGTGGTGCTGTGTGTGGTGCTGTGTGGTGCTGTGTGGTGCTGTGTGTGGTGCTGTGTGTGGTGCTGTGTGTGGTGCTGTGTGGTGCTGTGTGGTGCTGTGTGGTGCTGTGTGTGGTGCTGTGTGTGGTGCTGTGTGGTGCTGTGTGTGGTGCTGTGTGTGGTGCTGTGTGGTGCTGTGTGGTGCTGTGTGGTGCTGTGTGTGGTGCTGTGTGTGGTGCTGTGTGGTGCTGTGTGTGGTGCTGTGTGTGGTGCTGTGTGGTGCTGTGTGGTGCTGTGTGGTGCTGTGTGTGGTGCTGTGTGTGGTGCTGTGTGGTGCTGTGTGTGGTGCTGTGTGTGGTGCTGTGTGGTGCTGTGTGTGGTGCAGTGTGATGCTGTGTGTGGTGCTGTGTGTGGTGCTGTGTGTGGTGCTGTGTGTGGTGCTGTGTGTGGTGCAGTGTGGTGCTGTGTGTGGTGCTGTGTGTGGTGCTGTGTGGTGCTGTGTGTGGTGCTGTGTGTGGTGCTGTGTGGTGCTGTGTGTGGTGCTGTGTGTGGTGCTGTGTGTGGTGCTGTGTGTGGTGCAGTGTGGTGCTGTGTGTGGTGCTGTGTGTGGTGCAGTGTGGTGCTGTGTGTGGTGCTGTGTGGTGCTGTGTGTGGTGCTGTGTGTGGTGCTGTGTGGTGCTGTGTGTGGTGCTGTGTGTGGTGCTGTGTGGTGCTGTGTGTGGTGCTGTGTGTGGTGCTGCGTGGTGCTGTGTGGTGCTGTGTGGTGCTGTGTGTGGTGCTGTGTGTGGTGCTGTGTGGTGCTGTGTGTGGTGCTGTGTGTGGTGCTGTGTGGTGCTGTGTGTGGTGCTGTGTGGTGCTGTGTGTGGTGCTGTGTGGTGCTGTGTGTGGTGCTGTGTGATGCTGTGTGTGGTGCTGTGTGGTGCTGTGTGGTGCTGTGTGTGGTGCTGTGTGGTGCTGTGTGGTGCTGTGTGTGGTGCTGTGTGTGGTGCTGTGTGGTGCTGTGTGTGGTGCTGTGTGTGATGCTGTGTGTGGTGCTGTGTGTGGTGCTGTGTGGTGCTGTGTGTGGTGCTGTGTGTGGTGCTGTGTGGTGCTGTGTGTGGTGCTGTGTGGTGCTGTGTGGTGCTGTGTGGTGCTGTGTGGTGCTGTGTGTGGTGCTGTGTGTGGTGCTGTGTGGTGCTGTGTGTGGTGCTGTGTGGTGTTGTGTGGTGCTGTGTGTGGTGCTGTGTGTGGTGCTGTGTGGTGCTGTGTGTGGTGCTGTGTGGTGCTGTGTGGTGCTGTGTGTGGTGCTGTGTGTGGTGCTGTGTGGTGCTGTGTGTGGTGCTGTGTGTGGTGCTGTGTGTAGTGCTGTGTGTGGTGCTGTGTGGTGCTGTGTGTGGTGCTGTGTGTGGTGCTGTGTGGTGCTGTGTGGTGCTGTGTGTGGTGCTGTGTGGTGCTGTGTGTGGTGCTGTGTGGTGCTGTGTGTGGTGCTGTGTGTGGTGCTGTGTGTGGTGCTGTGTGTGGTGCTGTGTGTGGTGCTGTGTGGTGCTGTGTGTGGTGCTGTGTGTGGTGCTGTGTGTGGTGCTGTGTGGTGCTGTGTGTGGTGCTGTGTGGTGCTGTGTGTGGTGCTGTGTGTGGTGCTGTGTGGTGCTGTGTGGTGCTGTGTGTGGTGCTGTGTGGTGCTGTGTGTGGTGCTGTGTGTGGTGCTGTGTGGTGCTGTGTGTGGTGCTGTGTGTGGTGCTGTGTCGTGCTGTGTGTGGTGCTGTGTGTGGTGCTGTGTGTGGTGCTGTGTGGTGCTGTGTGGTGCTGTGTGGTGCTGTGTGGTGTTGTGTGGTGCTGTGTGGTGCTGTGTGTGGTGCTGTGTGGTGCTGTGTGGTGCTGTGTGGTGTTGTGTGGTGCTGTGTGGTGCTGTGTGGTGCTGTGTGGTGCTGTGTGGTGCTGTGTGGTGCTGTGTGTGGTGCTGTGTGGTGCTGTGTGTGGTGCTGTGTGGTGCTGTGTGTGGTGCTGTGTGTGGTGCTGTGTGGTGCTGTGTGTGGTGCTGTGTGTGGTGCTGTGTGTGGTGCTGTGTGGTGCTGTGTGTGGTGCTGTGTGGTGCTGTGTGTGGTGCTGTGTGTGGTGCTGTGTGGTGCTGTGTGTGGTGCTGTGTGTGGTGCTGTGTGTGGTGCTGTGTGGTGCTGTGTGTGGTGCTGTGTGTGGTGCTGTGTGTGGTGCTGTTTGTGGTGCTGTGTGTGGTGCTGTGTGTGGTGCTGTGTGTGGTGCTGTGTGTGTGGTGCTGTGTGTGGTGCTGTGTGTGGTGCTGTGTGTGGTGCTGTGTGTGGTGCTGTGTGGTGCTGTGTGTGGTGCTGTGTGTGGTGCTGTGTGTGGTGCTGTGTGTGGTGCTGTGTGTGGTGCTGTGTGTGGTGCTGTGTGGTGCTGTGTGTGGTGCTGTGTGTGGTGCTGTGTGTGGTGCTGTGTGTGGTGCTGTGTGTGGTGCTGTGTGTGGTGCTGTGTGTGGTGCTGTGTGGTGCTGTGTGTGGTGCTGTGTGTGGTGCTGTGTGTGGTGCTGTGTGTGGTGCTGTGTGTGGTGCTGTGTGTGGTGCTGTGTGTGGTGCTGTGTGGTGCTGTGTGTGGTGCTGTGTGTGGTGCTGTGTGTGGTGCTGTGTGTGGTGCTGTGTGTGGTGCTGTGTGTGGTGCTGTGTGTGGTGCTGTGTGTGGTGCTGTGTGTCGAGCTGTGTGTGGTGCTGTGTGGTGCTGTGTGGTGCTGTGTGTGGTGCTGTGTGTGGTGCTCTGTGTGGTGCTGTGTGTGGTGCTGTATGTGGTGCTGTGTGTGGTGCTGTGTGTGATGCAGTGTGTGGTGCTGTGTGTGCTGCTGTGTGGTGCTGTGTGTGGTGCTGTGTGTGGTGCTGTGTGTGGTGCTGTGTGTGGTGCTGTGTGTGGTGCTGTGTGTGGTGCTGTGTTTCGTGCTGTGTGTGGTGCTGTGTGGTGCTGTGTGGTGCTGTGTGTGGTGCTGTGTGTGGTGCTCTGTGTGGTGCTGTGTGGTGCTGTATGTGGTGCTGTGTGTGGTGCTGTGTGTGATGCAGTGTGTGGTGTTGTGTGTGCTGCTGTGTGGTGCTGTGTGTGGTGCTGTGTGTGGTGCTGTGTGGTGCTGTGTGTGGTGCTGTGTGTGGTGCTGTGTGGTGCTGTGTGTGGTGCTGTGTGGTGCTGTGTGTGGTGCTGTGTGGTGCTGTGTGGTGCTGTGTGGTGCTGTGTGGTGCTGTGTGGTGCTGTGTGGTGTTGTGTGTGGTGCTGTGTGTGGTGCTGTGTGTGGTGCTGTGTGGTGCTGTGTGGTGCTGTGTGGTGTTGTGTGGTGCTGTGTGTGGTGCTGTGTGGTGCTGTGTGTGGTGCTGTATGGTGCTCTGTGTGGTGCTGTGTGGTGCTGTGTGGTGCTGTGTGGTGCTGTGTGGTGCTGTGTGTGGTGCTGTGTGGTGCTGTGTGGTGCTGTGTGGTGCTGTGTGGTGCTGTGTGTGTGGTGCTGTGTGGTGCTGTGTGGTGCTGTGTGTGGTGCTGTGTGGTGCTGTGTGTGGTGCTGTGTGGTGCTGTGTGGTGCTGTGTGGTGCTGTGTGGTGCTGTGTGTGGTGCTGTGTGTGGTGCTGTGTGTGGTGCTGTGTGTGGTGCTGTGTGGTGCTGTGTGGTGCTGTGTGGTGTTGTGTGGTGATGTGTGTGGTGCTGTGTGGTGCTGTGTGGTGCTGTGTGGTGTTGTGTGTGGTGCTGTGTGTGGTGCTGTGTGGTGCTGTGTGGTGCTGTGTGGTGTTGTGTGTGGTGCTGTGTGTGGTGCAGTGTGCGTGGTGCTGTGTGTGGTGCTGTGTGGTGCTGTGTGGTGCTGTGTGGTGCTGTGTGGTGCTGTGTGTGTGGTGCTGTGTGGTGCTGTGTGGTGCTGTGTGGTGCTGTGTGTGGTGCTGTGTGGTGCTGTGTGGTGCTGTGTGGTGTTGTGTGGTGCTGTGTGGTGCGGTGTGGTGCTGTGTGGTTCGGTGTGTGGTGCTGTGTGTGGTGCTGTGTGGTGCTGTGTGTGGTGCTGTGTGTGGTGCTGTGTGTGGTGCTGTGTGTGGTGCTGTGTGTGGTGCTGTGTGTGGTGCTGTGTGGTGCTGTGTGTGGTGCTGTGTGGTGCTGTGTGTGCTGTGTGGTGTTGTGTGGTGCTGTGTGGTGCTGTGTGGTGCTGTGTGTGGTGCTGTGTGTGGTGCTGTGTGGTGCTGTGTGGTGCTGTGTGTGGTGCTGTGTGTGGTGTTGTGTGGTGCTGTGTGTGGTGCTGTGTGTGGTGCTGTGTGGTGCTGTGTGGTGCTGTGTGTGGTGCTGTGTGTGGTGCTGTGTGTGGTGCTGTGTGTGGTGCTGTGTGTGGTGCTGTGTGTGGTGCTGTGTGTGGTGCTGTGTGTGGTGCTGTGTGTGGTGCTGTGTGTCGTGCTGTGTGTGGTGCTGTGTGGTGCTGTGTGGTGCTGTGTGTGGTGCTGTGTGTGGTGCTCTGTGTGGTGCTGTGTGTGGTGCTGTATGTGGTGCTGTGTGTGGTGCTGTGTGTGATGCAGTGTGTGGTGCTGTGTGTGCTGCTGTGTGGTGCTGTGTGTGGTGCTGTGTGGTGCTGTGTGGTGCTGTGTGTGGTGCTGTGTGGTGCTGTGTGTGGTGCTGTGTGAGGCAGATTAAGGCAGAGTTAGGCAGAGTGAGGCAGAGTGAGGCAGAGTGAGGCAGAGTGAGGCAGAGTGAGGCAGAGTGAGGCAGAGTGAGGCAGAGTGAGGCAGAGTGAGGCAGAGTGAGGCAGAGTGAGGCAGAGTGAGGCAGAGTGAGGCAGAGTGAGGCAGAGTGAGGCAGAGTGAGGCAGAGTGAGGCAGAGTGAGGCAGAATGAGGCAGAGTGAGGCAGAGTGAGGCAGAGCGAGGCAGAGCGAGGCAGAGTGAGGCAGAGTGAGGCAGAGTGAGGCAGAGTGAGGCAGAGTGAGGCAGAGTGAGGCAGAGTGAGGCAGAGTGAGGCAGAGTGAGGCAGAGTGAGGCAGAGTAAGGCAGAGTGAGGTAGAGTGAGGCAGAGTGAGGCAGAGTGAGGCAGAGTGAGGCAGAGTGAGGCAGAGTGAGGCAGAGTGAGGCAGAGTGAGGCAGAGTGAGGCAGAGTGAGGCAGAGTGAGGCAGAGTGAGGCAGAGTGAGGCAGAGTGAGGCAGAGTGAGGCAGAGTGAGGCAGAGTGAGGCAGAGTGAGGCAGAGTGAGGCAGAGTGAGGCAGAGTGAGGCAGAGTGAGGCAGAGTGAGGCAGAGTGAGGCAAAGTGAGGCAGAGTGAGGCAGAGTGAGGCAGAGTGAGGCAGAGTGAGGCAGAGTGAGGCAGAGTGAGGCAGAGTGAGGCAGAGTGAGGCAGAGTGAGGCAGAGTGAGGCAGAGTAAGGCAGAGTGAGGTAGAGTGAGGCAGAGTGAGGCAGATTAAGGCAGAGTTAGGCAGAGTTAGGCAGAGTGAGGCAGAGTGAGGCAGAGTGAGGCAGAGTGAGGCAGAGTGAGGCAGAGTGAGGCAGAGTGAGGCAGAGTGAGGCAGAGTGAGGCAGAGTGAGGCAGAGTGAGGCAGAGTGAGGCAGAGTGAGGCAGAGTGAGGCAGAGTGAGGCAGAGTGAGGCAGAGTGAGGCAGAGTGAGGCAGAGTGAGGCAGAGTGAGGCAGAGTGAGGCAGAGTGAGGCAGAGTGAGGCAGAGTGAGGCAGAGTGAGGCAGAGTGAGGCAAAGTGAGGCAGAGTGAGGCAGAGTGAGGCAGAGTGAGGCAGAGTGAGGCAGAGTGAGGCAGAGTGAGGCAGAGTGAGGCAGAGTGAGGCAGAGTGAGGCAGAGTGAGGCAGAGTAAGGCAGAGTGAGGTAGAGTGAGGCAGAGTGAGGCAGATTAAGGCAGAGTTAGGCAGAGTTAGGCAGAGTGAGGCAGAGTGAGGCAGAGTGAGGCAGAGTGAGGCAGAGTGAGGCAGAGTGAGGCAGAGTGAGGCAGAGTGAGGCAGAGTGAGGCAGAGTGAGGCAGAGTGAGGCAGAGTGAGGCAGAGTGAGGCAGAGTGAGGCAGAGTGAGGCAGAGCGCTACAATGACAGATCAATAAGAATGACTCAGCACTAATGACCCTCCAATAGGTACAGTCACGTAACTGTACTGAGTTCACATAATGAGTTACCTGAGTTCACCATTAGGAGACAGGCCTTAGATTTATATAGGCCTTCACTGGCTGTTGTTTTTGCTGTTCTTGTTGTGTTTCTTGTTGTTCTAGTTGGAGGTTTTGTTGTGAATTTGTTCTTTTTAATTATAAGTTAGGTGAATTTTTTTTTTTTTGTTGCGTGAAATATTATTTGATTTTCATTCTTTAGTTTTAAAGAAAATTTAATGGTTTCATTTTTCAAGTTTATAGAAATTTTTTTTGTTGTTTGCAAACTTTTTCATTGTACGAAATATTTTGTATAATTCATTTTTACAGTTTTAATGAAAATTTGCTTACTTGTGCTTTCCAGGTGTTTTATTTTTCTAAAATAAAATAGAATGATATTCTATTTTAGTTTTGATTTTTTGGTTTCATGAAATTTTTTATTTTTTTTCCATAACCAAAGAAAATTTTTATTTATTTTTCGGTCATAATAAAAGTTTTATTGTTGTTTTCACTTTCCAGTTTTATCGAAAATTTGTAGGCATTGAAGTGTGTTATTTTGGTGTGTGAATTTGCGTTGTTTTTGGGGTGTATTGAAAAATCGTGTTTTTTGCATTATTATCAAAGCTAATACTGATATAATGTCATTTCATATCATATTTTATCATGTAATGATGATCTATTTGAATGCATATGATATAATAATTAAATATACTCGCACATATATCTATATATATATCATATATGTACATATATATATATATAATTGCACATAATGTAATCGGAATCATTGTATTTTCTATTTTTCTTGTAGACGGAAAAAGTCTTAATTTTCTTTCCAGTATCTTTTAAATTATGTATCTATATTGAAGAAATTTTCAACTGATTCAATACATTTGTTTTCAATTAATTCAGTGGCGATACAAACATGTTTTAAAATTAACGATTTAAAATTATCTCAATATATAAAAAAAAATTCTCGATTTATTTAGCTTCAACACCAATATGTTTTAAAAAATGCCGGTATCAGTTGGTGAACAGATTATCAACTTGAGCCATTTCCACGTATTTTAGAAATTTTTGTTTCCGATTTCTGGGATTTACTCCCTTTTTTCAATTTTTATAACATATCCTTTCTCCCATTTTCCCCATTTTTATATTTTTCCCTCTTTTTAAATATTGTTAATTTTTCCCATTTCTTATAACAGCCTTTTTTCCCAGAAGATTTGTAATTAGTAAAAAGACTTACAGTACACAGTATACAGGCCTACGCATTACACAGTATATAGGCCTACACAGTATACAGTACATAGGCCTACACAGTATATAGGCCTACACAGTATATAGGCCTACACAGTATATAGGCCTACACAGTATATAGGCCTACACAGTACATAGGCCTACACAATTCAGAGGCCTACGGCCTAATTAATGCAAAACTTCCCGAAGTTTCCACGAGTTTCCGGAAGTTTTCCCGAAATTCCCGGAAAAACAGGTTCGTCCCACCTAACTTTACCCTAAAATGCAAATTTTCCCCTACAAATAAAACAAAATAAAAGTGGAAACAAGACTTGTTGTCGCCTTGTTGTTTACTTGTTGTGTACGGAGGAAATTGTATTTTTTGTTTTCTTTTTTTTTTTGCATATGTTGGAAATTTTTTGAAAAAAATATGAAACGGTGAGAAGCTGATGGAATATTTCTTCACGTTTTCAAGTACTTCTTTTGAAATTAATGTGAATTGATAATAATTTGTAAAAATATTTGTTTACGAGCAGTCATTGAAAGATTTCGAAAATTTTTGAGTTGTCTATGATTTTTAAAATTTTTTTTTTTTTTAATGATTTTCAGTTTCGTTAAATTTTTGTACGACATAAAAATTTTTGACACTGAAGGATTTTTCAAAAAAATTAGACACTAAAAACAAATTTACAAACTTCAGCACTTTTTATAAGAAATTATTTCTCGAATTCTGAAAGTCACTCACTGATGACGTAAGCAGAAATGCGATGAAGGAAATGTATGATGTTGATAAGGAAATGAAGAGCAGTTTGATTAATCGCTACTGATATACAGTTAAAAACAAACGTTCATATTTAATTACCACTTCTCATTTTATCACTATTTCCTTGATCACATATATTTCCCCCATCACTTCCTCCACCTCTGTCACTACTTCTTCCACCGCTAATATCATCGCACGCACTACTTTTAATTTCATCATTAGTGGTGAGACAACTTCCACCCCACTTCCACTAGTACTTCCACTTTCTTAATCACCACCCACCATCTCTACCTCCATCGCCACCAACATCACTTCCCTATTTCTCCCATCACCCCGATATCTTCCCCCATCACCCCCACTTCCCCCATCACCCCCATTTCCCCCATCACCCCACCCCTTCCCCCATCACCCATCACTTCCCCCATAAATCACCCCCACTTCCCCTCTTCCCCAATCATCCCACCACTTCTTCCATCACCCCACTACTTCCCCCATCACCTCACCACTTCTCTCATCACCCTCCACTTCCCCCATCACGACCACTTCCCCCATCACCCCCACTTCCCCCATCACCTCACTACTTCCCCCATCACCTCACTACTTCCCCCATCACCCCCACTTCCCCCATCACCCAGAGGCTGGCATGGATGGCGGCATTGACCCGCCTAGGCCTAATTAAGGAGGCCTACATCGACTCGCGAGGCAAAGGTGAATGTCGCGCAAGTCTTGTGGAAATTCCTGGCAGAAGTTTGGGGTAATTATATTATAGGGTAATTATATTATAGGGTAATTGTATTATACGGTAATTATATTATAGGGTAATTATATTATAGGGTAATTGTATTATAGGGTAATTGTATTATAGGGTAATTATATTATAGGGTAATTATATTATAGGATAATTATATTATAGGGTAATTGTATTATATGGTAATTATATTATAGGGTAATTATATTATAGGGTTATTGTATTATAGGGTAATTGTATTATAGGGTAATTGTATTATAGGGTAATTATATTATAGGATAATTATATTATAGGATAATTATATTATAGGGTAATTGTATTATAGGGTAATTATATTGTAGGGTTATTGTATTATAGGGTAATTATATTATAGGGTAATTATATTATAGGGTAATTATATTATAGGGTAATTATATTATAGGGTAATTATATTATAGGGTAATTGTATTATAGGGTAATTATATTATAGGGTAATTGTATTATAGGGTAATTATATTATAGGGTAATTATATTGTAGGGTAATTATATTATAGGGTAATTATATTATAGGATAATTATATTATAGGGTAATTGTATTATAGGGTAATTATATTATAGGGTAATTATATTATAGGGTTATTGTATTATAGGGTAATTGTATTATAGGGTAATTGTATTATAGGGTAATTATATTATAGGATAATTATATTATAGGATAATTATATTATAGGGTAATTGTATTATAGGGTAATTATATTGTAGGGTTATTGTATTATAGGGTAATTATATTATAGGGTAATTATATTATAGGGTAATTATATTATAGGGTAATTATATTATAGGGTAATTATATTATAGGGTAATTGTATTATAGGGTAATTATATTATAGGGTAATTGTATTATAGGGTAATTATATTATAGGGTAATTATATTGTAGGGTAATTATATTATAGGGTAATTATATTATAGGGTAATTATAATATAGGGTAATTATATTATAGGGTAATTATATTATAGGGTAATTATATTATAGGGTAATTATATTATAGGGTAATTATATTGTAGGGTAATTATATTATAGGGTAATTATATTATAGGGTAATTATATTATAGGGTAATTGTATTATAGGGTAATTATATTATAGGGTAATTATATTGTAGGGTAATTATATTATAGGGTAATTATATTATAGGGTAATTATATTGTAGGGTAATTATATTATAGGGTAATTATATTGTAGGGTAATTATATTATAAGGTAATTATATTATAGGGTAATATATTATAGGTTAATTAATAGGGTAATTATTGGGGCCTGATTATCGGTGTCGGTTAATTAATTTGTCATCCTTAACTCTTTTTTTTTGTGTATTTTAAACATTTTATGTGTGTATGTATGTATGTATGTAGTTATAATTGAAATGTGTGAATTTGTAGCGTGATTATCGGTATTAATTAGTTAATTATTTCAGGGAGAAGATTATTCCAGTATAATAAATTTAATTAGATATTAAGTAATTGACATAATAACATCAGTAATATTTTGTTAATTAATTCTGAGTGGCATTTAATTTTATAACTCTGATTAGAATTTAAATAATTGTATCGCTATTATCAATATAAAATAATTTATACGGCATTACTTTCAAATTATAATCATTGTCATCAAAACGACCATCAACTTAATTATATTTGTTAGGATTAATATTTTTCAGAACCGTAATTATTATTTTAAAAAAATGCATTTTAGTCTATTAATATTGCGTAAAAAACAAAAAATCTGAATAAGATAATTGTCAGATCCCTGGTTAAAAGACAAAATTACGACATCGGTTTTATATATATCAAAAATCGCAAAAAAAACGCAGATAGACGCGTTTTTGAGTAGAGTTGCAAAAAGAAGAGATGACTTTTGCGACTTTTAGGAAAAAAAGACTCATGACTTTAGAAAAAAATTACTTTTTTCTAGAAAAAAATGACTAGGAGAAAAAATGACTTTTTTCTAGGAGAAAAAGTCATTGTGACTTTTCTACAAAAAGTCGCAAAAATGTAGAGGAGGAGCAAGAAAAACGCATTTTTTGGAAATTGCACGTAAACTCCACGTACAATTACACTTTTTTTAATACTTTAAGCAAGATTCTAAGTGTTAAGAATAGGTGCATAAAATCAAGGCGGTTTGGCGCGTACAAAATTGAGAGAATGCGTGAGTTCAATCGATGGCTTCAGCACATCGATGAGGGGAGACCGTGAGTGATGATGTGAGGGTAATGAGGGGAGGTGAGGTTAGAGTGAGGGTAATGAGGGGGTGAGGGTAGAGTGAGGGTAATGAGGGGGTGAGGGTAGAGTGAGGGTAATGAGGGGAGGTGAGGGTAGAGTGAGGGTAATGAGAGGGTGAGGGTAGAGTGAGGGTAATGAGGGGGTGAGGGTAGAGTGAGGGTAATGATGGGAGGTGAGGGTAGAGTGAGGGTAATGAGGGGGTGAGGGTAGAGTGAGGGTAATGAGGGGGTGAGGGTGGAGTGAGGGTAATGAGGGGAGGTGAGGGTGATGAGGGGGTAATGAGGGGGGAGGGGAGAGTGGATTGAGGGTAGTGAGGGGAGGTGAAGGTAGAGTGAGAGTAATGAGGGGAGGTGAGGGTAGAGTGATGGTAATGAGGGGAGGTGAGGGCAGAGTGAGGGTAAAATGAGGGCAATGCAAACTTAAAACGAAACGAGGGAAAAGTTAACGTAAAGTGAGGCTAATGAGAAATACAGAAAGTAGAGTGTGTTAATGGTAAAGTGAGGGTAAAGTGAAGGTAAAGCGAGGGTAAAGTAAGGGTAACTGGAGGGTAAAGTGAGGGTAAAGTGAGGGTAAAGTTAGAGTACAGTGAGGGTAAAATGAGGGTAAAGTGAGGGTAAAGTGAAGGCAACAATGCGAACAAGAGGAATATTCACTACACAGCTGTCAGGACAGATAAATGGATACCTACAGCATGACGTTCTCAGAAACCACCGAGAAACCACTCCGAAACAAGCTCAAAAAAACAGAAACCGCTCCGAAACCGGCCCGAAAAACACTCAGAAGCCCCTCAGAAACCACTAAGAAACCATTCAAAAACCATTCAGAAACCATTCGGAAAACACTCACAAGCCATTCAGAAACCCCTCAAAAACCCCTCAAAAACCCCTCAGAAACCCCTCAGAAACCGGCCATAAACTCTCAGAAACCGCCAAGAAACCGACGTTCACAAAGCGCTGTCGATATTGCTACGCCCGACGCTTCTTTGCTTTCTCCTTTGCCACACAGTGAGTTATTTGTGTTAATACGGGGGCTGTGTTAATACGGGGGCTGTGTTAATACGGGGGCTGTGTTAATACGGGGGCTGTGTTAATACGGGGGCTGTGTTAATACGGGGGCTGTGTTAATACGGGGGCTGTGTTAATACGGGGGCAGTGTTAATACGGGGGCTGTGTTAATACGGGGGCTGTGTTAATACGGGGGCTGTGTTAATACGGGGGCTGTGTTAATACGGGGGCTGTGTTAATACGGGGGCAGTGTTAATACGGGGGCTGTGTTAATACGGGGGCTGTGTTGATACGGGGGCTGTGTTAATACGGGGGCTGTGTTAATGCGGGGGCTGTGTTAATACGGGGGCAGTGTTAATACGGGGGCAGTGTTAATACGGGGGCTGTGTTAATACGGGGGCTGTGTTAATACGGGGGCTGTGTTAATACGGGGGCTGTGTTAATACGGGGGCTGTGTTAATACGGGGGCAGTGTTAATACGGGGGCTGTGTTAATACGGGGGCTGTGTTGATACGGGGGCTGTGTTAATACGGGGGCTGTGTTAATGCGGGGGCTGTGTTAATACGGGGGCAGTGTTAATACGGGGGCAGTGTTAATACGGGGGCTGTGTTAATACGGGGGCTGTGTTAATACGGGGGCTGTGTTAATACGGGGGCTGTGTTAATACGGGGGCTGTGTTAATACGGGGGCTGTGTTAATACGGGGGCAGTGTTAATACGGGGGCTGTGTTAATACGGGGGCTGTGTTAATACGGGGGCTGTGTTAATACGGGGGCTGTGTTAATACGGGGGCAGTGTTAATACGGGGGCTGTGTTAATACGGGGGCTGTGTTGATACGGGGGCTGTGTTAATACGGGGGCTGTGTTAATGCGGGGGCTGTGTTAATACGGGGGCAGTGTTAATACGGGGGCAGTGTTAATACGGGGGCTGTGTTAATACGGGGGCTGTGTTAATACGGGGGCTGTGTTAATACGGGGGCAGTGTTAATACGGGGGCTGTGTTAATACGGGGGCTGTGTTAATACGGGGGCTGTGTTAATACGGGGGCAGTGTTAATACGGGGGCTGTGTTAATACGGGGGCTGTGTTAATACGGGGGCTGTGTTAATACGGGGGCTGTGTTAATACGGGGGCAGTGTTAATACGGGGGCTGTGTTAATACGGGGGCTGTGTTGATACGGGGGCTGTGTTAATACGGGGGCTGTGTTAATGCGGGGGCTGTGTTAATACGGGGGCAGTGTTAATACGGGGGCAGTGTTAATACGGGGGCTGTGTTAATACGGGGGCTGTGTTAATACGGGGGCTGTGTTAATACGGGGGCTGTGTTAATACGGGGGCTGTGTTAATGCGGGGGCTGTGTTAATACGGGGGCTGTGTTAATACGGGGGCTGTGTTAATACGGGGGCTGTGTTAATACGGGGGCTGTGTTAATACGGGGGCTGTGTTAATGCGGGGGCTGTGTTAATACGGGGGCTGTGTTAATACGGGGGCTGTGTTAATGCGGGGGCTGTGTTAATACGGGGGCTGTGTTAATACGGGGGCTGTGTTAATACGGGGGCTGTGTTAATACGGGGGCTGTGTTAATACGGGGGCTGTGTTAATACGGGGGCTGTATTAATACGGGGGCTGTATGTATGCATATATGAATAAAATCTATACACTTTTTATTATTTTGAAGTAATTTACTTCTATTTCAGCATTTATTCCGTAAATTATTATCATTATGTATAATTATAAGATAAATTCTTATAATACAAGAAGCCATTTTATTGTACTACTAATTATTTAAGACAAATAGTTGTTATATCAATAAAAATTAGGAAATAATTAATGATTACTGATAATGATAAATAATTCATTGCCTAATAAGTGTTAATAATAATAATAAATTATCACCTAAAACACGTAAAATATCAGAGCTGTAATATGCGAAGTGCATGAAACTGTATCTATAAATATACTTATATCAGGCCTATTGATGAACTTTAGTTTAAAAAATTAAAAAAAAAATTCGTTCGATTTTCGTGTGCTCCTGAAGGTTTTTTCGTAAAAATTATTAAACCATTTTCTAATTTTTAGCCTTTTTTCGAAGACTCTAAAAATTTGTAATTATATGTCTGTTTTCTAACCGCTTTATTCTCTTTTCTACCCTACTTTAACCCTTTCTTTCTGAACCTTATAATATTTTCTTTACATGTTAACATAATTCTGAACCTTTCTAACCTTTTTCTTTATAATTAAATCATTTTCTCTGGACCATTCAACATAGTTCTTAACCTTTTCAACATTTTTTTAAACCTATCCAGCATTCGCTCGAAATTCCCCCGCACCATTTACCCCTTTCTAAGTGTTTTTAACCCCCACGCGCTGAACTTTCAACCCCCTTTCTACTCCTTTTAACCCCTCTGACCCCTCCAACCTGAATCTTCCCCTTTAACCCTTATTCCGACCTTTTCAACCTACATTTTCCCACGGCCGACATCAACGCACGCTATCTAGCGCTGTATTAAATATCTAAATTATAGAAATGTTGCACCTATGGGAAAGTGGGGAGGTATTGTGTATTGTTTGTGTATTGTTTGTGTAGTGTGTGTGTTTTGTGTAGGCCTCTCTAGTGCACACGGTGGTATGTGGGAGAAAGTGTGTGTGTTGTGTATGTGTGTTTTGTGTGTGTGTGTTGTGTGTTGTGTGTGTGTGTTGTGTGTGTGTTGTGTGTTCTGTAGTGTGTGTTGTGTGTGTTGTGTGTTGTGTGTGTGTTTTCATATGAAAGATGTATTGAAATTAACCATCTAAGGCTAACAGTACACACACAACACACACAACACACACACACAACACACACACACACACACAACACACACCACACATACAGTACACAAACAAAATATATACGATATCCAAAAATTTCCACTGTCCAATGGTGGAATGATGAGCGAGTCATATAATAATTTGTAATAATAATATAATGAATTTTCATAATTGCCCATAATAATTTTTCTACACAGAGCAATTTCCCTTAAAAGGCAACTGTCAAATAATATATAATTATTTTACAAACATCAAGTTTTCCATATATGGCAATTTTCCCATAAGTTGTAATGTTCTCCATAAATTAAAATTTCGGCATAAATGGCATCTTCTCAATAAATTGCAAAATGTCAATAAATTGCAATTTTTATCCATAAATGGCAATGTTTCCAAAAATTGCACTTCAAAGTAGCAAAATTTCCTGGCAGCAAGTACAGAAATAAATTTTGACAAAGAAAATAAATAGATTTTCGAAGAAAAATTTGTTATTTGTTATTACGGATAATTTTTTTAATATTAAAAAAAAATTAATTTATTATTTTATTTTTTAAAACTTTTCTTAAAGTTATTTTTCTCCATAGTACGATACTAATTATCCAATTTAAACAGGTTTACTTCTTTTTTACATTTATATCGTTTTCCCCTTACTTTTCCATTATATTTTACTATTTCTTTCCATTTCCCCTCACATTCCTCGAACTTTCCCCATTTTCCCTTTTATCTCTCGCTTACAATCCCATTTTTGTCCTTTTTTTCACTTTCCCCTCGCATTACCACTGTGCCCTCACTTTTCCCTCACATTTTTCTTACCTTTCCCTCATACATTTTCTCTTTTTCCCTCACTTTACCTCCACATTTCCCCTCTTCCCTCGCTTTATAACCACATTTCTCTTACCTTTCCTTCCCATTTCCACTTTTCCCTTTTTTACCCTCACATTTTCCCTCACTTCCCCTCACATTTCCCTCGTGATACCAGCCACTAATCCCTTTTTATGGACACTGTGCTCCATAATTCCCCGGAAAATCCCCAGAATTATGGTCAATATTAACAATATTAATTTGATGAACGCTAGAGGGCAACACTGCATCAACACCATCAACTTGGTGCAATATATGCATCAACTTCATTTCTTTGATGCAATATATGCATCAACTTCATTTCTTTGATGCAATATATGCATCAACTTCATTTCTTTGATGCAATATATACATCAACTGCATTTCTTTGATGCAATATATACATCAACTGCATTTCTTTGATGCAATATATACATCAACTGCATTTCTTTGATGCAATATATACATCAACTTCATTTCTTTGATGCAATACATACATCAACTTCACTTCTTTGATGCAATACATTCATCAACTTAATTTATTTGATACAACACTGCCGTTTGATGGAATATATTTACACGTCTTAAGAATTGATGGTCTGATGAGTGAGTGAGAGAAGAGTGAGGGTATTGTGAGGGGAGAGTGAAGGAAAGTGAGGGAGAGTGAGGGGAGAGTGAGGGAGAGTGAGGAAAGAATGAGCTAGAGTCAGGGAGAGTGAATGGCGAGCGAGGGGAGAGTGAGGGGAGAGTGAAGGGCGAGTGAGAGGAGAGTGAGGGGAGAGTGAAGGGCGAGCGAGGGAAGAGTGAGGGGAGAGTGAAGGAGAGTGAGAGGAGAGTGAGGGGAGAGTGAAGGGCGAGCGAGGGGAGAGTGAGGGGAGAGTGAGGGAGAGTGAGGAAAGAATGAGCTAGAGTCAGGGAGAGTGAATGGCGAGCGAGGGGAGAGTGAGGGGAGAGTGAAGGGCGAGTGAGGGGAGAGTGAGGGGAGAGTGAAGGGCGAGCGAGGGGAGAGTGAGGGGAGAGTGAAGGAGAGTGAGGAAAGAATGAGCTAGAGTCAGGGAGAGTGATGGGCGATCGAGGGGAGAGTGAGGGGAGAGTGAAGGGCGAGTGAGAGGAGAGTGAGGGGAGAGTGAGGGAGAGTGAAGAAGAATGAGGGAGAGGGGAGAGTGAGGGGAGAGTGAAGGAGAGTGAGGGGAAAGTGAGGGGAGAGTGAGGGGAGAGTGAAGGAGAGTGAGGGAGAGGGGAGAGTGAGGGGAGAGTGAGGGGAGAGTGAAGGAGAGTGAGGGAGAGGGGAGAGTGAGGGGAGAGTGAGGGGAGAGTGAAGGAGAGTGAGGGAGAGGGGAGAGTGAGGGGAGAGTGAAGGAGAGTGAGGGAGAGGGGAGAGTGAGGGGAGAGTGAGGGGAGAATGAGCTAGAGTCAGGGAGAGTGAAGGGCGAGCGAGGGGAGAGTGAGGGGAGAGTGAGGGGAGAGTGAAGGAGATTGAGGGAGAGGGGAGAGTGAGGGGAGAGTGAGGGAGAGTGAGGGAGAGGGGAGAGTGAGGGGAGAGTGAAGGAGAGTGAGGGAGAGGGGAGAGTGAGGGGAGAGTGAAGGAGAGTGAGGGAGAGGGGAGAGTGAGGGGAGAGTGAGGGGAGAGTGAGGGGAGAATGAGCTAGAGTCAGGGAGAGTGAAGGGCGAGCGAGGGGAGAGTGAGGGGAGAGTGAGGGGAGAGTGAAGGAGAGTGAGGGAGATGGGAGAGTGAGGGGAGAGTGAGGGGAGAGTGAGGGGAGAGTGAGGGGAGAGTGAGGGAGAGGGGAGAGTGAGGGGAGAGGGAAGGAGAGTGAGGGGAGAGTGAGGGGAGAGTGAGGGGAAAGTAATACATCACAGAGGGAAACCGAGGGCTCTACCGCTAGATAATGAAAGACGCTCGCCAAATAATAAATTAATAAAACATAATTATTTATAAGAATATTTCTGAGGAAAATAACTCACAGTCGTGATTAATAGAACTTTATCCATTTATTTCCATAGATTTATTTTTTTTTATAGTTGTTTTATAATTTAATTTCAAATTACATCCCAGAAAATATGTTAGAAGGAAATAGAGAAAAAATTTTGACATATTGGAAGTTAAAATGGATTCAATGAAAATTATTGAAAATACTTTTTTGTGGAGAAAAATGTGAAAAAAGTCATTCAACGGAACATCATGGGCATGTCATAAATAAATGAATAAATAAATAAATATTTTTGCGTTAACCCCATTTTTAATTATATAATTCGTCTCTAAATAAAATTGAAATTTGACACTTAAGAATTTTTGATAAATAATAAGTAATTAAGTAGTGGCTTGTTATTTAAATAATAATATTTTGAATGACTGTAAATGTATAAGTAAATGACTCAACATGAAGTTAATATGATAAAAATTCATTAAAACCTTGTATATCAATGAAAATTGTATATGTATGTGTATATTTGTATATGTATATGTATATGTACATGTATATATGTATATATGTATATGTATATGTATATGTATATGTTTATGTATATATGTATATGTATATATGTATATGTATATTCAGTATATTTTGGTAGTAGCCCTTCCTTGATACAGGTTTCATTAAAAATAATGCCATATTGATAATTATTAATGATGGTTTTCTTCAATTTTTCTAGCTTTCGGAAGAGTTATTATTAATAATCAATATGGCATTATTTTTAATGAAACCTGTATATGTATATGTATATATATAATGTATATCAATGAATGAAAATTAGTAAGCATGTAAATATACAATACGTAATATGAAGTTGTTTTATTTATAGAAATTGTGATGCATGATTTTATATATTTGATAAATATGGGAAATACAATATTTTGATGCTGAACAATGTAGAGAATATGTAATAAATAATGATATAAATTATTGATAAACAATAATTAACAGAGATAACAAATTTGAAAATATTAAATGTTGATTATATATATATGATAAAAAAATTAAAGTAAAATTTATTGGGATTAAAATTTTTAATTTAAAAAATGAGATTTATTAAGGTTAAAAATTTTAAGAATGGGATGAATTAGGCACGAAAAATACAAAAATAAAAATTAGGTAACAGATTAGAAAAGAAATAAATGCATTTAAAGATACAAAAGATCTAGTGAAGTAATAGGGTAGATTTGAAAATATAACTAAATTTCACGCAAAAATTGGAGAAATTAGAAAATACAAATTTCATCTAAATAAAAAATGTGATGTATTGGAAAATGTTGATAAAAAAGTTGGTAAAATTGAAATAAAATATTACTTAGGGAAATGGGTTAGTTAGAAAATGTAGGTAACATAGGTACTGAGTAAAAAAATAACTTGAAAAGATAAAAAAAAATATTTTGTTCGAAAATATGATAAATCGGAACATATAGGTGAAAATCAAATAAAAGGCACGCATCAAACAATGGAAAGTGGAAAATAAACAAGAAATTAAAAAATAATCACATTAAGTAGGAAAGCAATGTAATATGACCGCTACTTAAAGAGACGAGTTAATGAGACCGAAGAGAAGTATTATTTAATAGATTCTCCAACAAGAACGTATCCTATAAAGGACCCTCCAACGTATCCTATAAAGGATCCCTCAACGTATCCTATAAAGGACCCCCCAACGTATCCTATAAAGGACCCTCCAACGTATCCTATAAAGGATCCCTCAACGTATCCTATAAAGGACCCCCCAACGTATCCTATAAAGGACCCCCCAACGTATCCTATAAAGGACCCCCAAACGTATCCTATAAAGGATCCCTCAACGTATCCTATAAAGGACCCTCCAACGTATCCTATAAAGGATCCCTCAACGTATACTATAAAGGACCCCCCAACGTATCCTATAAAGGACCCCCAAACGTATCCTATAAAGGACCCCCCAACGTATCCTATAAAGGACCCCCAAACGTATCCTATAAAGGACCCTCCAACGTATCCTATACAGGACCCCCCAACGTATCCTATAAAGGACCCCCCAACGTATCCTATAAAGGACCCCCCAACGTATCCTATAAAGGACCCCCCAACGTATCCTATAAAGGACCCCCCAACGTATCCTATAAAGGACCCCCCAACGTATCCTATAAAGGACCCCCCAACGTATCCTATAAAGGATCCCCCAACGTATCCTATAAAGGATCCCCCAACGTATCCTATAAAGGATCCCCCAACGTATCCTATAAAGGACCCCCCCAACGTTTCCTTTAAAAGACCCCCCAACGTATCCTATAAAGGATCCAACAACGTATCCTATAAAGGATCCCCAACGTATGCTTTAAAAGACCCCTCAACGTATCCCATAAAGGACCTCTCAACGTATCCTATAAAGGACCCCCCAACGTATCCCATAAAGGACCCCCCAACGTATCCCATAAAGGACCCCCCAACGTATCCCATAAAGGACCCCCCAACGTATCCTATAAAGGACCCCCCAACGTATCCTATAAAGGACCCCCCAACGTATCCCATAAAGGACACCCCCAACGTATCCCATAAAGGATCACACAACGCATCCTACATAGGACCCCCCAACGCATCCTACAAAAGACACCCCAACGTATCCCATAAAAGACCCCCCAACGTATCCTATAAAGGACCCCCCAACGCATCCTACAAAAGACACCCCAACGTATCCCATAAAGGATCCCCCAACGTATCCTATAAAGGACCCCCAACGTATCCTATAAAGGACCCCCCAACGCATCCTACAAAAGACACCCCAACGTATCCCATAAAGGATCCCCCAACGTATCCTATAAAGGACCCCCAACGTATCCTATAAAGGACCCCCAACGTATCCTATAAAGGACCCCCCAACGTATCCTATAAAGGACCCCCAACGTATCCCATAAAGGATCCCCCAACGTATCCTATAAAGGACCCCCAACGTATCCTATAAAGGACCCCCCAACGCATCCTACAAAAGACACCCCAACGTATCCCATAAAGGATCCCCCAACGTATCCTATAAAGGACCCCCCAACGTATCCTATAAAGGACCCCCAACGTATCCTATAAAGGACCCCCAACGTATCCTATAAAGGACCCCCCAACGTATCCTATAAAGGACCCCCAACGTATCCCATAAAGGATCCCCCAACGTATCCTATAAAGGACCCCCAACGTATCCTATAAAGGACCCCCCAACGCATCCTACAAAAGACACCCCAACGTATCCCATAAAGGATCCCCCAACGTATCCTATAAAGGACCCCCCAACGTATCCTATAAAGGACCCCCCAACGCATCCTACAAAAGACACCCCAACGTATCCTATAAAGGATCCCCCAACCTATCCTATAAAGGACCCCCCAACGTATCCTATAAAGGACCCCCAACCTATCCTATAAAGGACCCCCAACGTGTCCTATAAAGGATACCCCAACGTATCCTATAAAGGATCCCCCAACCTATCCTATAAAGGACCCCCCAGCGTATCCTATAAAGGACCCCCAACGTGTCCTATAAAAGATACCCCAACGTATCCTATAAAGGACCAACCAACCTATCCTATAAAGGACCCCCCTTAATAAGAAAGTTTCCTAATCAAAAAGAAGGCCCGTTAATCAGAAGGAGACAGGGCTAATCAGATCCCGGAGGCATTGTTGCCTCGCTAATGAGGTGCGAATTAGAGCCACTCGATACCTTCTCATTAAGTGCGGCGATCTATGTTGGTGAGTCTCCTCTGAATGTTGAATGTTGGTGATGTATCGTGAATGTTGAATGTTGGTGATGTATCGTGAATGTTGAATGTTGGTGATGTATCGTGAATGTTGAATGTTGGTGATGTATCGTGAATGTTGAATGTTGGTGATGTATCGTGAATGTTGAATGTTGGTGATGTATCGTGAATGTTGAATGTTGGTGATGTATCGTGAATGTTGAATGTTGGTGATGTATCGTGAATGTTGAATGTTGGTGATGTATCGTGAATGTTGAATGTTGGTGATGTATCGTGAATGTTGAATGTTGGTGATGTATCGTGAATGTTGAATGTTGGTGATGTATCGTGAATGTTGAATGTTGGTGATGTATCGTGAATGTTGAATGTTGGTGATGTATCGTGAATGTTGAATGTTGGTGATGTATCGTGAATGTTGAATGTTGGTGATGTATCGTGAATGTTGAATGTTGGTGACGGGTGAATGCTAATAAATGTTGGTAAATGCACACACCACACACACCCCACACACCCCACACACGCCCCACACCCGAAACACCCCACACACCCCACACACCACACACACCCCACACATCACTCACACCACACACACCCCAAACACCCCACACACCACACACACCCCACACACCACACACACCCCACACACCCCACACACCCCACACATCACTCACACCACACACACCCCACACACCCCACACACCCCACACACCCCACACACCCCACACACCACACACACCCCACACACCCCACACACACCCCACACACCCCACACACCCCACACACGCCACACACCCCACACACCCCACACATCACTCACACCAAACACACCCCACACACCCCACACACCCCACACACCACACACACCCCACACACCACACACACCCCACACACCCCACACACCCCACACATCACTCACACCACACACACCCCACACACCCCACACACCCCACACACCCCACACACCCCACACACCACACACACCCCACACACCCCACACACACCCCACACACCCCACACACGCCACACACTCCACACACCCCACACATCACTCACACCACACACCCCACACACCCCACACACCCCACACACCCCACACACCACACACATCCCACACACCCACACACCCCACACACCCCACACACCCCACACACACCCCACACCCCACACACCCCACACATCACACACACCACACACACCACACACACCCCACACACCCCACACACCCCACACACCACACACATCCCACACACCCACACACCCCACACACCCCACACACCCCACACACACCCCACACCCCACACACCCCACACATCACTCACACCACACACACCCCACACACACCCCACACACACCCCACATACCCCACACACACCCCTACACACCCCACACACCCCACGCACCTCACACACACCCCACACACCCCACACACCCCACACACCCACACACCCCACACACACCACACACACCCCACACACCCCACACACCCCACACACCCACACACCCCACACACCCACACACCCCACACACACCACACACACCCCACACACCCCACACACCCCACACACCCCCCACACACCACACACACCCCACACACCCCACACACCCCACACACCCACACACCCCACACACCCCACACACCACACACCCCACACACCCCACACACCCCACACACCCCACACACCCCACACACCCCACACACCCCACACACCCCACACACCCCACACACCCCACACACCCGAAACACCCCACACACCCCACACACCACACACACCCCACACATCACTCACACCACACACACCCCAAACACCCCACACACCCCACACACCCCACACACCCCACACACCCCACACACCCCACACACCACACACCCCACACACCCCAATAGCCCAAGTTCTTCAATTAATCCCGAGGTTTCCGAAAGAATGTCCGGCCAAGGCAATATCCGCCCGTGGAATTGCCGCCCGATATCCTCATGAATATCTTCCCAATTCCCCCAGTAATTTTCCCCAGAAAAAATTATTAATTTTCCGATGTATTCTGCGAAGATGAAAATAAAAATTTTTCGAAATATTTTCCGAAATAAAAGATAAGAAATTTGTCGATTCATGCTCCCCCCCCAAAAAAATATCTGATGGAGTTTTCTAAAAAACTCACAAATTTTCTAAAACAAAGAACGCAGAAAAATAAATACATTTTCTGACATATTTTCCGTAAAAATCAAAATAAAGGACGTTCTAGAAAATATATTTTGAGCTTCTTACGCGATTATTTTGGTAAAATTTCTAATTTTTTTATTTTATAACGTTTCATCTAATGCTAAAAAATTCTACTCGTGCAGTGCTTGTGGATTAAACATTTTCATTTTTTTAACCTAAAAGTCATTTTTTATTTATCAAAAACAGTGAAGAAATTTTATACGGAAGGTAAATGTTATTTTTTCTAAAGTAAAAAACCACGATGAGGCCACGAGAAGACCACGATAAGACCACAATTAGACCACGATAAGACGACGATAAAACGACAATAAAGGCACGATAAGACCACGATAAGACCACAATAAGACCACGATAAGGCCACGAGAAGACGACGATAAGACCACAATTAGACCACGATAAGACGACGATAAAACGACAATAAAGGCACAATAAGACCACGATAAGACCACGATAAGACCACGATAAGACCATGATAAGACCACGATAAGACCACGATAAGACCCCGATAAGACCCCGATAAGACCACGATAAGACCACGATAAGACCCCGATAAGACCACGATAAGACCATGATAAGACCACGATAAGACCACGATAAGACCACGATAAGACCCCGACAAGACCACGATAAGACCACGATAAAACCACGATAAGACCACGATAAGACCACGATAAGACCACGATAAGACCACGATAAGACCATGATAAGACCACGATAAGACCACGATGAGACCCCGATAAGACCCCGATAAGACCACGATAAGACCACGATAAGACCACGAAAAGACCACGATAAGACCCCGATAAGACCACGATAAGACCACGATAAGACCACGACAAGACTACGATAAGACCACGATAAGACCACGATAAGACCACGATAAGACCACGATAAGACCACGATAAGACCACGATAAGACCACGATAAGACCACGATAAGACCACGATAAGACCACGAAAAGACCACGATAAGACCCCGATAAGACCACGATAAGACCACGATAAGACCACGATAAGACTACGATAAGACCACGATAATACCACGATAAGACCACGATAAGACCACGATAAGACCACGAAAAGACCACGATAAGACCCCGATAAGACCACGATAAGACCACGAAAAGACCACGATAAGACCCCGATAAGACCACGATAAGACCACGATAAGACCACGATAAGACCACGATAAGACCACGATACGACCACGATAAGACCATGATAAGACCACGATAAGACCACGATGAGACCCCGATAAGAACCCGATAAGACCACGATAAGACCACGATAAGACCACGAAAAGACCACGATAAGACGACGATAAGACCACCATAAGACCACCGTAAGACCACAATAAGACCACAATAAGACCACGACAAGACCACAATAAGACCACGACAAGACCACGATAAGACCACAATAAAGCCACGATAAGACCACGATACACGGCCAGCATCATTATGGTAACGACGCTCATTGAATTCCCCCGCGCCAGCAATAACGAAATACACAAAAAGTCCGCCTCAGCTGGTCGATATGGCAGGGGTGGCAGGTGGCAGGTGGTGGTAGGTGGCAAGTGGTGGTAGGTGGTGTTAGGTGGTGGTAGGTGGTGGTAGGTGGCAGGTGGTGGTAGGTGGCAAGTGGTGGTAGATGGTGGTAGGTGGTGGTAGGTGGCAGGTGGTGGCAGGGGTGGCAGGTGGTGGTAGGTGGTGGTAGGTTGCAGGTGGCAGGTGGTGGCAGGGGGCAGAAAGTTTGTCAGTCGTGGCAGGAGGTGGCAAGTGGTGGCAGGGGTGGCAGGTGTCAGGTGGTATGGGGTGACATGTGGCAGGTGGCAGAAAGATGGCAAATGGCAAAGAGGTAAAAAGTGGGAGAGAAATTTAAAAGGGTAGAACTGGCTGATGGCAGGGGTGGCAAGAAGGTGGCAAGAAGGTGGCAGGTGGCAGGAATTGACAAGAAATTAAACTATGCAATACTTAATTTTAGAAAGAATATCAGAGAGCTTGGCGAAAAAGCAGAAAAGTAGAATTTTCAATTAATTTGTTGATTAATTACGATAAATTAGCGATTTTTGTAAAAAACTTGAAATTATTACGAAATTCCGCGAGCACAGTAATTTCCTCCTCGTTTTGCACATTCCTAAAATCAAATAAAACTTCATGGATCTTGAAACGTACAGCGTTATATTCATTATTATGTTAATTGTGTGTTCAACCATTATGTTTCAAAAACGAATAAGTTCAAAATCCGCCAATAATCATCAGCGATCATTGTGGTAATTTTAAGATCAACTTAAAATCCACCAACAATCATCATGGATGATGGTCGGCAAAATCCATCAACAATCATCACCGATCAAACATCAGGACCACTTATGCCAAACCTGACTATGCCAAAATTCTACTTACCCCTGGAAGTCGAGAGATCGTCCTCTTCTTCGACCCGGAAGATGTCGCCAATATCCTGGTGCGTTCCACTTTTTCCCTCTGCGTGCCTTTGGAGCTGGTGGATCTGCTCCATCTGGAGATGTCGCACCGATCGAATATGATGGAGTAACTCCAGACGCGCCTTTGTGGTGAAGTTACAAAGACAACACCTGAACTGACGCCTCTCCAAAGGCACAGGGTGGTCAGATGAGCTGAGATGTTTGAACAACATGGCCAACACCTCGTGCCGCTGGTGAGCAGAGTGTAGCTGCAACTTATGGACGCTGTTGGTGTAGAACTCACACAAATTACACCTCACGTGGAGTGGGTTCGTGTTTGCCAGGTACTTGAGTTTCCACTCGTTCCGAGGTCCACCTTCCAGAATATGGTTGACGTACTGCAGCTTTTGGAGGTGCTTGTCCGTTTTGCAGTGCAGTTGAAAGTTCGCTTTCAGGTTGGTCTTATAAGAGCACAACTTGCAAATGTAGTTGCCTGCGACGATGAGCAAAACTTCGTTTTCGTTCAGTTTCGACCTGTCGAACTGGAGGTGAATGTTCAGTTGCTCTAGGGAATCCGTGTTGAAGTTGGAACAAACACAACAGGTATACACAGCCCGTGGGTTAGGCGGGACAGGCTCGGGTGGGGGTTCTAGGGCTTCGGGGTTGATCCCTAGATCGAAATGGGGTCCCATGGGGTCTTGGCTAGCAGGCCCTGCCAGGGGGTTACCCCCTAACCCCGAACCCATAGGTCCTCCCCCTGATATCATTTGGATAAGTAACGCTTGGTTGTAGGCGAGATCAGCCATAGCGACTTCAGGGGGAGGCGGGGGAGGCTTCTCATGCAAAAGCCCCCCTTGTGACATCTGCAAAAGTGCCATCGGGTCCGGCATGGCACTCAATTGCTGCATGTGCTTCACATTTTGCTGCAGGACCATCATGTTGTGGGTGTGCTTCTCGCTCGTCATGTGGATCCGTAAGTTCCTGGCCACGTTCGTCTCGTAGTTACACACATCACACCGCCACATCGGCTTGGGCTTTTGATGTGACGGAGGCGTGATAGACGTTGATGAAGGCGTCGAAACTTTTGGAGCACAACTACTTGATGACGGACTTTGCTGTGAGTTTTGTGACATCATTTGGCTTTGTGGTGTGACCACACCGCTTTCCATGTTGGGTATACCCCCGTTTTGAAGCTCCTGCATGTTGTTCAAGTGCTTGTCACTCTGCATGTGTATGGAGAGGTTACCTTTCGTGGTGGTCGAGTAGTTGCACACCTCACATCGGTAGGGTTTGTACCCACAGGTGTACGTTTCTCCTCTGGCTAGACGAGGATGGGGTTGGCTAGTCAGACAATAAATGCAGGTACTCTCATTCTCAGGGTGCTTTTCCTTCATGTGTATCTCCAAGGTCTCTTGGTACTTGTAATGCCAGTTACACTTGGGACACTTCAAGGTTTTGCACGAGTTTCTCGAGTGCATGAATGCCATTTGACCGCTCAGCTGTCTCGACTGCTGGAGGATCATGTCGCACTTGTCACAAGATATGCCCTGCTGTCTGCCGGACATGTGCTCCGGACATGCCCCAATTATGGTGCCCGTCAGTTGGGTGATGGGTGACGGTAAAGGAGAGAAACTTGTGGGTGACATCGAAGTCACGGGGGACAGGGAAGACCTCCCCCCGTTGCTCCCCAACGCAGAAATGGGGGACTTGCGACTCATGTCGGGAGTTCTCATCCCTGCGGGGTGTTGGGGAGTCGCAAAAGGGGGAGACGGAGGGGGTAGATGGAGGTTATGGTGACTTGGGTGGAATTGTTGTAGGTGAGGAGGCAGGGTGAGATGGGGAGGAGGTTGGGAATGGTGGATACTTCTGGGCGTTTGTTCGAAAAGGTCAATTTCTCGTTTCACGCACAAACTCGACGACGTCTCGGCTTCCATTGGCTCGGGTTCGACGTCGTCAGTTTCGACGGCGGTGGGGGTTGCGCCGTGTTTTTGTGCGTCGGGTTGCGTTGACGGGTTGGTTTCGGTTTCGGGTTGCGGTTGCTGGTCGGGATGGGTCCCACTGGGTGCCTCTGGGGGCGAAGAACAAGCCTGTCCGGGATCACTGGACGATCCCGGAGGTGATACCGGCTCTAGGAACGATATACGCGGGTCCTTATCCCGACCAGCTACCTGCAAAATGGCAGAAACGTTTTTCGTTGCGAGGAGATTTTTCTCTTCTTCGGACAACACGACGTTGTGGTCACCCATCGCGTGGCCGATGAATGATCTTACATAACCAAAACTCAATTTACACACGAAGCACATTAAGATTGGCTTTATAGGAACTTGGGCGTAATCTAACAAAGGTAGCTTGGCTTTGTCACTTTTGACACTAACACTATCAGCACCGCCATTATCAGAGTTATCTTTACATTCACTCTCTCTATCTTTATCAGCAACACTTATGACCCTGTAACTGTGAACTATAGGAACTTCAGACCCCTTTTTCTCAGGGATTAAGGTACTTAGTGTTCGTCCGTAGAGGGCATTATAAAAAGCTCGAGTGTTTTTTGTAACGTAGAAGGCATTAGCGATAGGAGGTATAGACGGGACTACCGTCTCAGGTAAAGGATGGGTTGGAGAGTCCACTATGCTCCCCTCTTGGGGTTGGATATCCAACCCCACTGCATCGTCCTCACTCATCTCAGAATCAAAGATGTACGCTGAACCATCCGGGTTGTACACGATTTTTCCATCGAATCTTTCGACATCGCTCGAATTCTCCTGAATCATCGGCTCCGATTCAGACTGGATGATGCCTGAATCATCACCGGTGGATCCAGACCGATTCATGTCGGTTTGTTCCCCCGATGTGTTATGAGGATTGCCGGTTTCTGACACATCCCCCGCCGATGAGTTGGAGTTGACACAGTCGTGTCTGGCGTACAGCTCAGCTGAGGTGAAGTGGGTGTGGCACGTCATGCAGGTGAGGTTGAACGGGTTGGAGGGGGAGGACGCCCCTGACGAGGCGTTGTTGGGGTTCGGTCCTTCCTCCCCAGCCAAAGGGGAAGTGGATGGGGCGTCTTCGGGACTCATTGCTTTCGACACCAAATTGGATGTCCGGTAGGTCTGGTCAAAACCCGCTTGCGGATTTCGTCTGAAATTTTGGTCGAATCCCGATTGGGAATTTCTTCTGGGTGTCGTGATGTGACTTTGAACATTCGAAGTTAAAGTTAATGATTCGTTTGTGACGTACAAAGGTGAGTCCGACGGACAAGTCGTTTGTGAATAGGAACTTTGGTGGGTAGTCACTAAATTGCTTGACGGGTCGTAAAAAGAGTTAGACGAATGCACGGTCCGCAGATTATTGTTGTCGATATCGCTTGTGTTTTTGTTTTTGACAAACGAATCGTACTGATCACAGAGATTCTGTTGCTGTTGTTGTTGCTGCTGCTGTTGTTGCTGCTGTTGTTGATGATGATGTTGTGCTGACATGACGTCAACACAAAGTTATTGTTGGCAACCTGCTTAATAACAACAGATTTTTTGGTGTTGTTGACTCTAGCAACAAGATGGCGGCCGGGAAACCGTTCAAGATGGCGGCCAGAAGAAGAAGACTCCAAAAAACGAGTTAATCTTCTCCTTCTTCTCTTTTTAGAACGCAGGCAATCGCTGTCTCTCCCTGTCACGGTTGACAGGCTTGACAGACGGGCGCTACTCCACTTCACAATCCTGAGCTGATGTAGGGTACCATCTGGAACAAATAAATTCAAATGTTGATGATTTAAATTAAAAAATAAAAAAAAATAAAAAGGTTTGAAATGAAATTTATAAATAAATTCCAATAAATATTTTAAAATTAAATAATGATGAGATCAGTTTTTGAGAACCATCTGGAAAATTTAAATGTTAGATATTATGTAAATAAATTAAAAATCAATAAATTATCGAAATAAAACATAATAATAAATTAATGTAAACTAATAGATAAGAATATAAAAAGAAATTTCGGGTACCATCCGTAGGGTACCATGTGGAAAAGAAATTAATTTAGGGGTGATTTATTTTCATGTGTCATATGAAATTTGCGCCTTAAATTACACTCGTCTTAAAAAGAAAAAAGGAAATTTGGTACGGTTGAATTTAGGTGCGATATATTAAATTTAGGTGCGATGTATTAAATTAAGGTGCGATGTATTAAATTTAGGTGCGATGTATTCAATTTAGGTGCGATGTATTAAATTTAGCTGCGACTTATTAAATTTAGGTGCGATATATTAAATTTAGGTGCGATGTATTAAATTTAGGTGCGACTTATTAATTTTAGGTGCGATATATTAAATTTAGGTGCGATGTATTAAATTTAGGTGCGACTTATTAAATTTAGGTGCGATGTATTCAATTTAGGTGCGATGTATTAAATTTAGGTGCGACTTATTAAATTTAGGTGCGATGTATTCAATTTAGGTGCGATGTATTAAATTTAGGTGCGACGTATTAAATTTAGGTGCGATGTATTGAATTTAGGAGCGATTTATTAAATTTAACTTTGATTTGCTAAATTTAGGTTCGATTTTTTAAATGTAGATACGATTCATTAAATTTAGGTGCTATTTATTAAACTAAGGTGCGCTTCATCACATTATGGTGCGATTTAGTATATTTAGGAAAGCGATTTATCAAATTAAGGTGCGCTTCATCACATTTTGGTGCGATTTAGTAGATTTAGGCGCGATTTATTAAATTAAGGTGCGCTTCATCACATTTTGGTGCGATTTAGTAGATTTAGGCGCGATTTATTAAATTAAGGTGCGCTTCATCACATTATGGTGCGATTTAGTAGATTTGGGCGCGATTTATCAAATTAAGGTGCGCTTCATCACATTATAGTGCGATTTAGTAGATTTAGGCGCGATTTATCAAATTAAGGTGCGCTTCGTCACATTATGGTGCGATTTAGTAGATTTAGGCGCGATTTATCAAATTAAGGTGCACTTCATCACATTATGGTGCGATTTAGTAGATTTAGGTGCTATTTATTAAATTTAGGTGCGCTTCATCACATTATGGTGCGATTTAGTAGATTTGGGTGCTATTTATTAAATTTAGGTGCGCTTCATCACATTATGGTGCGATTTAGTAGATTTGGGTGCTATTTATTAAATTTAGGTGCGCTTCATCACATTATGGTGCGATTTAGTAGATTTAGGTGCGATTTATCAAATTAAGGTGCGCTTCATCACATTATGGTGCGATTTAGTAGATTTAGGTGCTATTTATTAAATTAAGGTGCACTTCATCACATTATGGTGCGATTTAGTAGATTTGGGTGCTATTTATTAAATTTAGGTGCGCTTCATCACATTATGGTGCGATTTAGTAGATTTAGGTGCTATTTATTAAATTTAGGTGCGCTTCATCACATTATGGTGCGATTTAGTATATTTAGGCGCGATTTATCAAAATTAGGTTTGAGTACTTTCACAGGCCTCTCTTAACCAATCGTGGAGCAACTTATTTCCTATAGCTGTAGGTCTAAGCAAAGGAAGCAGGTATTAACAATTTGACTGCGACGTGCCTCACCGGTGGTACACGGAGGGGATTTTTACGATGCTGCTGACCGACCAGTGGCCACAAACTCAATTTTTCATATATTTCATAAATTTTCATAAATTTAAATTTCCACAAATACTTGAACAAACCCATATGAAGGAACGATCCAGTTAACTATGTACAAATTTGCTCACTACAATCGATTTTAAATTTGCCTGCAGTTCTTGGTTCAAGCGAAGACTGCAACCATTAAGATAATATTCAAGTCAGTATTGATTTGTTCAACAATATCTTCAATGTTTATCTTTAAAGATTAATTTTAACGATTATTTTTCCTGATTATCGTTAACTGTCTCTAGCGACTATCTTGGACGACTATCTATCACAAATATCTTAAACGAATATCTTCAATAATTATCTACTACGACTATTCTTAACGACTATCTTTAACTATTATCTTTAGCGATTATTTTTAACGACTATCTTTAACTATTATCTTTACCGACTATGTTTATTGACTATCTTTAACTATTATCTTCTACGGCTATCTTTAACTATCATCTTTACCGACTATTTTTAATGACTATCTTTAACTATTATCTTCTACGACTATCTTTAACTATTATGTTTAGCGCATATTTTTAATGACTATCTTTAACTATTATCTTAAGGCACATAATGAGTTCATGTCACGGAAGTAAATTATGATTATCCAACATTCGTCAATTTGAAAGATATTAATTATTTGAAGAAGTAGTTACCGCGTGTAAATGTGTTGGTGGTAGCATTCTGAATTTGGTAAACACATTCGTAAATATATTACCACATAAATAAATAATTTTACACATATATTCATTAATTAACATGTATAAATTATTTAACTCATATATTAACTAATCAACACTTATAAATTAATTAACACATATATTCAATTATTAACATGTATAAATAAATTAACTCATATATTAATTAATCAACATCTACAAATTAACATATATATAATAATTAATTGACATATATAAATTAGTTACAACATATATTAATTAACACTTATAAATTAATTAAAGCATAATTTAATTAATTAACATATATAAATTAATAGCACCTATGTCAATTAATAACACATATATAAATTAGTTAACACGTATATAAATTACTTAACACATATATGAATTATTTTAACATATATAAATTACCTAACACATATATAAATAAGTTAACACAAATGTGAATTAGTTAATACATATGTAAATTAATTAACTCATATACAAATTAGATTGCACGTATATAAATTAGTTAACATACACAAACCAATTAACACACTTAAATTAATCAACATACATAAATTGGTCAACAAACATAAATGTGTTCGTGGCCGCCTACTAAATATTTCAATGGAACGAAAACAACTAAACATTAACCAAATAAAATGCCTTATGATTAAATTAAACATAGTCAGGTCCAACCGGACTTGGAAACCAGCAATGTGAAGATACATACATTTAAAAAAAAGACAGACACAAAAAAGAAATAGAGAGAGAGTAAGGGAATTGCCGTTAGAAAAAGAGGGGGCGAGTGGGTGTGAGGGGGTGAGGGGGTGAGGGGGCGAGTGGGTGTGAGTGGGTGAGGGGGTGAGGGGTGGGCAAAAAGTTGTCCCAAAGTTTGCAGGTAATTAGTGCTAGTTGATACGTGTGTACAATGGGTGTCATGTGTCACCACTTGTGTTGTTGTGTTGTTGTGTTGTGTTGTTGTGTTGTGTTGTGTTGTGTTGTTGTGTTGTGTGTGTTGTGTTGTTGTGTTGTTGTGTTGTGTTGTGTTGTGTTGTTGTGTTGTGTTGTTGTGTTGTTGTGTTGTTTTGTTGTGTTGTGTTGAGTTGTGTTGTTGTGTTGTTGTGTTGTTGTGTTGTTGTGTTGTGTTGTTGTGTTGTGTTGTGTTGTGTTGTGTTGTGTTGTTGTGTTGTTGTGTTGTTGTGTTGTTGTGTTGTGTTGTTGTGTTGTGTTGTGTTGTGTTGTGTTGTGTTGTGTTGTGTTGTTGTGTTGTTGTGTTGTTTTGTTGTGTTGTGTTGTGTTGTTGTGTTGTTGTGTTGTTGTGTTGTGTTGTTGTGTTGTTGTGTTGTTGTGTTGTGTTTCTGTGTCGTTGTGTTGTGTTGTTGTGGTGTTTTTTTGCTGTTGTGTTGTGTTGTTGTGTTGTTGTGTTGCTGTGTCGTTGTGTTGTGCGTCGTTGTGTCGTTGCATTGTTGCGCAGTTAAATTGTATCATGTATGTTACGCAACACAACACAACACACAACACAACACATAAGTCACATAAGTTAGCTACACAGCCGCCGAATTTAATAAAAGCCTGAGATCACAACAAGTCCCTAACCCGTTTACGACATGCTTAACACCTGCACGCGACGTGTGTGCGTCTGATAGCACAAGTCAGGTAGCTGGTACACAGGATCTGTGTAGTTACCTCACTACACATGTTATGTGTTTTTTATAGGCCCAGGTCGGTGAGGCTGTGTTAATACAGAGGCTGTATTAATACATGGGTTGTGTTAATACAAAGGCTGTATTAATACATGAGTTGTGTCAACGAAGAGGCTGTATTAATACATGGGTTGTGTTAATAAAGAGGCTGTATTAATACAGAGACTGTGGTAATACAGGGGCTATGTTAATACGGGGACTGTGTTAATACCAGTAATGTATTTATACAAGGATTATAATTATAAAAGAGCTGTTCTCAAACAGGAGCTGTATTAATACAGGAGCTGTATTAATACAGGAGCTGTATTAATACAGGAGCTGTATTAATATTTTGTATAACTTTACGTGGAAATTGTCAAAAAAACTAGTTTCGCAGTTTTGAATTTTTTTTCCTTTTTTTACATCATTTAACAGCATCATCGAATTGATGTACCTATTTTATGTATTTTTAACACATGTTTCACATTTTGCTATTACAGTGCCATTTTTCAGCCCTAATTCCATTTTTAACATTTCCCTTTTTTAACCCTATTCTCATTTCCCTTTTTCAACCCTATTCTCATTTCCCTTTTCTAACCCTATTCTCATTTCCCTTTTCTAACCCTATTCTCATTTCCCTTTTTTAACCCTATTCTCATTTCCCTTTTTTAACCCTATTCTCATTTCCCTTTTTTAACCCTATTCTCATTTCCCTTTTTTAACCCTATTCTCATTTCCCTTTTTTAACCTTTTCTCATTTCCCTTTTTTAACCCTATTCTCATTTCCCTTTTTTAACCCTATTCTCATTCCCCTTTTTTAACCCTATTCTCATTTCCCTTTTTTAACCCTATTCTCATTTCCCTTTTTTAACCCTATTCTCATTTCCCTTTTTTAACCCTATTCTCATTTCCCTTTTTTAACCCTATTCTCATTTCCCTTTTTTAACCCTATTCTCATTTCCCTTTTTTAACCCTATTCTCATTTCCCTTTTTTAACCCTATTCTCATTTCCCTTTTTTTACCCTATGCCAATTATTAATAATTTTCAACCCAAATCATTTTCTCACCCTATTCACTTTTTTCCTCCTTACCCTATTCCTTAACCCCATTCCTATTCATCAACTTTTTTCCCATTTCCAACCCTATTCCCGATATAATAACCCATTTTTTTATTAAGTTTTTTCACTCCCAAATTTCGTAATCTCACTTTTTCGATTAACCAATTTTTCTCCCAATTTAATTATTTATTTTTTTTTTTTTGTAAAAATTCCCGAATTTTACGCTCCCATTCCCAATATTCCAGAAATTCCCAGATTCCAGATCCCTGCGCACGGATTTCCGGTCATTAATCAGCCCGTTCCCGTCCCTCCATTCCCGATTCCATCTAATGCTATTCCCATTCCTGATATCATGTGCCATATTTCTGTCGGAAATATATATATCACATCGGGAATTATTCCCATTCCTGTTTACGATTCTCACTCGAATTATATATACTGAATTTATTAATATTATTCCCATTCCTATTTAAGATTCCCATTCAAGTATACACTCAATTTATAAATATTATTCCCATTCCCGATTTCCAATCGATTGATACATTCTTAATTCTCTTGTTTCACTCTAATTTTATTTTTTCTAATTTCTAATTTTATTTTTTTTACAAATCACTTCGAAAACTTCTGTATTCGCAAAAATTTTAATTTCAAAACGAAAATTTTATTAAATTTTATTCCACTTTCTTCACTCTAATTGAATATTTAAAGTGTTTTGTTTAATAATTCCTAGTATCCAAAGAAATATTAAAATTTATTTCATATTCCCATTCCGGTTGCTATGTACATACAAATAGTCATTTTTCCCATTCCCGATTCCTGTTATTCCTAGTTGAATTCCATGTGTTATTTCCATTCCCGATTAATTCCCAACAATTCCTGATTCTTTTATCATCCCCTATTCCAAGTATTCCCATTCCCGATTCTTTCACTCCCATTCCCAAATTTAAGATTCCTTTTAGCCCCATTCCCGATTCCAGATTCCAGATCCTTTTCCTCCACATTCCCAATTTCAGAGACCTTTCACTTCTATTCCAGATTCCTTTCACTGCCATTCCATTTTCTATGTTCCTTTTCCCTCCATTCCCGATTCCAGATTCCTTTCTCTCCCCCGATTCCTTTTAGCCTCATTCCCGATTCTCATCATTCCCATTCCCGATTCCAGATTTTTTTCATCACTATTCCCGATTTCTTCCAGCCCCATTCCCAATTCCCATCATTCCCATTTCCGATTCCAGATTCCTTTCTCTCCCCCGATTCCTTTTAGCCCCATTCCCGATTCCCATCATTCCCATTCCCGATTCCAGATTTCTTTCTTTTCCCCGAATCCTTTTAGCCCCATTCCCGATTCCCAGCATTCCCATTCCCGATTCCCGGTGCTCGGGAACCAGTCTATTTTGCCCTGCTTGAAAGCTCATCCCGACACAATAATAACCAGCCGCCACCATTGCCAACTGACCCTAAATTCCCTCGGTTTTTGCGAGCTTTTTCGCACATTCCGGCGAACTTCCCGCCAGTATGGCAACACTCGGCCGCTTCCGGCGGCTTTACAGTCAATTTTGAAGAGGGAAAACCGCTACACTCGAGAGCGTAGGGGGAAATTTGGGGGGAAGTAGGGGGGAAGTAAGGGGGAAGTAGGGGGAAGTAGGGGAAATTTGGGAGGAAGTCGGGGAAATTTAGGGGGAAGTAGGGGGGAAGTAGGGGAAATTTGGGAGGAAGTCGGGGAAATTTGGGGGGAAGTAGGGGGGAAGTAGGGGAAATTTGGGAGGAAGTCGGGGAAATTTGGGGGGAAGTCGAGGAAATTTGGGGGGAAGTCGGGGAAATGTGGGGGGAAGTAGGGGAAATTTGGGGGGAAGTAGGGGGAAATTTCGGGGGGAGGTTGGGGAAAGTAATATGGTGTAGGGAGAATTGGAATAGGGGTTTACAAAAATGATATAATATTGGGAAATTGAAAAACAAGTTACGAAAATGATATATTATGGAGAGAAATGAAAGTTGATTTCGAAAAATTATATATTGCATGGATGTTGAAAAAGTATTAAAAAGTATATTTTACGGGGAAATTAAAAAAATGTGTTACATGAATGATGTACTATTGAGAAAATTTAGGAATACGCTACAAAATTAAATATTGCTGGGAAAATTGAAAAAGAGGTTCTAAAAATGATATAATATTGAATTATTGAAAAACAAGTTACGAAAGTGATGTATTATGAGAAAATTGACAAACATGTTGCAGGAATGATATGATACTGAGAAAATTTAGAATCATAGACATAATATTATACATATAAAAACGTGATGAAAAATGATATATTATGAGGAAACTAAAATATGTGGGACAAGAATTATTTAATACTGGAAAAATTTTAGAATAAGTGAGAAAATTATATATTATGGGTCACTTTTGGAATTTATAACGAGAATGATATCATACTCGCAAAATTTACAATCACAAACAAAATATTGTATGAATAAAAGTGTGAAGAGAAATGATATATCGTGTGAACATTGAAAAATGGATTACAAGAATGATATAATACAAGGAAAATTTAGATATGTGTTACAAAAATGACATTTTCGATATAATATAACTGAAGTTACTTTCCTTGAGGCGAATAGTCATAAGGAATTTAATAACGAAGGAAGCACCACGTTTTAAAATAACATTTAATTAAGATTTCTCACGAACTATAATTTAAAAACTAATTCAATTCCATAAAACGTTTGGGAGACCAGCTCCATCTTCAGTAAACAGTCTGCAAAATTGAAAATAAAGAACAAAATCAGTATTTTCTATATAAAACACATGGGCATTAAAAAAATCTACATGTAAATGTGTAATGTATAAGAACTATTGGCGCTATTGAGATCTGGTTTTTCTTTAGATATAAAAAGATATTCTAAAATGCATAAATCTAAATTATTTATGTTTTTATTTATATTTATACGTTAAATAGAAAGTTTTCCTCTGCTATGCGGTCACAGCACAGCTCGATATAATATATAGTCGAATGATATATATGTGAATTTTGTAAAATTATATAAATTAAAAACTTGTGGCACAACTGATATACTATGGGAAAGTTTGAATATCTCTTACATGAACGATATAACATTCAAAAAAATTACATTTGAGATGCAAAAATAACCTTATACGGTAAAAATTGGCTATGTATCTTATGAATATATATAATTTTATGAAAATGGAAACGTGACACATAAATTATTATTTTATATGAGATAATTGAAAACTGTGTAAGAAAAATTAAAGGTCACAGGGAAAATGATAAATAGATTACATGAAAAATACATTATAGAGCAAATTGTATATGTGGATCGAAAATGATGTAGTGCTGGGAAAAGTAGATGGGTATTGAAGAAATATATGGTACTCTAAAAATTATTTAATTTTTCCAAAATTAAAAATTAAAAATTATTTAATTTTTAATCATAATAATTAATTTACTAATTAATATTTTTACTTTTAATTGCATGTTACAAATACGAAAATGCAATCGTGAAATTATAATGATTTCAAATTTTTTTGAAAATAGTAAAACCCTAAAAAGTTTGAAAAAGCAAAATTGAAAAAGATGTTTATAAAAATTTTGCTTTAATTTTTATGGCGAAAAATATAATAAACCACATAACAATATGGAATATTTTAGGTATGTAATATATATTGCAAAAATATTAGACTTATTAAGTACATTAAAATAATGAATATATTATTCTTAAATTTATTATACATTTGATACATTAGGGGTATGTAAGTAGGCTCAATTCCTCATGAGCCTACATAGATATGTGTAGGTCGCAATAGCAGGTTGATTATCATATATGCTAAGTAAATATCATATATTAGAAAATATTATACGTTGAAAATATTATATGTTGAAAATATTATATGCTGAAAAATATCATATGGTTGAAAATATTGAACGTTGGAAAATATTATGCTGGAAAATAGTTTATGCTGAAAAATATAATGTTGGAAAATATTATCTGTTGGAAAATACTATATGTTGGAAAGTATTGAACGTTGGAAAATATCATATGTTAGAAAATATTATATGTTGGGAAATATCATATAATGGGAAAATATTATACAACGGCAAAATAACTGTTGTGTGAACTATTGATACTATGCTGACAGGAGACAAGATCTGGCATTTGATATAGCCCATATCTGGGCTATGAAGTTGTTCCTGTTAGTGGCGACTTGTCTACGTAAGGTTTTGCGGTAGAAAAACGGCAATTTTTAGGGTTTGCGTTTCGCATCAAGTTATATCTAACAACTATACCAGCTCACTCACACACACAACACACACAACACACACGCACACACGCACAACACACACACAACAAACACACACACAACACACACAACACACACACAACACACACACAACACACACACAACACACACAGCACACACACAACACACACACAACACACACACAACACACACAACACACACAACACACACACAACACACACACAACACACAACACACACACAACACAAAATCGTCTCCGGGTCTCATATTAAGTTAATCAAGCGAAGGCTAACAGCATCCTGTGACTCTCGGCAGCGTGAGAGGAGAGTGTGAGTGAGGGGAGAGTGGAAGGAGAGTGTGTGTGAGGGAAGAGTGTGTGTGAGGGAAGAGTGTGTGTGAGGGGAGAGTGGAAGGAGAGTGTGAGTGAGGGAAGAGTGTGTGTGAGGGGAGAGTGGAAGGAGAGTGTGAGTGAGGGGAGAGTGTGTGTGAGGGGAGAGTGTGAGTGAGGGGAGAGTGTGAGTGAGGGGAGAGTGGAAGGAGAGTGTGTGTGAGGGAAGAGTGTGTGTGAGGGGAGAGTGTGAGTGAGGGGAGAGTGTGAGTGAGGGAAGAGTGTGTGTGAGGGGAGAGTGGAAGGAGAGTGTGAGTGAGGGAAGAGTGTGTGTGAGGGGAGAGTGTGAGTGAGGGGAGAGTGTGAGTGAGGGGAGAGTGGAAGGAGAGTGTGTGTGAGGGAAGAGTGTGTGTGAGGGGAGAGTGTGAGTGAGGGGAGAGTGTGAGTGAGGGAAGAGTGTGTGTGAGGGGAGAGTGGAAGGAGAGTGTGAGTGAGGGAAGAGTGTGTGTGAGGGGAGAGTGTGAGTGAGGGGAGAGTGTGAGTGAGGGGAGAGTGGAAGGAGAGTGTGTGTGAGGGAAGAGTGTGTGTGAGGGGAGAGTGTGAGTGAGGGGAGAGTGTGAGTGAGGGAAGAGTGTGTGTGAGGGGAGAGTGGAAGGAGAGTGTGAGTGAGGGAAGAGTGTGTGTGAGGGGAGAGTGTGAGTGAGGGGAGAGTGTGAGTGAGGGGAGAGTGGAAGGAGAGTGTGTGTGAGGGAAGAGTGTGTGTGAGGGGAGAGTGTGAGTGAGGGGAGAGTGTGAGTGAGGGAAGAGTGTGTGTGAGGGGAGAGTGGAAGGAGAGTGTGAGTGAGGGGAGAGTGTGTGTGAGGGGAGAGTGTGAGTGAGGGGAGAGTGTGAGTGAGGGGAGAGTGGAAGGAGAGTGTGTGTGAGGGAAGAGTGTGTGTGAGGGGAGAGTGTGAGTGAGGGGAGAGTGTGAGTGAGGGAAGAGTGTGTGTGAGGGGAGAGTGGAAGGAGAGTGTGAGTGAGGGAAGAGTGTGTGTGAGGGGAGAGTGTGAGTGAGGGGAGAGTGTGAGTGAGGGGAGAGTGGAAGGAGAGTGTGTGTGAGGGAAGAGTGTGTGTGAGGGAAGAGTGTGTGTGAGGGGAGAGTGGAAGGAGAGTGTGAGTGAGGGAAGAGTGTGTGTGAGGGGAGAGTGGAAGGAGAGTGTGAGTGAGGGGAGAGTGTGTGTGAAGGGAGAGTGGAAGGAGAGTGTGAGTGAGGGAAGAGTGTGTGTGAGGGGAGAGTGGAAGGAGAGTGTGAGTGAGGGGAGAGTGTGTGTGAGGGGAGAGTGGAAGGAGAGTGTGAGTGAGGGAAGAGTGTGTGTGAGGGGAGAGTGGAAGGAGAGTGTGAGTGAGGGAAGAGTGTGTGTGAGGGGAGAGTGGAAGGAGAGTGTGAGTGAGGGGAGAGAGTGTGTGAAGGGAGAGTGTGTGTGTGAGGGGAGGGTGTGTGTGTGAGGGGAGTGCGTGGGGAGAGTGTGTGTAAGGGGAGAGTGTGTGAGGGGAGAGTGTGTGTGAGGGGAGTGTGTGTGTGAGGAGAGAGTGTGTGTGAGGGGAGAGTGTGTGTGAGGGGAGTGTGTGTGTGAGGGGAGTGTAATGTCCATTAATGCGTGTATATAAACAACCATATATGGCTGCCCATATACGGTTATCATAGCTTAGAACAACTTCCATAAATTTCCATAAATACTGAAAAGTTTCAACCATAACCATTCGACTTATGGTAGCTCGCATATGACCCTCAACTAAGTATACCAAAAGTCACATTTCCATAAATATTTATGGACGAGAACCATATATGGTCAATATTTTCATTACTAATGGCTTAAAATAACCATACATCGTTATAATGTTGTAATCATACACTAAGAAGATGAATTTATTGTAGGAAAACTTTCCATAAATATTCATATAAAAGAAGCATACCATATATGGTAAAAATCATATATGGTAAAAAAATTGATGAGCAACCTTAAAACGACCTAGCCATGTTTTTTTCCATAATATATAAATGGTATATCAATCAAGAAGCCCTATATATGGTCAAAGGCGCCTATATATGGTCAATGAGGCCTATATATGGTCAAGGAGGCCTATATATGGTCAAAGAGGCGTATATATGGTCAAGGAGGCCTATATATGGTCAAAGAGGCCTATATATGGTCAAGGAGGCCAATATATGGGTTTTGTACGATTACAAAGCTTCATTAAATTATGGGCAGATCAAAGTAACTTTTATTTTCGAGTTAGTGTATATTTGGATGTAATACCATATATGGGGGGTGAAAGCAACATATATGGTCGAGCATGCCATAAATGATCGTAAAGGACACCGTACATAAGTCATGAAGATACCATATATGGTCAAAGAAAACACCACATATGGTTATAGAAAACACAATATATATATGGTCAGAGGAAACACCATATATGGTCAGAGAAAACACCATATATGGTCGGTGACAACACTATATATGGGTGAGGGAAGACATATTTTATTCATGTATACCATGCTCAACAACAACAAATATTTTATTGCAAACGTAATCCTGTTCTTTTAACTTTTTTTCAATTCATTGTTTCATTTTCATTCATTATTTTTTGCATTTGGCCCCCGCGATCTCCAGACAAATAGCAATAACGGACACCCTCATATAAATCAACTTTGAACTGATAAAAACCTTATTATGATGATATTAATTATTGTATTTTTATTTTTTGAAGTCCTTAACTCCCCACTCTCCCTCACTCTCCCCCACACTCCCCCACACTCCCCCACACTCCCCCACGCTCCCCCACATTCCCCCACACTCCCCCACACTCTCTGATACTCTCCCACACTCTCCCACACTCCCCACACTCCCCCACACTCCCCCACACTCTCTGATACTCTCCCACCTTCCCCCACACTCTCTGATACTCTCCCACACTCCCCCACACTCCCCCACACTCCCCCACACTCCCCCACACTCCCCCACACTCCCCCACGCTCCCCCACATTCCCCCACACTCCCCCACACTCCCCCACGCTCCCCCACATTCCCCCACACTCCCCCACACTCTCTGATACTCTCCCACACTTTCTCACACTCCCCACACTCTTCCATATTCTCCCACACTCCCCCACTCCCCCTCACACTCCCCCACACTCCCCCACACTCCCCCACACTCCCCCAAACTCCCCCCACACTCCCCCCACACTCCCCCACACTCTCCCACACTCTTCCGCACTCCCCCAAACTCCCCCACACTCCCCCACACTCCCCCACACTCTCCCACACTCCCCCACACTCTTCCATATTCTCAAACACTCCCCCACACTCTTCCATATTCTCCCACACTCCCCCACTTTCCCCCCACACCCCCTCACACTCCCCCACACTCCCCCACACTCTTCCATATTCTCCCACACTCCCCCACACCCCCTCACACTCCCACACACTCCCCCACGCTCCCCCACACTCCCCTACACTCCCCCACACTCCCCCACACTCCCCCACACTCCCCAACTCTCCCTGAAACTCAAAGAATTCCATCAAAATAGGAGAAAAATTCACATATCTCTCATTTTTTCATTCTTTCCTCCCCCCCCTTCCCTCACACACTCCCCACCCCCCCTCCCCCAACTCCCCCCCACCCCCCATGTCCACACTCACAGAGATAGGCCTGTAATATAGGCCGTAATTCGGTCTACCGCCGAAATGTTCGGACCAAACTCCGCGGATTTTTCTTCGTTAGCCGCAAGCTGTAATTCCTTCTATTAGAAATTATAATCAGCCTCTCTCGTCTGAACCGGGGTTTTGGGGGGGTTGGGGGTTAGGGGGTTGAGAGGGGTTGTGGGGGTTATGAAAGGTTATAGAGGTTGTGTGGGTAATGTGGGGTCGGAGGGGGTTGTGGGGGTTATAAAAGGTTACAGAGTTGGTGAGGGTCATAGTGGGGGTTGGAGAAGTTGAGGGTTGTGGGGGTTGAGGAGGGTCATAGTGGGGGTTATAAACGTTTGTACGGGTTGTGGGGGTCGTGATCAATTTTAGTATAATGTGATCGACCGCATATTGTGTCGCTTAACAAAGATAATAAATAGCAAAAAATTAAATTAGAACAATAATAATGAAATTTGTGCAAAAACTTGTAGAACCAATTGTAAATAATTTCTATATTTATTTGATTTTTTTAATTTCTGCATACGTAAACAGGCAAAAATGTTTTCCTTTTTTTTGCGAATTCTTTTCCATCACGACCACTTAGGAGTGAAATAAGCAAAGTAGTAGTAATGAAAATTGAAAGATAGGCTGCCCTTAGGCCTATATAGCATCAAAATGGCATCCTGTAGGCCTATATAACAATGTATGTTGGATTACAACATATAGGCTGCAAGTAGGCCTATATAGCTACATATAGGCCAATACATGTATAGCCACATATAGGCTTATATAACGACATATAGGCCTACACAGAAACGTATAGGCCTACACAGCCACATATAGGCACAGCAACATATAAGCCTACATAGTAACATATAGGCCTATATAGCCACATATAGGCCTATATAGCGACATATAGGCCTATACAACCATTTATTGGCACATATAACAAAATATAGGCTGTTTGTAGGCCTATATAGCAACATACACATAGGCCTATCCCTCACCTAGACGGCCTGACGCTGTCCGTATCGCTGATCTCGTTTTGCGTGCGCCAGCCAAGGGAAAAATTGGCCACTTGCCCACGTGGGGGAGTGTGGGGGAGTGTGGGGGAGTGTGGGGGAGTGTGGGGGAGTGTGGGGGAGTGTGGGGGAGTGTGGGGGAGTGTGGGGGAGTGTGGGGGAGTGTGGGGGAGTGTGGGGGAGTATGGGGGAGTGTGGGGGAGTATGGGGGAGTGTGGGGGAGTGTGGGGGAGTGTGGGGGAGTGTGGGGGAGTGTGGGGGAGTATGGGGGAGTGTGGGGGAGTGTGGGGGAGTGTGGGGGAGTGTGGGGGAGTGTGGGTGAGTGTGGGTGAGTGTGGGTGAGTGTGGGGGAGTGTGGGGGAGTGAGGGGAGTGTGGGGGAGTGTGGGGGAGTGTGGGGGAGTGTGGGGGAGTGTGGGGGAGTGTGGGGGTGAGTGTGGGTGAGTGTGGGTGAGTGTGGGGGAGTGTGGGGGAGTGAGGGGGGTGTGGGGGAGTGTGGGGGAGTGTGGGGGAGTGTGGGGGAGTGTGGGGGAGTATGGGTGAGTGTGGGTGAGTGTGGGGGAGTGTGGGTGAGTGTGGGTGAGTGTGGGTAGTGTGGGGGAGTGTGGGGGAGTGAGGGGGAGTGTGGGGGAGTGTGGGGGAGTGTGGGGGAGTGTGGGTGAGTGTGGGTGAGTGTGGGTGAGTGTGGGGGAGTGTGGGGGAGTGAGGGGGAGTGTGGGGGAGTGTGGGGGAGTGTGGGGGAGTGTGGGTGAGTGTGGGTGAATGTGGGGGAGTGTGGGGGAGTGAGGGGGAGTGTGGGGGAGTCTGGGGGAGTGTGGGGGAGTGCGGGGGAGCGTGGGGAAGTGTGGGGGAGTGTGGGGAGAGTTTGGGGGAGTGTGGGGGAGTGTGGGGGAGTGTGGGGGAGTGTGAGGGAGTGTGGGGGAGTGTGGGGAAGTGTGGGGGAGTGTGGGGGGAGTTTGGAACAGTGTGGGGGAGTGTGGGGGAGTGTGGGGGAGTGTGGGGGAGTGTGGGGGAGTGTGGGGGAGTGTGGGGGAGTGTGGGGGAGTGTGGGGGAGTGTGGGGGAGTGTGGGGGAGTGTGGAGGAGTGTGGGGGAGTCATGGGAACCTATGCACAAAAATGTTGCTTCGAAGAAAAATGGAGCTTTTCATATATTTATTAACACATCGAAAATTTCAATAAAAATTAAAATTTCCGCTGACTCCTGCATGACTTTTCAATATTACAGAAAGTTTTTTTTTTAATTTTATAATTAGGAGCTACATTAACTATGATTTTATATGACTATGAACTACATTTAAATATAAGTTATTAGGAGCAATATTTATTTTTAATTATACATGATTAGGGGCTACATTTAATTATAATTATATACATAATTTATAGCTACATTAAGTGAGCTACGATTTTGTGCCGCGATAATTCACTTAATTAATCGCCAACTTAATATAATGCTTTTACGAACGTTATTTATTTTATTAATGATTACTAACTTAATTAATAACAATTAGGAACTCAATTGTGATAATCAACTGTGAAGACGCTAGTGCGCGTCTTCGACTCCGTCTAGGAGACAAACCAATGTACGTACTTGAAAGCGAATAATGCCGTTGGATGCGCACGAAAATTCACTATAAGATGAGTTCTTAAACATTAAACTTTCCATTATTAAAAATTCGACCCAGACCGTGCTCTTAAATGGCAATAAAAAATTTTCTAATCAACTTATCAAAAAACAATGGCACAGATTTATGGTTCTTACTTTGATTTTTACAATGCAAAAAATATGTCTTCAATAAGTAAAAAACTGTTGAAGATATAATTGAAAAAGTTGAGCGCTTTTTTCTCATAATTCTTTATTGGCTATGCAGCTTTTTCCCCTACAATTTTTCACTTATGAAGGAGTTCTTTCAGCATCCTAAAGATCAAGGTAAATATTATAAATTGAGGATGTAGCTTTTTGATAAGTTGATTGGAACATTTTCAATAGCCATTAACACGTTAACTGCAATGGGTTAGACTGAAGTTCAATATTCAATTCAAATTTAAAGTCAATTGTGGTAATCAACTTTGAAAATAGAAAAAATTAACTGGATCGGGCCTTCATTTAGCTTTCATCAAGTATTTATAACAAATGCGTCAGTGACTGCAGGTGGGTCAGCAGCACCATGAAAATCACCCAAGTGACCACCGGTGGGTCACTTTGCAGGAAATGTATTAAATGATTCATGAGTTGTAAAACGAATAATCAAATAATTATATGATCATTAACTTAATTAAATTTATTGGGTGCTATATGGAACATTAATTAAGTATATAATTGGATGCTATAACTCACAGAGTAGATCAAAATATAATGGTGAGATTAAAATAGATAATAGTATATGTAACAATTTAGGTCACAATATGAGTTAAATATAAGCCATAACTTAGGTCATAAAATAGGGCACACTATGTCACAATATGAGTCAGACCTTGCAAAAATATACCCTAAAAAATCGACTTCCTTAAGAAATACCCTTAAAAATAGACTTCCCTGAAAAATACCCTAGAAATGGTGACAAGCAAGGGAAATTTCCCCCAAAATAACGACCATTGAAGAAAATGCCTCGAAAATAACGATGCAGTAAAATAACCCAAGAAAAAATCGTTAGGAAAATACCTTAAAATAGTGCCGTACCATGAAAATGCTCTAAGAATAATAAGTTTCTAAAAACGAACTTAAAACAACTTCACCTTAAAAAGAATACCCTTAAATTAGGGCTTTCTATAAAAATAACCACAAAATAACAACTCTTCTCAAATTTCCCTATAAATACTTTAAAAATAACCAACACTTATGAGACCAACTTAAAATACCGACTCAGAGAAAAATACCCTAAAGATAACAAACCCTCATGAAAATAACACATAAATAATGACACCTTAAAAAAAACCATAGAGATAACTTACCCTTATGAAAATAACTTGAAAATAACGACATTCAAAAATACCCTAAAACACACTAAAAATACCCTAAAAACACTAGAATCACCCTAAAACACATTAAAAATACCCTAAAACTACACTAAAAAACTATCATACGCTATAAATACCCTAAAAATGTACCAAAAATACCCTAAAAACTAAAAACTAAAAATACCCTACAAATCACAACAAATCCCCTAAAACAAGAGCGCCCACCTGTAGCAGTTGTTGTTGCTGTTGTCATGTTGCTTCATGACTCCTTGTTATCAGTCATAACGGGAAGGCGGCGATTGTGTACCCTGCACCTCGACGCTGGTGTGCCGGCGTGCGAGCGGTAGGCATAGCGACGACATGGGGAGGCCTAGGTGGTCCTGTAGGCTTATACCAGCGGTCCTGTAGGCCTATACCAGTGGTCCTGTAGGCCTATACCAGCAGTTCTGTAGGCCTATACCAGCGTCTTGTAGGCCTAGGAGGTTCTGTAGGCCTATACCAACGTCCTGTAGGCCTCTACCAATGGTCCTGTAGGACTAGGTGGTTCTGTGGGCCTATACCAGCGTCTTATAAGCTTATTCCAGCGGTCCAGTAGGCCTATAACAGCTTCTTGTAGGCCTATACAGAATATTCGAGTTGAGGTAGGTGAGGACACCTAGATTTTCACGTTTAAATTAGATTTTTCACAGTTAGAACTTGGATTTTGGCTTCTCCACTTGAATTTCCACTAGTCACACTTGGATTTCCACTAGTTGGATTTCAATTTTCGCGGTTCAACTTGGATATCCACTAGTTACCGTAGGTTTCCACTAGTGGGGTTGAGTACAAGAACTAGGGTCACGTGGTATCTACCTACTAGGGTGTGTATATATATAGGTATATATATAGCCAATTAAATAATCATGAGCAGAAATAAAGTACGTTTGGTTACTCGATGCCACTCTGCAAATAATAATAATAAAATCACAATTAGTAAATTATTTGGAACGCGCAAACACTTAAAATTTATAAGCACAATATTTTTCCTAAGGTATATCTTTTCGTCGTCAAGAAATAATAAAATTTCAATGGTTGAGGAAACTTTTCCCTAAATTATTTTTTATATCGTTTAATAAATAATAAATAACGAAGTAATAATAAGAAACAATTAAAGTTCAATCTTTCAGCATTTTTTCGAAAATAAAAAAACTCGGTAGACCTATTTGTATTAAATAGGTTTATGAAATGGCCGTTTCATCTGATTCTTTTTTATAAATGCAGTATTTTCAATTCATATAAGTCTTTGAAACCTATAAAAACATATTATAGATATGTCCAAACATGTTTGACGCCGTTAGAAGATGTTAGGATTAAGTGAGGCACGTTTATGCGTGTTAAAACATGTTGCAACATATCAAAGTCAGTTTGAACATGTAAAGACAAGTTTCCAATGAGTTTAGACAAATTTAAGACGTTTTTGCACAAGTTTAACCCGTATCATGACAAATTTAAACGCGTATTGACAATTTTTAAACCTGTTGAAAAAAGTTTTAATCGTTAAACTTGTCATCACATGTTTAACCGCGTAAAAAAGTCTTCAAAATTAGTTCATCAATCAAAATTAATATGTATGATTAACACTTTGACTGCGACGTGCCCCACCGGTGGTACACGGCGCGGATTTTCACAATGCTACTGACCGACCAGTTGTCTCAAATTCAATTTTCATAAACAATTAAAAACACATGAGGGCACGATCCAGTTAATGTTTGCTGTTATCAACACTGCTTACTACAATTGACTTAAAATTTGAGAAAAATATTAAACAACAGCTTCACCTGTTACGCTTAAAGTGTTGAAAAGGCTAACATAAGTTAAAAACGTTTAAAGTTAAGTACTATATTTGTGTGTAATTTGTGTATTTTTTAAAAGTAGGCTTGTTACGATACATAAACGTGACGAAAACACGTTCCAAACACGTTCAAAACACGTTCCAAACACGTTCATTCTATTTAACGTAACTACCATTACAAGCTCACAATTTCGCACACTTCTAATTTGTTTTTTTTTGTGAATATAAGCCTTCATTTTACGCAATATGACAAGAATCAGGACTATTTATATATTAATGAATTAACTTGTAATAGAAATAGGAACTAACTTATGGGACATGATTCTGTAACTCACAGAATCAGGACTATTTATATATTAATTAATGAATTAACTTGTAATAGAAATAGGAATTAACTTATGAGACATGATTTTGTAACTAACGGAACTGATGAATGAAAAAAAAATTGTTTTTTTTTTTAGAATCTTAAACTTGGATTTCCAATAATTTAGTTTTTTACACTTTAATATCTTACACGCACAAAAAATGTGTGATAATCATATTCGTATAATTTAGTATGTACGTTTTTAATGAGGTATATAATTAAGAATATTATTGCCTTACGTGGACGCATGCTTTAACTTTGTCATATAGTATGTTATGTTGAGTTATAAAGTATGTACAACATACTATAAAGTATGTTAAGTGGATTTACATATGATGAGTTGAATGTTAACATACCTAACCTATAACCTAACCTTAACTAATTTATCCTAAGCTAGTCTAACGAAATCTAACTTAACCCCGCCTGACCAAATGTAACCTAACTTAACCTAGCAAAACTATATAACCTAACCTAACCTAACCTAACCTTAACAAATAAAACCTAGCGGAACTTAATAGTCATACCTCACCTTACGTAAGACCCAACTAACGAATAACACAAGTTACAAAACGCCTCTACGTAAAATTTTCGTTTCTGAATACGAAAGAAAATTCAAGTTACAAAACGAGAAATCACGACAATTCAAATAATACGCGCTCGGTTTCCCAGCCGCCCGAATCCCTGAAACATAAATACACTTATAACATCCCGTATTTTGTTTTGAAATTGGCGCGAAAAAGTTGCTCCCCCATTGGCTAACTTCCAACACCCGCTGGCCTCCCATTGGCTAGCTGGTAGGTTCAAGCTGGTAGGTTCAAACCAGTCTTTTTTCGTTGACGGTGTGGTTTTGCTAACGTCACGGCAACGAACCAATAGCAGCGCTCATATTGCGTCTGGTAGCACTGCTACCCCCAAATCTGGGTCGACTATTGACCTAACGACACGGCGTTTTGGTGACGTCACAAAGTTTGTTTGAAATAAAGCCTTTCTATTGGCTAGCCGAACAAGAGGAGGTGTATTTTCCCCCACATAAATGACCCTACCTTGTTTCCCCTACCGTGATATCGACCCTCGTTTGCCGTGGAGGTCCAACACACGTAAAGGACAGAGTTACTGTTATTTTGTGAGTTTTACGGGTGTATTTATAGCAAATTTATCCTTCTTTGCCTTCGTTTGCCTTCACCTCCTCCCTCACCCACCACAAAATTCACTTCGCTACTCACTCACCCTTACCTATCTTGGGCATGGTTGCCCAACCCCAATGATGAATGATTTGCTATCTTATTCATTTTAATGGTTTGCTTCAAGCATTTTCATTCACTTTTAACACATTCTTCGCACACAATTGGGATACTTTTATAATTTTTAGAGCGTTTAAGGGGTTGTATTGGGGGCCATGGAGCGAATCAGGCATTTTACAGAAAAAATACGACTCTACGTACGAATATATCACTTATTACGAAACCTCATATGGAACGAGTTAATTTCGTGAGGTGAGGTATGACTACAACCATACCTAACCTAGCCTAACCTAGCCTAACCTAGCCTAACCTAGCCTAACCTAGCCTAACCTAACCTAACATAACCTAATCTAGCGAAACTAAATATAACCTAACCTAACTTACCCTAACCTAACCTAATTTAAATTAACCCAATATCACCACGTCCCTCTTCTACTGGGTGTATTTGTGTACCGCTAGGTAAATTGCTCATTCACTTAACCCTTTAACGCCCAAGTGGACTGTACGGTCCTCTTTCAAAAATAACAATAATATATCGTATTTCTTATTCAATTTGTTCACTAATGTGTCCTTTGAACTTCACCACCGAGTGGCAGTTCCTTTTCCATCTTGATAACAGTGACTATACCGGTGCCAGTGTCGGTTTAGTGATAGTGGTTGTGATAACGGTAATATGAGTATAAAAATGTGGGCGTTAAGAGTAAACGGTAAAAATGAATGACGTTTCATCTGTTTCCCGAGCTGCGAAAAACTGTTTTCATACCAGGACAAATGTTATCGTGCAATTGTGGTTTCATATTTTTTTAAGAAGGATGAAAATATGTTGGAGTGGTAAAGTCGATTTCCCATTTCTGCTACTTACAACCCAACAAAACCTAACCTAATCAAACCTTGCAAACCAGACCTTACCTAACACAACCTAACCTAACCAAACCTAACCATATAACCTAACCTAACCTAACCTAACTTAACCTTACTAACTAAACCTAACCAAACTTAACCTAACATCCAAACCTAACCTAACCTAACCAAACCTTACTAACTAAACCTAACCAAACCTAACCTAACATCCAAACCTAACCTAACCTAACCAAACCTAACCATATAACCTAACCTAACCTAACCTAATATCCAAACCTGCCCTAACCAAACCTGAAAAAACCTAATCTAACCTAACTTAACCCAACCTAACCTAACTTAACCTTATCTAACCTAACTTAACCTAATTTAACCTAACTTGAGTCTAACCTAACTTACCTAATCTAACCTAACTAAACCTAACCTAACCTAACCTAACCTTACTAACCAAACGTAACCTAACCTTATAATAACCTAACCTAACCAAACCTTACTATCCAAACCTAACCTAACCTAACATCCAAATTTACCCTAACCAAACCCAACCTAACCTAACTTAACCTAACCCTACCTACTCTAGCCGAAATTAATTCATTGTCATAGCCATGAATGAAATGTAGATGAATGGATTAGCAAGATGAAGTCATTTTTTCATTTTTCATTCCTTCACTTATGCGGTAATTTTCCCTTTTTCTTTGTCATTCTAATTTTCCCACTTCATGTTTTCCCGTAAAATGGAAGAAAATATTAATAAAATTATTGGAAAGGGCTTAGGTGAACTTAAAGCAAAATATCTTGTATAATATATAAATAAATAACCTGCTCTTTCCTTGTATTGGAGCTGATTAATTATTTCACGCACATGTGTACGTAAATCAAATTATTTCACGCTCACAGCGCACATGTGTACGTAATTTAGTGAGTGCGCACATGTGCACATCAGACGTAAAGTTTTATATATAATCTATACATACATCAATGAATAGAATACTTATATGAATAGTGTATAAATATACGCAAGAACACTTGAGTGAATCAATGAAAACACTAAATTAACTTAAATAACCTACGCAAATAAATAACTTGAATAAAATAAATAACTTAAATAAACAACGCAAATTACGCACAATTATCATAAGTATCCCAGGTTAATTATTTTAAGTATTAATTATTATTTTCGAATTATCACGCAAAATAACGGAAAACATCAATAACGCAGAAAGGTATCGTCTTGCCGTCGCTTTAATTTGTTATTAGTAATCATAATTGAACCTCGATTGACCACCGTTATTGATCAGTTATATTAATATAGATAAATTTCAATTCTGGTAAATTTTAATTATGGTTAAATTTTAATTATGGTTAAATTTTAATTATGGTTAAATTTTAATTATAATAAAGTTTTAATTATGGTAATGTTATGGTTATATTAATACACAAATAATTATTGTGTTAATCGTGATGATTTTTCATATATACTCATACGATTAGGTCCACACACAAACACACACACACACACACGCACAAACACACAATTATTTGTAAAATAACAGTAAATTATCTCTGTCAAAAATAACTACATAGTAACAGCACGCTATCTATACCAAAAATAACGGTTTAGCTGATATCTGCTTCGAAAATAACCGTAGAGAATCAAAATCGCAAATAACAGTCTCTAGATAAAATATAGCTGTATTTATATAAAAAATAACCGTCTCTTTATAAAAATAACCGTGCAATAGCAATCTGCATTGCAAGGCATCGGTATTCATAAAAAATAACGCGAAAACCAAAACATCCTAAACAATCGGCACAAAATAATTCAACAACCATGAATTAAAAAAAAATAACGCAAAATAACGTCATGAAATCACCAAAAAATAACACAAAATAACGACTCAGAATCATTCAGAAATAACACATAATAACGCAATAACGACGTCAGAGTAATCGGAATCGCACCATTAATCGGTTGTTATTAAATCTTGCATCACTGGTTATATGTCACTAGTATCACTGATACAAACTTACGGTCAATAACTGCAAAATAACCACCGTCAATACACGAGCTCAAAGAACGAAAATAACGCGCAGATGTGCGGTTTCACTAATTAAAATAACGCAGAAATTAACACAATCACCACGTCCAGTATCACTGATCGAAATAACGAAAATTCAACAACAATTTAGTTCGGTATCACTCGTCAAAAATAACGCAGATATTAACGACAATCACAGCGTCCAGTATCAATGATCAAAAATAACGCACAATTTAACGATAATCACCGCATTCTGTATCACTGATTAAAATAACGAGAATTCAGTATCAATAACCAAGTTCGATATCACTGATCTAAATAACGAGAATTCAATATCAAACACAGGTCCAGTATCAGTAATCAAAATAACGAGAACTTAACAAAAATCACCACGTCCAGTATCACTGCCCGAAAATAATACAAAAAAAATTAACCACAATCACCAGGTCCAGCCTCACCAATCTAAATAACGCGTTATTTACAACAATCACGAAACCTGGCAACATTGTTCAAATAACACAAAACCCAACAACAATCACCAATCACTGAGCAAATAACGCCTAGAAATAACACTGCTGAAAACCACGCGTGTAAGTACTGTCACCGATTCATGTAAATAACCTTTCTTATCTCATAACACAAAATCAATAACGAGACGATCGAAAATAACACAAAACAAGGCAGCTGCTGGCCTAGTATCACTGGTACAGAAACTTCAATAACCACTTCGATTTTAGTGAATCGCAGTACACGAGGCACAAATAACGTAAAATAACGGTGAGAAGCAAGTCTGGTATCAGAGATGCATAATAACGTATGAAAGCACACGCGCACATCCGAAAATAACGTAAAATAACGGTGAGGAGCAAGTCTAGTATCATCCGGCATCACAGATACACAATCATATATGAAGGCTCACCCGAAAATAACGCAAAATAACTGTCCAGAATTACAATAATGTATGAAGGCACACGTGAAAATAACGCAAAACAACGTTGAGAATCGGTCCCAGTATCACAGATACTCAATATTGTATGATTGCACAATCGCACACTTGAAAATAATGCGAAATAACGTGAGCCTGGTATCACTGGTAAGTAAGACATCACAGATGCACAATGATGTATAGAGGCACACCCGAAAATAACGACGAGAAGCAAGCCCGGTATCACAGATACACACTATGGTATCACGGCACAGCCAAAAATAACGCAAAATAACGGCGAGGCGGCTGGGCCGGTATCACAGATACACAATAAGGCATCACGGCACACCGAAAATAACGCGAAATAACGGCGAGGCGCTCGGCCGGTATCACTGGCGGGATTAATAAGGCGCAGGCCGGCGCGAGAGGCGGGATCGTGGCGACCGTCGCGCAATGTATCCCCGCGCACATTAATCTCAACTCTGCATCGGCGTATTTAAAATTTTTCTCAAGTGTCCACGAAGAAATTCTGGGGGAGGGAGGGAGGGGGAGGGGTTAAAATAACCAAAAAACCCATAGGGAGTGGGGGGAGTGCGCTTAAAGGCGGCGCTCGAGTGCCGAGTGGGCGGGGCCTGACGCTTTAAAAACCAGAGTGGGCGGGGCGTAACGCTTTAAAAAGCCGGGGTGGGCGGGGCTTTGCGTTTTTAAAAGCCGAGTGGGCGGCACCTGGCGCTCAAAAAAACGGGTGGGCGGCGCTGGAATATTCGTGTATGCTAAAACCTTTCAAATTGAGGACCTCAAGAGACGGACTGATATTAGCACGACGTACACACGCACACACGCACCGTCTTGGCCAGCGCACACATGTGCGCGTCTTGCACACGCGCACACGCGTGTGCGTGCTAATGGATACTCTGACGCACACGTGTGTGTTTTTGCGTTGCGTAGGCTCAAGCCGTCACGTCTTGGTGACGTACTAGAAATTTTATAGGCCTAGCAACTTGTTGTTCCTGTTGTTTTAGAGGGTAATTGTAGGTGTATTTATTAATGGTTATGGTTTGTTATTGTTATAGGGAGTGTTTGTAGGTGGATGAATTATTGTTTGTTTTGGATTATTGTTATTTTAGAGCGTAATTGTAAAGAAATAAACAGCAATTTTTTGTCATCTGTAAAATTGTCGTATAAAGAAAATAAAGTTATTACAGTTGTATGATTTGGTGACGGATATCAATTTAATCACCAAATTATCGTTAATTCATGCCATTATCTTAATTAATTATGCAAAAATGTCTCTAATATTCGTCAATAATCGTAAATTTGCGACGACAATACGGTTATTTTTGTTATTTTTGCCGATAATCTGGAATTTTTTTCGATTTTCAATAATTTATGTCAAAAAATAAATTGAGTAATTCGTACACGCTCGAATAAATTTTTTTGAGCACAAGTGCAAATTTTCGTAAAATTTTTTTATTTTAATTTTTGTTTTTGCGTTTTATACATTCGCGCCAAAAAATGTGAATAATATATGTTCGTATATAAAACTATATATGTATGTACATGTAAAGATATATATATGCATTCATGCAGACAAATATATTACTTAGGTTAAAAATAAATAAGTTTGAGCCTCCCTAACCGCAACGAAGGCGTTCCAAAGAGAGGAAGGTACCATTTAGTGTAGGGAACGGTGAATCTATGCACGCAGTCCCCACAGAATTTAGGAAACAAGACATTTATGAAACAAGAATTGGGATACTTTTATAATTTATGAAACAAGACAAAAATTGAAGAAAAAAAAACAGCAAAGCAGTCAACCGAAAAAAGACAAACAAAACAAAACCCTATTCTATTTCAACTATAAAAGGAGGTCTACCTAACTCTCAGCTCGGGACCTCACGTATTCCTCCTAGAAGCGCTAATTTCCATAGATACAATAGGCTTGTCCCCCTGAGGGGGAAATTTAAATATTGTTTATACTGAATTGATGTTTTAATATAAGTAATACGTGTTTTTCTCAGTTATTTTTTTAAAATCATGAATTAAGTTCCATAGTTGGCGAAATGAATGAAATTGCTGGTGAAAGTAATAAATTTAAGTTAAATTATTAAGGAAAGAAATAAAAATGTTCGTAAAAATAGTGAAATTATTGAAGTTATTGGTAAAATTAGTGAAATTGTTATAAAATAATAAAGTTATCAGTAAAAGTAGTAAAATCAGTATATTGTGTACTATAGAAGTATTGAATCTACTGAAGTCTTAACTTAAAACAAAGAATTAGTTTGTTTATTTTCAAATAGGAGTTAATTTCTAATTATATATAATTAGATATATTTCCATACTTCTTTCGGGACGGATCAACTTTCTAATTTCGATAAGGAAATATAAAACAATGCAATTTAGTGTTCATGTGAAATAAAAAAACTCGCTTATTTCAATTCATTGGAAGTATTACATTTTAATTTTATAATATTTAATATAATATAAATAGTATACACGACCAAATTAAAATATATTCAATTGAATTAAATAAACATTATGAACTTGCTTAATGTTGTAGCAAATACGTAGAGGAACGCCGCCCTATTTCGTAACTCACAATTTTAATACTATTTCGACAAAAAAACATTTAAAACTACATTTATGCAGCAAAATGTTGTTAACCTTGTTAGATGAAAGACGACACTTTTAACCTTATTTAACACGTTTACACCATATTTTACATAAACTACACTTTTAAAACTCATTTAACACATGGGACAACATTTTCACGTTTTATCCACACATGAGCCCACATTCCAGCCCTAGTTACACATACAGCCCACATTCCAGCCATATCAACACATACAGCCCACATTTCCAGCCCTAGTTACACATACAGCCCACATTCCAGCCATATCAACACATACAGCCCACATTTCCAGCCCTAGTTACACATACAGCCCACATTTCGAGCCCTAGTTACACATACAGCCCACATTTCCAGCCCTATCAACACATACAGCCCACATTTTGAGCCCTAGTTACACACACAGCCCACAATTCCAGATCTATCCACACATACAACCCCCATTTACAGCTCTATTTACCAACAGGGTCCATATTTTCAGCCCTGTCCACATATATAGCCCACATTTCCAGCCCTAGTTACAAATGCAGCTCACATTTCAAGCCCTAGTAGCACACACACATCCCACATTTCCAGCCCTATCCACACATCAGCCCCCATTTCCACATAAGGCTCCCATTTCTAACTATCACCTTACCCACTTTCACCCGAACCAGCAGAACAGGTGAGTAAGTCTCTAATTACGCAGGTGAACTTATTAAAGACCGGTCTAAAGTAATTTGCAGGTGCGCTCAACCACCTACAAAAAATAAATCCACCTCGACACTCCAGAAACAAAGAGAAAAAAACGCACGAAAAACGCAGGGTTTTAATGGGCCGAGAAAATCATCCGTCGGTCGAGTGGGGCGCCCCACTTTAAAAACTGGGGAAATTGCTTAAATATACTGTATGGTAGTGGGCGTGTACGTAATTTTGTACGTAAGCATGTAGGTTTATGTAAGTATGTTGGTGATGGTGTACGTATGTTGGTTGGCATGTAGGTTTATACTGTATAAGTATGTTGGTGGGCGTGTACGTAATTTCATATGTAGGCTTGTTGGCTTATATAAGTATGTTGTTTACTGTATACGGATGTTTGTGGATATGTGTAGGCTTGTATAAGTATGAAGGTATGAAAGCCGTGGGTATACAAACTCAGTAGAAGCATAGATAAGTAAGCATATGAGTATGTAGGTATGTGGGATGAGCTGTAGACATATATGGTAAATGGTTGAATAGTTATTCATATAGATAAACTTATACACTTACAGCTATACACTATAGGTACATTAATGGGTAGGTACGTTATACCCATAAATGGGTGAGGAACATGGTAGTAGATATATCATGAAATAGGTAGGTCTACAGAATGAGTATTACGCAGAGTTTGTAGGGGTGTAAAGTGTCATGTAGAGTGGTGATAGGTCAAGTAGGTTTACAATATATAGAAATTGGTAAAATAGGTTTTTATGTAAAATGGGAAACATAAATAGGTCAAATATATGTTTCTATGTGAAATAGTAAACAGAAATGGGTCATATATATGTTGCTATGTGAAATAGTTAACAGAAATGGGTCATATATATGTTGCTATGTGAAATAGTAAACAGAAATGGGTCAAATATGTTGCTATGTGAAATAGTTAACAGAAATAGGTTAAATAGGTTAGTGTGAATTAGAGTAAATAGCTATGGAGAAACGTGAATAGGTTAGAAAATATTTACATAGATAAGGGGGTAAATAAATCGATTATGTGTTAAGTCAAGTAGACAAAAAATTGTAGGATACTAACTACTGAAACAGTAAGTACGTTTTATGTACTGAAGTAAAACTACGCAGGCATTCTTTTACATTTCTTTACTCCAAACAATATGTGTATTTTTATTGCAGTTATTTTTGTTGTACAGTTATTACAGCGGTGATTTTGCTACATGCATTTTCTATGTGGTTAATTTTATGGTTCTGGTTATTTGTTGCCGTTTTTTTGTGATGACTAGGAAAATTTTCCAGCATAGCCATCAAACGCGTTTACAGAACGCAAATTGAATTTAAAAACGCAAAACACGTCAATAAAACGCATTTATAAAACAAAAATGCATTTATAAAACGCAAATTGGATTTATAGAGCGCAAAACGCGTTTATAAACGCATTTATCAAACACACAAGGCATATATAGAATATGAAATGCGTTCATAAAGCACAAAACGCGTCAATGAAACGCATTTATAAAACGCAAAGCGCCTTTTTAATGAGAAAAACGCAAAGCGCATTTATAAAACGAACGCATACTTACTCATAGAACGCATTCTGTTACCCCTTGTGGAAAATACCGGCCTTAAATCGAGCGAAAAGTCAACTAGAAAATATAGGAGAATCAATTTAAAAATTACATTGACGTACATAAATAAATGCTACATCGAAAAATGCTTAATTAAGTGAACTAAAATTTATTTCATTTTATGGGATTGGAGCTAAAAAAACGAAATACGTTTTTTTAAATAAAAATTTCCAGTTTTCACGAAATTAGAAACCATGAGTGAAAATCATCCTACTTTAGGTATATGATGATGATAATAATGATAATAAAAATGCTGTATTGAAAACAGCCTACAATGCAGATATATAAATATTTACGTTGAAACTTCTGTTTCAAAATATGACATTTTATACATTTGGGCTTTCGTTAAAAATTTTAAAGAGAGGCGATAACTTGAGCGTCAAAATTTGAAATTCTCTAAATTAGGTCTTGTATTAAAAAATTGAAAATGATGCAATAATTGGTTAGTTTGAGCATTATTTAATATTTGATGTTAATCTTAATTAACGATTATTTTGGTTGTTAAGCGAGGTATATATAGTCGATGTTCAAGATTATGATTGCTCCTCAAAAATACCTTATTTTTCCTATTTCCTAATTCTTTATTTCCTATTTCTCTATACACCCTATTTTTTACTTCTTATTTCTTAATTCCTTATTTTCTCTATTTCTTAAGTCCCTATTTTCCCGGTTCCCTAGTCCCCAATTTCCCGGCTTTCCACTTCCCTATTTTTTTTATCCCTATGTGTTTACCATAGATACATGTACACACATATAGTTTATATAGAGCCCCATATATATACGGTAAACCTATTACTTTTTTAACGTATGGACAAGTCTTCATGTGAGTCCAAAATAACATCGGTGAAATTCAGCAAAATGTATAAATAACAAGTATAAAACATGAAAGAAGATATTAATATAAATAATATAAATTTAAATATATAGCATAAACTTATATTAAGATATATGCCACTAAATATATAAATAATCTCGCTTTTAATATATAGAAAAATGTGTGGCCTTAAAGTTATACAAAATTAATATTACACTAAACTTATATAAAATAATATCTCACTAAACATATGTTTGAACAATTTAAACAATTTATTTTCCATAAGTGATACAGCATTATATTGTTTCTTAAGTCTAGTACAATAGATACATTCGAGCATAGCAACCTGTATGTAACAATGTATATAACAGGCAACAAAGTAGTACATACATATACAAAAACCATGTAACCTGTTTTACAATGACAACATAACAAAAATTATATAACTATATAGTTATTTATATCTCTAACAGCATAAGTATATATATATACATGGTTTATGTCTATTTTAACATATACATAGTAAAATAGGCCTGAATCATGTAAACTGTTAACACAACGAAGATTATGTATCTATCATATCTTTCAACATTAGAATTCATTTATTTTTAGCATTTGTTAATACATTTTGAGGACATAGATGCTTGCTAAATATGAATTGGCTTCCAGAAAAAAATATTGATTCGTTTTAATTTCGATAAAGATTTTTCTTTTCAATAATAATTTCCCGACACCAAATGCTGATAACTTACCATAATTATATAAATCTAATGAAATTATCGACAATCAATCAAAAAAAGTTTATGAATGTATAGATGAATGGAAATATTTAAAATCTGATAAATGTATATAATGAACAATATTTTAATATAAACGCACAATAATATCTGTGTTAAAAGTATTAAATATACAATAGACTTTAGTACTTATAACATATGTAAAATTCCGCACCTACACCACCACCGGACTTATGCTCATTTATTGAAGCTTGAACACATGATTTTTATATACATGTTGAGTATATGTGAAATACATGTTGAGTATATGTGAAATACATGTTGAGTATGTGTGAAATACATGTATCTTAAATTTCATATGCGCTTATGTGGATATATATGTGCTGTTTGTGGGGCATCCACAGCCAACACATATCTACCTTAAGTACAATAATTACTGAAATACAATTAAATAAACATGTAAATGAAAACATGTAGTTAATAAATAAAATAAATAAAATAAATTAGATAAAGGAAATAAATAACACGAATAATGAATAAATAAATAAAAGAAATTACAAATATGAAATAAATAATACAAATGATAAAAAGAATAATTTAAAAAAATAAATAACATTGTAGTATTGTGGAAATAAATCCAGTATTATGCGGGTGGGTGGAATGCTGAAAAAATTCATGCAGACAAAGATTGCATCGATTTACATTGTGTCTTATAAACACAATTTTACAACCCTGATAAATTAGCAATAAATATGTAAGAGCAGCCAAATTCACCCTGCTTGAACGTCATTCATATTTCATACAAAATAATTTATTTCATGTCATAATTTCATACAAAATACAAAATATTTCACACAGGTTAACTAGACACCAACCTAAGCATATAATAACTTAAACTCTAGGTACACAATAGTTATGTGGATAATAATAATTCCAATTAAGCTTATTAAAATTAAATCTTCAGCTAGTAAGTGTTTTTTGTCTCCCAATTTTAAAAATTCACTTTAATTAAGGGAAAAAATCCAAATTTCGGAAAATACCCCAAAAACAATACATGCATGCGAATATTCTTTTCAATAAAATAACGCATATTATTATATCTCTTTCAATTATTTCTGTTTTCGTTAAAAGTGATAGTTCAAAGAAAAAATAGTTAAAGTTGCCTAACCTTTTATTAAAAAGTGAGAAAAAAAAGGTATCATAAATAAATTTACTCTAACACTCAATTGTTTACAATATGACACGTACATTAAAATGGTTTTCTTTTTGGTGACTCGGTTTGCATGGTACAGTTCAATTTCTAAATTTAAATGAACTGGTTTCTAAATCGTTTTTTTGTCTTTTTATTCCGGTTTCGGGGATTGACTTTCTATTTTCAACCTTTGTGTCTAATTTTTTTCGGTAACTCACTTGATTTCTTGGTTTTAGAAATGTATTTCTTTTTTAGCGTAATTTTTAAGACATTTAATTTTAGTGAAATAACATCTTTACTAAACCTATTAACAAACATGCGATAATTTTTGAACAGTAATTAATTTTTATGAATTCTCCCACAACATATTATTTCATATGTTGTTCATATTTCATATTTTCCAAAACATGGAAAATATGTTCCGATCCTTGATTTATTAAAATTTACAGTCAAAAGAGCCTTCAAGAGTTGAATAAATAAAGGCAATTTTTATTTCTAATTTTAGGGATTCGTTTTAATTTTGGTGTAATTTGAAACGTAACGCATAAATTTGGGTACTTGATTTGATTTGAGCCTTTTTTTTAAATACGAAGTCGCTTATAAGTATTACATGAAATTACATCGTGTAATTTTGCCCTAACATTCAATTTTTTATTATTTCATGATAATCATCTCTTTTATTCAATTTAAGTTTAATTCTTTCTAATTTTAATTAAATATCTACGCACGCACTCTAAAATTATTTCAAATGTTCAAAAAATGCCGTATAATTTACGTACTTAATATAAATAATTTGAGTTTACTTATTATTGTCCAATTTGTAAATTTATTAACTTTCACAACTTTTCGCGTAAATAATGATGTGATAAATGAATGAAAATAAATAATAATGTAACACTGAAGTGAAAGAACACCAATCGAAACAATAAAATATTTCAAAGCTCTAATATTACCGACATAATTATAAAAAAAAACAATAATAGTGCCAATAATGTCAGGGGCACAGTATAAAATTAGGTGAACCTACCTAAAAGAATTTCACAAATAATAATAGTGATACCAAAAACATAACGCAAAAACAGGGGAAAGTATGTAAATAAATAACTTCAGTAATGATATTATTGGTGGAACTTGAACATGTAAAAACGAATATAACAAATAATATAATGTAAATCAGTTTTATCGTTTACAACATAAAAAAGATAACGCAAAAATGGGATACACTATATATGAAAAAACGCAAAAATTGGCTGCACTATATATGAAAAAACGCAAAAATGGGATACACTATATATGAAAAAACGCAAAAATGGGATACACTATATATGAAAAAACGCAAAAATGGGATACACTATATATGAAAAAACGCAAAAATGGGATACACTATATATGAAAAACGCAAAAATGGGCTGCACGTATATATGAAAAAACGCAAAAATGGACTAAACGGTACGTGAATACATTTAATCAATAACTGTGATGATAAAAACGCAGCAAATATTTAAATGAATCAATATAAACAAATTTAATTAACAACCACATGAATAAGCGCGAATTATAGAGAAAGATATATGAAAAATTCGGAGCAAGGCGAGTGGGGCAAGCGGTTTGGGGCGAGCAAAACCCGGAGACTTTAACATTTTTCTGAGATTCTTCTTCTATTTCCGGACACACGATGTCGGGAATTTCCGATTCCCAATTCTGGGAATCAAGTTCCATTTCAGAACTTGATCAGGTTTATGTACTTTTAAAAATCGGTAAGTTTGTGTACTACAGAAAGTTTTTGAAGTTTTTGTACGATAGAAAGTTTGTGAAGTTTTGTACAACGGAATGTTGGTGAAGTTTGTGCACTATGGAAAGTTAATTTACAAATGAAACATTGTCAAATTTGCGCACTATTTAAAGTTGATAAAGTTTAAATCAGAACTTGTGCGTTTTTTTATAAGTCGAAGGGCAACTGGAAAGTTGCCCAACTTTAGGTGTGTCCTAAACTTGAACTCAAACTTTGAAAAAAGTTGAGGTTTTTTGTAAATCTTACGGGAATTCCTGGTAAATTTCCCGTAAGTCCCCGTGAATTTCTTTTAAATTTTACGCAAATCCCGGGTATATTTTATTGAATTTCCAAGATTTCACTAGAATTTCGCACAATTCTCTGTAATTCAGAATAAACCATTAAAAAAAATAACACCTGTAACGTTATCTCTAATTAACGCGTCTACTGTTATCGAATATGAAAAAACAAATTCAAATTTTGAAATTTTGTTGCCCTCCGATGAAATTGGCACTGAACAGCAATTTCAGCGCTATCCCTATTCCAAATAAGGGTAAATTGCCCGATTTAGTTGCAATTACAACCCCATTTTTTGTAATTGACCACTAATTTTTTAATTAGTTTCCAACCCATTTTTAAAAACTCAGACCGATTTCCAAAATTGATTATATTCCTTTTTGTGAAATTACGACCTTTGAAATTGCAATTTAATTTTTTTAAATTTCAATTCGAATTTTTACCCGAATTGCCAAATTCGAATTTTTACCCGACTTAGAAAATAAATGAAGAAAAAGGCCAATAAAACCAGACATTTTCCAAAAAAAATCACTTCCTTCCGCCGAACTTTTTTTTTTTTCGTTCCACTTCGCAAAAAAAAAACTTTCACAGTGCGAAAAGTACTTCAAATATCTGAAGTATTTTGAAGAAAATTTACACTTTCCGATATGAATTTCGAGTTTGTGTGTTTCGCAAACTACATCACAATATTTATGGAACGTAATTATGGGCGGATCTCACATATATGGTTGGAAGTTATGGTAAATTTCGGAACTATGGTAAATTATGGTTAATTTAGGAAATGTTGGTATTGTTTTGAGATTGTGATCTCTAGGGTCGCGTTTAACAATAAAAAGAATATCTAGTTTTATTCGCTGTTTAATTTTTAATTTCAATTAATTTTTTTCCATTTTAGTTCAGCCAAACACCGAATTTCCAGTTAAATTATTGAAATAATTTTTTTTTCGATTATGTAATTGATGTTTCATTACAATTTCATGAGAAATCGAAAACCGATTTATAAAAGAAATCGAGTTTCCAATATCGAGTGGAAATAATCATACGATTTCCAGCGATCGAATAAAAAACTGAAATAAAACACAAAAACAACCCGGAAATCGTGAAACTTTCTTCAATTTCAGTTTCAGGTGAAATTGCTGAAATCGGAAACCGAAATCGGTTGAATTTCCAGCGAAGTTCACACGGAAATGAATTTCGAAGGCCAAAAACGCCAGAATTGCGCGTGTGTTCGACAACATCTGTTTCATACCCACATTCAGGTAGGAATTTCAGGTATAAGTCAATAAACCACTTCAAAATCCACAGAAAAAATATTTCTCGCAATTCAACACGCACTTTTGCATCAGTTTTCAACACAGGGACCGGAAATTCACGAGGTTTGTGCCTAGGGAAATCAATTTCGAAACTTCAACAGACCAAGCCAGGCACGGGCAAATTCCGAAAAGGTGCACGCGGGACGCACCGCACATCCTCCCCGCGCGACGGCCACCGCCAGACTGAGCAGTGGGGCTAGTGCTAAGCCGCTCATAATAATATACATGACTGGACTATTGCTTGCCCCTCTAATGAACGAATATACATCGCTGCCGCCGCCGTATTCTGGATACTGCTTGCCCCATCTCTCGTCGAGTGCTGCGCCGCCGCTTGCCCCAAATTCTGATAAAGCAGACTTGGCAGCTATGTTGATTGCCTTCTTTATGATAAAAATGACGTTCCTGCGATGTTGATCGACTTATTTTATGACAAATTGCGAGTTTCGGGCTTGTCCCATTTCTGATTGAATGCTGGGCTGCTGCTTGTCCCATTTCTGATTGAATGCTGAACCGCTGCTTGCCCCATTTATGATATAACAGATGTGTACGGTCTGCTGCTTGTTCCATGTAAAACAGATTGATACATTTACGATAAATCACAATGACCAGCTTTGATGATTGACTTTTTTGATGATAAAATGGAAGTTTCTTCTTGCCCTATCTCTGATAGAATGCTGGGCTGCTGCTTGCCCCATTCGTGATAAAACAGATGTACATATCTAGTTTGCTTCTTGTACCATATACAGTAAGACAGAATGTCCCATTTATTGATGTCTAGGGTAAATTTATGTCTAGGGTAAATTGATGTCCAGGGTAAATTGATGTTCAAGGTAAATTGATGCCTAGGGTAAATTGAAATCTAGGGTGCATTGACATTTAGGGTAAATTGACATCTATAGGGTAAAAATACATTTTTGTGCTCCTATGGATCATGCACGCACATATGACGTACACAAGTATGTGAAAATCATGAAAAGTATTATATTATTACGTAGAACACAAGTAAATAATTAATGCAAATTTCGAAATAAAACAGTGGCTCCAACACAATCACATACGAATACACAATCAAATACATGTGCAGAAACACATACACATATAGACGCTACATAACCACACAACACAAGGAACCCACACAAATATACACACACTCACCACCATCACACATCACACACACATCACTACATACACAGACTCACGACCTCCACCAAATCGTCAATACACGTCACACAGCCATATAACACAAGGAACCTACACAAATACACACACGCACCACACACACACATCACCACACACCCACATCCACTCACCACCATCACACACACTCACCACACCACTACCTCACCACACTCACACATTACACCACCACACACACACTCACCAAACACTCATAACGACACACTCACCACACCACCACACACACTCACCACACCATCACACACACGCACCACACCATCACACACACGCACCACACCATCACACACACTCACCAAACACTCATAACGACACACTCACCACGCCACCACTCACACTCACCACACCATCACACACACGCACCACACCATCACACACACCCATCAATCACCGCACACACTCACCCAACACACACACACCACCACACACACACCACACCATCACACACACCCATCACCATACACACCACCACCACACGACCAGCTAATGCTAATCAATATACCCCGCTGTGGCGATTAGCACTCGGTAATTGCACGCCAGGCCTGGGCAGCGTCCGCTCAAAATAAGAGGCTCGAATTAAATACAAGGCTTTGCGCTCGCTCGAATTAAACACAGGTTGTGGGCGCTCGAATTAAAGGCCTCCGATCGCAGCTCGGACTGAGGGCTCTAGAATTAAATACAGGCTTGCTTCTACGGCTCGAATTAAATACAGGCTTGTGGGGTACGAGTAAAATACAGAAATTTGGAAATCGAATTAAACACAGGATTGTGTGGCTCGATTTAAATACAGACTGGTGGGACTCGATTTAAATACAGGCTTGTGGGACTCGAATTAAATACAGGCTTGTGGGACTCGAATTAAATACAGACTTGTGGGACTCGTTTAAATACAGACTTGTGGGACTAAATTTAAATACAGACTGTTGGAGTTCGAATTAAATACAGACTTGTGGGACTAGATTTAAATACAGGCTTGTGGAGTTCGAATTAAATACAGGAATTTGGAGCGCGCATTCAATGCAATATTTTAAAGTTCGAATTGAATACAGTGTTCTGAAGGTAGAATTAGGTGCAGGGGTTTAGAACTCGAATTAAAAACAGGCTTTTAAAAGTCAAATTAAATACAGGAATTTCCAGCTCTAGATAAACACAGGCTCTCTTTATTTTCAATGTCCATTGCGTGGATGTCGATTGCATTTTATTTGGTACCTGTGGTATTTAATTTGAGTGTTTGATTGTATTTAATTTGAGCGCTGATTGCATTTAATTTAAGTGTTCGATTGAAATTGATTTCAGAGTTTGATTTAATTTAAATAAAGTGTTAGGTAGCACTTAATTTGAGTATTTGATTGCATTTAATTTTGTCGTTTGATTTAGGGTTAATTGTGATTCTCCAGAATGGTGGTCAAAAAATAACAAATCACAGTATAATATATATTTTTCAAGCACATATATAAACTATGTAAATTTAAATAATAATTTAAGTGATTGATTGCATGTAATATACGAGTCATGGTGACACGCCCGTGCGTGTTCGTTCACAAAAAAAAACTAATTTCTTATGCGTTTATTGAGCGCATAAAAAAGGAACTGTGAACGCTCATTAAAGAAACGCTGCGTTTTTCCTGCGTTTTTACTGCGTTCTGCCGAAATTGAAATGACTTTTAAATTGAAGTCTTTTTTACGTTTTATGTGAAACGAAAATTGTGTTGTACATAGAGGATCGATGCATGGTGTGTGAATTATGTGGAATGTGGGAATTGTGGAATGTGGGAATTGTGGAATGTGGGAATTGTGGAATGTGGGAATTGTGGCATGTGGGAATTGTGGCATGTGGGAATTGTGGAATGTGGGAATTGTGGCATGTGGGAATTGTGGAATGTGGGAATTGTGGAATGTGGGAATTGTGGAATGTGGGAATTGGGGAATGTGGGAATTGGGGCATGTGGGAATTGTGGAATGTGGGAATTGTGGAATGTGGGAAAGGTGGAATGTGGGAATTGTGGAATGTGGGAATTGTGGCATGTGGGAAAGGTGGAATGTGGGAATTGTGGAATGTGGGAATTGTGGAATGTGGGAATTGTGGAATGTGGGAATTATGGAATGTGGGAATTGTGGAATGTGGGAATTGGGGAATGTGGGAATTGTGGCATGTGGGAATTGTGGAATGTGGGAATTGTGGAATATGGGAAAGGTGGAATGTGGGAATTGTGGAATGTGGGAATTGTGGAACGTGGGAATTGTGGAATGTGGGAATTGTGGAATGTGGGAATTGTGGAATGTGGGAATTGTGGAATGTGGGAAGTGGGGAAGTGTGGAATGTGGGAATTGTGGCATGTGGGAATTGTGGAATGTGGGAATTGTGGAATGTGGGAATTGTGGAATGTGGGAATTGTGGAATATGGGAATTGTGGAACGTGGGAATTGTGGAATGTGGGAATTGTGGAATGTGGGAATTGTGGAATGTGGGAATTGTGGAATGTGGGAAGTGTGGAATGTGGGAATTGTGGCATGTGGGAATTGTGGAATGTGGGAATTGTGGAATGTGGGAATTATTGAATGTTTGCTTTATGAAACATGTTAATTATAGAACGTACAGTTGATTGGAGAAAAATTATGGAATTTTTCAATTAGGGTGCCTGTAGAATGAGGAATATATCCAATATTGAATAACTGGTAATATTCAAAATATTAAAATCATATTAACCACGTGAATGGGATAAAAAAATTAAATGTAGTTATTGGCCTTTTTTGAATATTTTCTTTATTTTATTTCAATTTCAATCATTCATTTTAATTCATAATTAAGACTTTTAAAAGTTAAATATTACGGATATGAATTGAATAAAACATTAAATGCAGAATATTATTGTGCACGAATATTGAATATGATATCCATAGAAAATAAAAAAAAAACTATAACTATATGTATACAAACGAATACATATAGTTATATTTATGTATATTGTTTCTTCTTGTTTCTATCAAAATATATTATTCGCATACATAATCATTTAAATTTTCATGAAATATATAATAACCGTAAATTTTTCAAAGGAATAGTATCAACATGAATAACTTTTTTTAAAATAATTTCAAAATAAATTTTAAAAAAATTCCAGCGGTTATATAACATTTAAATGAATGACATTAACGAGTTTGCATAAAATATTCATAATAATACCCTCTAAAAAATGAAAAAAAATGAATTTTAATACCTAACATTACAATTGTTTCAAATTTATTATAATTATAATATAAAATAATTATAATACAGTTCGTTCCATATTCTAGTTTTAGAGCTGAAGCATTGTCAAAATAAAAAATTATTTCTCAATGAGATAAAAAAGTATGTAGGATATGAAAAATATATATATTTTTAATTTAAATAAAAATGATAATATCGGTTTATATATTTACCGGTCATGAACAATATTTATTTATATTCAAAATCCCAATCCCAACCACTGGTGGAAACATGCTTTCAATAACCGACCAAAAGATGGTAACTAACATATAAATAACCGGCAAATTACCGACAAATACCCAGCAAAAAACGAGCAAATAACAAACAAATAACCAGTAAATAACGAACACATAACCAGTATATAACGAACAAATGACAAACAAATAACCAGCGAACAACCAGCAAACAACTAACAAATAACAAACAAATGACCAGCAAACAACAAACACATAACCGTCAAACAACAAGCAAACAACTAACAAATAACAAACAAATAACCAGCAAATAACAAACACATAACCGTCAAACAACAAGCAAACAACCAGCTTAAATTAGAACGCACGCTCTGCGCTCTCAGCTCGGCGTTGCGCTCATTTAATTCGAGCAAAATTAGAGCGGCACGCGATCCCACTCGCCCATGGCATCTAATTTTAGGGCTCAAATTATGCGGAATTACACGGAATTAGAGCGGCACGCAACGCTCTTGTGGGGCATTTTTTTAATTTTGGGTCGAATGTGAACTGGAAGTTTTATTTTGAGTGTGTGAGTTAGGTAAAATGTGTAAAGCATTTAAAATATGTAAAACATGGGATGTGTGTGATATATGTGAATCAAGTAAATTATGTAAAATGTATTACATATGTAAAATACTTAGGATGTGGGATATATGTAAAATATGTATAATATGTAAAATATGTGAATTAGGATTAACATGTAACATGTAGAATGTGTGAAATACGTATATTATGTATATTATGCCATATATGCTGAATGTCTATAACATGATAGGTATGTAAAATATGTAAAACGTTTAAGGAATTCACATACGCAAAATATGTAAAATATGTAAAATATACAACATATGTAATATATCACAAATATGTAGCATAGGTGGTATATGTAAGGGTTTTGAATATGTGAAATATGTAAAATATAAAAAATTTGTGCAACATGTAAAATATGTAGAATACCTAGCGTATATAAAATACGGAAAATATGTATATTAGGTGAAGAATAAAATGTATGGGATGTGTAAAATTGGCAAACAAAGGTAAAATAAATCGATAACATAAAAATTTACAAAATGTAAGCTACGTTACAAATGAAATGCACCGGAAACATGTAAAACATGTAAAATGTGTAATACACTTAAAATTTAGGCTTAAATTTGTCAAAGTGTGTAACATAGAGTAAGTAAAATATATAAAATATGTTTAATATGTCGAATGCGGGACAAAGTATGTAAAATATGTAAAGTACGTAAAGTTTGTAAAACATGAAGTGCTTATATATGGCAAAAACACAGGAAATAAAATATTAAAAATTAGTAAATTAGGTAGAATGTAAATAAGTTGATAATGATAGAGAACGTTAGGAAATGTATGTAGTATGTTTGACTCACTTGAGTGTGTCAAGAAGTGCTTTTGACACACTTGAGTGTGTCAAGTAGTACATTTGACACATTTGAGTGTGTCAAGTAGTACATTTGACACATTTGAGTGTGTCAAGTAGTACATTTGACACATTTGAGTGTGTCAAGTAGTGCGTTTGACACATTTGAGTGTGTCAAGTAGTACATTTGACACATTTGAGTGTGTCAAGTAGTACATTTGACACATTTGAGTGTGTCAAGTAGTACATTTGACACATTTGAGTGTGTCAAGTAGTACATTTGACACATTTGAGTGTGTCAAGTAGTACGTTTGAGTCACCTTAATGGACGATCAATTTAATTGTCAATATCATTTACTCAATATATTGATGAAATATTTTTTGTTCACTAAGTCAATTATTTGACGGTCATCAATCAATTAAATTGTCAATGTTCATCACTGTAAATTATATTGACAATAAAATTGATCGTCTACGGGCCGCTTAAGACTACACTTTAAAGCGATGGTGAATGTTGAAGGGATGTGTTTTTATCACATGTTACAAATTTCTCTTTAAAATATATTGAATGTCTGGGAATGTGTGTTTTTGGAATAGGCCTACCAGCATAGGACTATGTCGCTAGTGGTCAACAATGGTTGTCAAAAAAGAATAAAATCATAGCACAATATATATATTTATGTATGTGAAGTACTTATGTATTTCATATACATTTAAATAAATCTGTGACTGCCAGATCTTTCATAAAACGAAAGAAAACATAGGCCTACAACAGAAAGAAAAGACATACAATAGAAAAAAATTAGGCCCACAACAAAATAAAATAAGCATGAAGCGAAAAAAATAGGCCTATAATAGGCTAGAAAGATCGCTTGTCGGCGCCGAGGGAAAACTGTGAGGGTATTACGCGTGAATGAGGGGAAAAGAGGGGAGAAGTGAAGAAAATGCTTGAAAATATGAATGCATGGAAAAAATTGAAGAAAGTGGGAAGGAAATGTGATGAAACATTCAAAAATACAGTGAATCGAAGGAAATAAAAAAAATGCATGAAAATAATGAAAGAATCCTACCAAAAATATCAAAAATAAGAAAATGTATAATTTTTTTCTTCTATTTTAGCAATTTTTAGTTCATTCACTCTAGCGAAAATGTTGTGGTCATTATTATTTTTTAATGTATATGCCTAATTAAATAATTGAAATAATTGATAACTTATCAATTCCTGATTAATTTATTAATAAATTATTATTAAAAATATCCTGAAAATAGAGAATCTATATTGAAATTTTACTGAATTTCGATTAAGTTGCTTTTAAAATATTAGATTTCGTGCTCAAACTCGAACTTCAACTCGAGTTCAACTTGAACTTAACTTAAAGTTCAAACTGATACCAGAACTCAAGTTTACACTTGACCTTGAACATGAGATCAACTTGAACTTAATGGACCGCAACTTGAGTTCGGCTGCAGAATTAAACTCAAGTTGAAGCAACTTATTTAGAGGCTCTAAATGACCATAAACATCCATAAGTCCCATAAATTGTGCAATAAACCTTAAATAGCAAAATATGGTGGAGGCAGGAAAAATGTGACCAAGAAACACGGCAAATTATGGTCAAAATATAGTAAAAATATGACATATATGGTCAAAATATGGTAAAAATATGGCATATATGTTTGAAATATAGAAAAAATACGACATATATGGTCAATATTTGGTAATAAACGTTCGAAACTATGTATTGTATATTCATCAATAGCAAAATATGGTCAAATTTGGTTAATTGATAACAATTTATGGTCAGGTGTGCGATGAATGGCCATAAATTACCATAAAAACAATATTAATCGAAGGTGTACGAGCGTAATCGAAGACCATAAATGGCCGTGAAACCAACAATTACCCCGAATTGATTTATTTAACCTAGAAATACCAAAATTAACGACAAACTTCCATAAGTAACTGAATATTACCATGAGCTGCCATAAATTACCTTAAATTACCATAAATTGCTATAAATGACCTAGAATTACTTTGAATTACAATTAATTTCCGTGAATTACGACACAAGACCATATATTACCGAGAATTACCATAAATTACAACAAATTGACTCAAATTACCGTGAATTTCTATGAATTATCTTAAGTTGCAATTAATTTTCATGAATTACCATAAATAACCGAAATTACCACCAACTTACCATATATGGCTGAAGCAATCACATGACCATAAATGATTGAATTTTACGATAAACGAAAATTGTCAGCTATAAATGGGTGGGTATATGGGTCTCCAAAGTGGCCATAATTGAACCTTCAAGTTTATGGATACCATTAAATGAAAATTTAAACTAAATAAACGAAGACCATAAAAAGACATAAAATGCCATAAAAACCTGCATGGCCAACACTTGGAATGCAGAATATGGCATTTTTTTACCATAAAATGAGAGTGGGAGTGTGTGTGTTGAGTGGGAGTGTGTGTGTTGAGTGGGAGTGTATTGAGTGGGAGTGTGTGTTGAGTGGGAGTGTGTTGAGTGGGAGTGTGTTGAATGGGAGTGTGTGTTGAATGGGAGTGTGTGTGTTGAATGGGAGTGTGTGTGTTGAGTGGGAGTGTGTGTGTTGAGTGGGAGTGTGTGTGTTGAATGGGAGTGTGTGTGTTGAGTGGGAGTGTGTGTGATCAATGGGAGTGTGTGTGTTGAGTGGGAGTGTGTGTTGAGTGGGAGTGTGTGTGTTGAATGGGAGTGTGTGTGTTGAGTGGGAGTGTGTGTGTTGAGTGGGAGTGTGTGTGTTGAGTGGGAGTGTGTGTGATCAATGGGAGTGTGTGTGTTGAGTGGGAGTGTGTGTTGAGTGGGAGTGTGTGTGTTGAATGGGAGTGTGTGTGTTGAATGGGAGTGTGTGTGTTGAGTGGGAGTGTGTGTGTTGAATGGGAGTGTGTGTGTTGAGTGGGAGTGTGTGTGTTGAGTGGGAGTGTGTGTGTTGAATGGGAGTGTGTGTGTTGAGTGGGAGTGTGTGTGATGAATGGGAGTGTGTGTGTTGAGTGGGAGTGTGTGTGTTGAGTGGGAGTGTGTGTGTTGAGTGGGAGTGTGTGTGTTGAGTGGGAGTGTGTGTGTTGAGTGGGAGTGTGTGTGTTGAATGGGAGTGTGTGTGTTGAGTGGGAGTGTGTGTGTTGAGTGGGAGTGTGTGTGTTGAGTGGGAGTGTGTGTGTTGAATGGGAGTGTGTGTGTTGAGTGGGAGTGTGTGTGTTGAGTGGGAGTGTGTGTGTTGACTGGGAGTGTGTGTGTTGAATGGGAGTGTGTGTGTTGAATGGGAGTGTGTGTGTTGAGTGGGAGTGTGTGTGTTGAGTGGGAGTGTGTGTGTTGAATGGGAGTGTGTGTGTTGAGTGGGAGTGTGTGTGTTGAGTGGGAGTGTGTGTGTTGAATGGGAGTGTGTGTGTTGAGTGGGAGTGTGTGTGTTGAGTGGGAGTGTGTGTGTTGAATGGGAGTGTGTGTGTTGAATGGGAGTGTGTGTGTTGAGTGGGAGTGTGTGTGTTGAGTAGGAGTGTGTGTTGAGTGGGAGTGTGTGTGTTGAATGGGAGTGTGTGTGTTGAATGGGAGTGTGTGTGTTGAGTGGGAGTGTGTGTGTTGAGTGGGAGTGTGTGTGTTGAGTAGGAGTGTGTGTTGAGTGGGAGTGTGTGTGTTGAATGGGAGTGTGTGTGTTGAATGGGAGTGTGTGTGTTGAGTGGGAGTGTGTGTTGAGTGGGAGTGTGTGTGTTGAGTGGGAGTGAGTGTGTTGAGTGGGAGTGTGTATGTTGAGTGGGAGTGTGTGTGTGTTGAGTGGGAGTGTGTGTTGAGTGGGAGTGTGTGTGTTGAGTGGGAGTGTGTTGAGTGGGAGTGTGTATGTTGAGTGGGAGCGGTTGTGTTGAGTGGGAGTGAGTGTGTCGAGAGGGAGTGTGTATGTTGAGTGGGAGTGTGTGTGTGTTGAGTGGGAGTGTGTGTTGAGTGGGAGTGTGTGAGTGTTGAGTGGGAGTATGAGTGTTGAGTGGGAGTGTGTGTGTTGAGTGGAAGTGTGTGTCTTGAGTGGGAGTGTGTGTTGAGTGGGAGTATGAGTGTTGAGTGGGAGTGTGTGTGTTGAGTGAGATTGTGTGTGTTGAGTGGGAGTGTGTGTGTGTTGAGTGGGAGTGTGTGTTGAGTGGGAGTGTGTCTTGAGTGGGAGTGTGAGTGTGTTGAATGGGAGTGTGTGTGTTGAGTGGGAGTGTGTGTGTTGAGTGGGAGTATGTGTGTTGAGTGGGAGTGTGTGTTGAGTGGGAGTGTGTGTGTTGAGTGGGAGTGTGTGTTGAGTGGGAGTGTGTGTTGAGTGGGAGTGTGAGTGTGTTGAGTGGGAGTGTGTGTGTTGAGTGAGAGTGTGTGTGTTGAGTGGGAGTGTGTGTTGAGTGGGAGTGTGTGTGTTGAGTGGGAGTGTGAGTGTGTTGAGTGGGAGTGTGTGTGTTGAGTGGGAGTGTGTGTGTTGAGTGGGAGTGTGTGTTGAGTGGGAGTGTGTGGGTTGAGTGGGAGTGTGTGTTGAGTGGGAGTGTGTGTTGAGTGGGAGTGTGAGTGTGTTGAGTGGGAGTGTGTGTGTTGAGTGGGAGTGTGTGTGTTGAGTGGGAGTGTGTGTTGAGTGGGAGTGTGTGTGTTGAGTGGGAGTGTGTGTGTTGAGTGGGAGTGTGTGTGTTGAATGGGAGTGTGTGTCTTGAGTGGGAGTGTGTGTGTTGAGTGGGAGTGTGTGTGTTGAGTGGGAGTGTGTGTGTTGAGTGGGAGAGTGTGTGTTGAGTGGGAGTATGTGTTGAGTGGGAGTGTGTGTTTTGAGTGGGAGTGTGTGTTGAGTGGAAGTATGAGTGTTGAGTGGGAGTGTGTGTGTTGAGTGGGAGTGTGTATGTTGAGTGGGAGTGTGTGTGTTGAGTGGGAGTGTGTGTTGAGTGGGAGTGTGTGTTGAGTGGGAGTGTTTGTTGAGTGGGAGTGTGTGTTGAGTGGGAGTGTGTGTTGAGTGAGAGTGTGTGTGTGTTGAGTGGGAGTGTTTGTGTTGAGTGGGAGTATGTGTGTTGAGTGGGAGTGTGTGTGTTGAGTGGGAGTGTGTGTGTTGAGTGGGAGTGTATGTGTTGAGTAGGAGTGTGGGTGTTGAGTGGGAGTGTGTGTGTTGAGTGGGGATGTATGTTGAATGGGAGTGTGTGTGCTGAGTGGGAGTGTGTGTGTTGAGTGGGAGTGTGTGTTGAGTGGGAGTGTGAGTGTATGTTGAGTGTGAGTTTGTGTGTTGAGTGGGAGTGTGTGTGTGTTGAGTGTGAGTTTGTGTGTCGAGTGGGAGTGTGTGTTGAGTGGGAGTGTGTGTGTGTTAAGTGGGAGTGTGTGTGTTGAGTGGGAGTGTGTGTGTTGAATGGGAGTGTGTGTCTTGAGTGGGAGTGTGTTTGTTGAGTGGGAGTGTGTGTGCTGAGTGGGGATGTATGTTGAATGGGAGTGTGTGCTGAGTGGGAGTGTGTGTGTTGAGTGGGAGTGTGTGTTGAGTGGGAGTGTGAGTGTGTGTTGAGTGTGAGTTTGTGTGTTGAGTGGGAGTGTGTGTGTGTTGAGTGTGAGTTTGTGTGTTGAGTGGGAGTGTGTTGAGTGGGAGTGTGTGTTGAGTGGGAGTGTGTTGAGTGGGAGTGTGTGTTGAGTGGGAGTGTGTTGAGTGGGAGTGTGTGTGTTGAGTGGGAGTGTGTGTGTTGAGTGGGAGTGTGTTGAGTGGGAGTGTGTGTTGAGTGGGAGTGTGTGTCTTGAGTGGGAGTGTGTGTGTTGAGTGGGAGTGTGTGTGTTAAGTGGGAGTGTGTGTGTTGAGTGGGAGTGTGTGTGTTGAGTGGGAGTGTGTGTGTGTTAAGTGGGAGTGTGTGTGTTGAGTGGGAGTGTGTGTGTTGAGTGGGAGTGTGTGTGTTAAGTGGGAGTGTGTGTGTTGAGTGGGAGTGTGTGTGTTGAGTGGGAGTGTGTGTGTTGATTTGAAAATTTGAAACAGTTCATCAATAACATAAAACTACGAAATAACGGTTTATCAATAACACCTAACTACCATATCAACATAACGGTTCATCAATAACGCAGAACTATCAACATTCAAAAGAGAACCATTCAAGAAACTCGCAAATAACGCCCCGAAAAGAAGGCAGAAAGAGCAGCAATTATCTAAAGCAAACAACGGAGACGCTCCCCCTCCCACTCGTCACCCGCCGCCTCCCCCACCCCCCCAAAAAATACGTCAAATAATAACTCCCACAAAAAGGTGTCACCCGCCAATGGGGGACGAGGAGGAGGCGAGGGGGGAGGGGTGCTATGGGGGATACTTTAGGCAAATTTCTGCTCTCTCATTACCACCTGCGCCCGCCAATGAGCGCTCGTTATAGATCATTAATAGGCACGCGCTGACCAATCAGAGCCCAGCTTAGCAAATGATCTCCGCCTATCAGCGCGCGGGGCTCCGCCCATTTGCCTTCAGTATGCAAATAGCCGCCAAGGAGACGTGACGTCGTCCGCTGCTCCCGGCAGCGGGAAATGTCCTATAGGAAATATGCACAATTTTGACGTATTTCCGTGCATGATGGCTGTTTCTTCGCAATGGTACGGATAACGGCTTCAAATATTATGTTTTTATAACATACCTTGATGATTCAGTATTCATTTCTATTCGCTATTTAAAGGATATAAATGTTTATTTCGGGGAGTAAGATTATTTTGAAATTATGCATTAATTATGCAAATGTAATTGTCTTGTGTTGAGTAATTGCCAAATGAATGGACTTTGAAAAAGGTTAATTGAAGAAAGTTCTGTTTAAAATCATGCGTAAATTTAAATCAAATATATGAGAAATGAGTTTTGTTATGAATTAAAAAACTGATTAATTACTGAAGTGTTATATATATATATATATGTCTTTTAATGGAAAATTAATTCAAAACAAGGAACACAACACACACACAACACACACACAACACACACACAACACACACACACAACACACAACACACACAACACACACAACACACACACAACACACACACAACACACACACAACACACACACACACAACACACACACAACACACACAACACACAACACACACACAACACACACACAACACACACACAACACACACACAACACACACACAACACACACACAACACACACAACACACACAACACACCCAACACACACAACACACACACAACACACACAACACACACAACACACCCAACACACACAACACACAACACACACACAACACACACACAACACACACACACACACAACACACACACAACACACACACAACACAACACACACACAACACACACACAACACACACAACACACACAACACACACACAACACAACACACACACAACACACACACAACACACACAACACACACAACACACAACACACACACCACACAACACACACACAACACACACACAACACACACACAACACAACACACACAACACACACAACACACAACACACACACCACACAACACATACACAACACACACACAACACACACAACACACACAACACACAACACACACACCACACAACACACACACAACACACACACAACACACACACAACACAACACACACAACACACACAACACACAACACACACACCACACAACACATACACAACACACACACAACACACACAACACACACAACACACACACAACACAACACACACACAACACACACACAACACACACAACACACACAACACACAACACACACACCACACAACACACACAACACACAACACGCACAACACACACAACACACACAACACACCCAACACACACACAACACACAACACACACACAACACACACACAACACACACAACACACCCAACACACACACAACACACACACAACACAACACACCCAACACACACAACACACACACAACACACACACAACACAACACACCCAACACACACAACACACAACACACACAACACACACAACACACACCACACACACAACACACAACACACACAACACACACAACACACACACAACACAACACACCCAACACACACAACACACAACACACACAACACACACAACACACACCACACACACAACACACAACACACACAACACACACAACACACACACAACACAACACACCCAACACACACAACACACACACAACACACAACACACCCAACACACACAACACACACAACACACCCAACACACACACAACACACACAACACACACAACACACACAACACACCCAACACACACACAACACACACAAAACACACAACACACACAACACACCCAACACACACACAACACACACAACACACACAACACAACACACACAACACACACAACACGCACAACACACACAACACGCACAACACACACAACACACACACAACACACCCAACACACACACAACACACACAACACACACACAACACAACACACACAACACACACAACACACACAACACACACAACACACCCAACACACACAACACACACAACACAACACACACAACACACACAACACACACCACACACACAACACATTCAACACACACAACACACACAACACACCCAACACACACACAACACACACAACACACACAACACACAACACACACACAACACACACAACACACACAACACACAACACACACAACACACACAACACACCCAACACACACACAACACACACAACACACACAACACACACCACACACACAACACATTCAACACACACAACACACACAACACACCCAACACACACACAACACACACAACACACACAACACACCCAACACACACAACACACACAACACAACACACACAACACACACAACACACACCACACACACAACACATTCAACACACACAACACACACAACACACCCAACACACACACAACCCAGTTGAAAATCAGTGCAGTGTTTTCGGCAGTTTGTTGACGTTTTTGGCAGAGGTTAGTGGCGTCGCAGCGCAGTGGCAGCGCAGTGGCAGCGCAGTGGCAGCGCAGTGCAGCGGTCGCTACGTCCGCTTTAGGGCAGACTATCTCTGCCGAGGCTGTCGGCGGCACTCGCGAGAGCATCTGCTTAGAATCTGCCTAGAACTGCTCTACGTTTAAATGCGGCTTGCATAATTTTGAAATCCTTGTACCATTTAAAAATCGACTGTCAACAATAGATATTTGCAAACAACAAATTAAATCTCAGGAATATTCTTGATTCGCCGAAGTACGACATATCGTTCTTCAAGAGAAAACTTCGTAACAAAAGTTTTCCCTCTAAGATATACTCAAAAACTTCATTCGAGGGAGTCCCATCGAACTCACCCACTTTTTCATGCAGTTTATAGGTACATTGAACGATGCTCCGCGTACGTCGCACGTTATACCTTTGTCACCCGCCTCAAATAGACAAATACAGTTCAGCAAATACAGTAATTTCTATCTTTTTGCAAAAATAAAGCGTACAAACATAAACAATTGCATAACACAACAAAAACACGTAAAACAACGTGTAAAATATTTGTGCTATTTTGCTAGGTAGTCAGACTAGTGTTATGATGTTGAAATATAATACAAATAAAACTTGAGGGCTAACTGAAATAAATGCATGACGCGCCATAGGCGGAAGCACATCTGTTACTGCCTGTTTTCTACCGAGGCATTTACGGCTGCGAACGACGATGGCCAACAGAGAACAATCTGCTTCAATTCGACTGTAGACAATTACTGCTGAGGTCTGCCAGAAAACGCTATTCGAATTGACTCCCATGCGTTTTGTCTGCGGTGAACTGCTGTAATTCGTCTAAAACTACGATCACTGCGAAAAACTGCCAAAATTCTCCCGCGCAACTGCGCTAATTTTCAACTGGGAACACACACAACACACACAACACACACAACACACACAACACACACAACACACACAACACAACACAACACACACACAACACACACACAACACACACACAACACAACACACACAACACAACACAACACAACACAACACACACACAACACACACAACACAACACACACAACACACACAACACAACACAACACACACACAACACACACACAACACACACACAACACAACACACACAACACACACAACACACACAACACACACACAACACACACAACACAACACACACAACACACACAACACAACACAACACACACACAACACACACACAACACACACAACACACACAACACAACACACACAACACACACAACACACACAACACACACAACACACACAACACAACACACACAACACACACAACACACACACAACACACACAACACAACACACACAACACACACAACACAACACAACACACACACAACACACACACAACACACACAACACACACAACACAACACACACAACACACACAACACACACAACACAACACACACAACACACACAACACACACAACACACACAACACACACAACACAACACACACAACACACACAACACAACACAACACACACACAACACACACACAACACACACAACACAACACACACACACACAACACACACAACACACACAACACACACAACACACACAACACACACAACACACACAACACACACAACACACACAACATAACACAACACACACACAACACACACAACACACAACACAACACACACAACACACACAACACACACAACACACACAACACACACAACACACACAACACACACAACACACACACAACACACACAACACACACAACACACACAACACACACAACACACACAACACACACAACACACACAACACACACAACACACACACAACACACACAACACAACACACACACACACAACACACACAACACACACAACACACACAACACACACAACACACACAACACACACAACACACACAACACACACAACATAACACAACACACACACAACACACACAACACACAACACAACACACACAACACACACAACACACACAACACACACAACACAACACACACAACACACACAACATAACACAACACACACACAACACACACAACACACAACACAACACACACAACACACACACAACACAACACACACAACACAACACACACAACACACACAACATAACACAACACACACACAACACACACAACACACAACACAACACACACAACACACACAACACACACAACACACACAACACACACAACACAACACACACAACACACACAACATAACACAACACACACACAACACACACAACACACAACACAACACACACAACACACACAACACACACAACACACACAACACAACACACACAACACACACACAACATAACACAACACACACACAACACACACAACACACACAACACAACACACACAACACACACACAACATAACACAACACACACACAACACACACAACACACAACACAACACACACAACACACACAACACACACAACACACACAACACACACAACACAACACACACAACACACACAACATAACACAACACACACACAACACACACAACACACAACACAACACACACAACACACACAACACACACAACACACACAACACACACAACACAACACAACACACACAACACAACACACACAACACACACAACACACACAACACACAACACAACACACACAACACACACAACACACACAACACACACAACACAACACACACAACACACACAACACAACACACACACAACACACAACACACACAACACACAACACAACACACACAACACACACAACACACACACAACACACAACACACACAACACACAACACACACAACACAACACACACAACACACACAACACAACACACACACAACACACAACACACACAACACACAACACACACAACACAACACACACAACACACACAACACAACACACACACAACACACAACACACACAACACACAACACAACACACACAACACACACAACACACACACAACACACAACACACACAACACACAACACACACAACACACAACACAACACACACAACACACACAACACACACAACACACACAACACACACAACACAACACAACACACACAACACAACACACACAACACAAACAACACACACAACACACAACACAACACACACAACACACACAACACACACAACACACACAACACAACACACACAACACACACAACACAACACACACACAACACACAACACACACAACACACAACACAACACACACAACACACACAACACACACACAACACACAACACACACAACACACAACACACAACACACAACACACACAACACACACACAACACACACAACACACACAACACACACAACACACACAACACAACACACACAACACACACAACACACACACAACACACAACACACACAACACACAACACAACACACACAACACACACAACACACACAACACACACAACACAACACACACAACACACACAACACACACAACACACACAACACACACAACACACACAACACACACAACACAACACACAAAAGAAATAAAGGAAGAAAACAGTTTAAGTTTAATAAATATTATGTGAAAAGCATATTAATGGTTTCAAAATAGTATAAAATAGGTAAAATACACTTATATGCTACACACACATGAGTATTGTAATACATAAGTTACTAGTCAAAATAGATAATTGAAGGCAATGTATCCCTAGTGATAATCTTAATCTAGATTTGATGATATATGTAGCTATAATTAGAAAATAATTAAATAACGCATAATTTTAGTGACGGTGGAAGGTTGAAAACAGTTTTCAAGTGCACACATAAATTAAAAAACTGTTTTCGAAAAATTAAAAACAAAAATTAAAAATTTATATTAAAAATTCAAACATTTTAATATACAAATAAAAAATATAAATTAAAACAATTCATATTAAAATTAAATTATATTATATGTTTAAACTCAGGGACTCGCGGTGTGTGGAATGTGTCTAAATTCAAACATGTGGAGTTTACTAAAAAAATCACAAGTGCAAAGAAATGCCAATAAAATTCATTATTTTATTCATAAACACAAATAATCGAAAACGTTTCGGGGACCACCTCCTTCATCAGTTATGTAAAACACAAAGTATCATCAATCCAGCCTGAGCATTACTTCCGGTGTAAATAATCGTTAAATATTCGATTTAAGCAATGTGAATATATGTTGAAACATGGGTGGAATTTATTAATTCTGGGTCTAAGCCACGGTAGAGGAAACAAGGTAGGGTCAAACCATTTTTTTCGTTGACGGTGTGGTTTTGCTGACGTCACGGCAACGAACCAATAGCAGCGCTCATATTGCATCTGGCAACACTGCTACCCCCAAATCTGGCTCCACTATTGGCCTAACGACATGACGTTTTGGTGACGTCACATAGTTTGTTTGAAATGAAGCCTTCCTATTGGCTAGCCGAACAAGAGGAGGTGTATTTTCTCCCATAGAAATGACCCTACATTGTTTCCTCTACCATTTTCCCCCGTAGAAATGACCCTACCTTGATTCCTCTACCATTTTCCCCGAAGAAATGACCCTACCTTGTTTCCTCTACCATTTTCCATCATAGAAATGACCCTACCTTGTTTCATCTACCATTTTCCCCCATAGAAAGGACCCTACCTTGTTTCCTCTACCATTTTCCCTCGTAGAAATGACCCTACCTTGTTTCCTCAACCATTTTCTTCCATAGAAATGACCCTAACTTGTTTCCTTTACCATTTTCCCCCATAGAAATGACCCTACCTTGTTTCCTCAACCATTTTCTCTCATAGAAATGACCCTACCTTGTTTCCTCTACCATTTTCTCCCATATAAATGACCCTACCTTGTTTCCTCAACCATTTTCTCCCATAGAAATGACCCTACCTTGTTTCCTCTACCATTTTCTCCCATAGAAATGACCCTACCTTGTTTCCTCAACCATTTTCCCCCATAGAAATGACCCTACCTTGTTTCCTCAACCATTTTCCCCCATAGAAATGACCCTACCTTGTTTCCTCTACCATTTTCCCCCATAGAAATGACCCTACCTTGTTTCCTCTACCATTTTCCATCATAGAAATGACCCTACCTTGTTTCCTCTACCATTTTCCCCCGTAGAAATGACCCTACCTTGTTTCCTCTACCATTTTCCCCCGTAGAAATGACCCTACCTTGTTTCCTCAACTATTTTCCCCCATAGAAATGACCCTACCTTGTTTCCTCTACCATTTTCCCCCATAGAAATGACCCTACCTTGGTTCCTCTACCATTTTCCCCCGTAGAAATGACCCTAACTTGTTTCCTCTACCATTTTCCCCCATAGAAATGACCCTACCTTGTTTCCTCAACCATTTTCCCCCATAGAAATGACCCTACCTTGTTTCCTCTACCATTTTCCCCCATAGAAATGACCCTACCTTATTTCCTCTACCATTTTCCCCCGTAGAAATGACCCTACCTTGTTTCCTTTACCATTTTCCCCCATAGAAATGACCCTACCTGGTTTCCTCAACCATTTTCCCCCATAGAAATGACCCTACCTTGTTTCCTCAACCATTTTCCCCCATAGAAATGACCCTACCTTGTTTCCTTTACAATTTTCCCACATAGAAATGACCCTACCTTGTTTCCTCTACCATTTTCCCCCACAGAAATGACCCTACCTTGTTTCCTTTACAATTTTCCCCCATAGAAATGACCCTACCTTGTTTCCTCTACCATTTTCCCCCACAGAAATGACCCTACCTTGTTTCCTCTACCATTTTCCCCCACAGAAATGACCCTACCTTGTTTCCTCTACCATTTTCCCCCATAGAAATGACCTTACCTTGTTTCCTCTACCATTTTCCCCCATAGAAATGACCCTACCTTGTTTCCTCTACCATTTTCCCCCATAGAAATGATCCTACCTTGTTTCCTCAACCATTTTCCCCCATAGAAATGACCCTACTTTGTTTCCTTTACCATTTTCCCCCATAGAAATGACCTTACCTTGTTTCCTCTACCATTTTCCCCCATAGAAATGACCCTACCTTGTTTCCTCTACCATTTTCCCCCATAGAAATGACCCTACCTTGTTTCCTCAACCATTTTCCCCCATAGAAATGACCCTACCTTGTTTCCTCAACCATTTTCCCCCATAGAAATGACCCTACCTTGTTTCCTCTACCATTTTCCCCCATAGAAATGACCCTACCTTGTTTCCTCTACCATTTTCCATCATAGAAATGACCCTACCTTGTTTCCTCTACCATTTTCCCCCGTAGAAATGACCCTACCTTGTTTCCTCTACCATTTTCCCCCGTAGAAATGACCCTACCTTGTTTCCTCAACTATTTTCCCCCATAGAAATGACCCTACCTTGTTTCCTCTACCATTTTCCCCCATAGAAATGACCCTACCTTGGTTCCTCTACCATTTTCCCCCGTAGAAATGACCCTAACTTGTTTCCTCTACCATTTTCCCCCATAGAAATGACCCTACCTTGTTTCCTCAACCATTTTCCCCCATAGAAATGACCCTACCTTGTTTCCTCTACCATTTTCCCCCATAGAAATGACCCTACCTTATTTCCTCTACCATTTTCCCCCGTAGAAATGACCCTACCTTGTTTCCTTTACCATTTTCCCCCATAGAAATGACCCTACCTGGTTTCCTCAACCATTTTCCCCCATAGAAATGACCCTACCTTGTTTCCTCAACCATTTTCCCCCATAGAAATGACCCTACCTTGTTTCCTTTACAATTTTCCCACATAGAAATGACCCTACCTTGTTTCCTCTACCATTTTCCCCCACAGAAATGACCCTACCTTGTTTCCTTTACAATTTTCCCCCATAGAAATGACCCTACCTTGTTTCCTCTACCATTTTCCCCCACAGAAATGACCCTACCTTGTTTCCTCTACCATTTTCCCCCACAGAAATGACCCTACCTTGTTTCCTCTACCATTTTCCCCCATAGAAATGACCTTACCTTGTTTCCTCTACCATTTTCCCCCATAGAAATGACCCTACCTTGTTTCCTCTACCATTTTCCCCCATAGAAATGATCCTACCTTGTTTCCTCAACCATTTTCCCCCATAGAAATGACCCTACTTTGTTTCCTTTACCATTTTCCCCCATAGAAATGACCTTACCTTGTTTCCTCTACCATTTTCCCCCATAGAAATGACCCTACCTTGTTTCCTCTACCATTTTCCCCCACAGAAATGACCCTACCTTGTTTCCTTTACAATTTTCCCCCATAGAAATGACCCTACCTTGTTTCCTCTACCATTTTCCCCCACAGAAATGACCCTACCTTATTTCCTTTACAATTTTCCCCCACAGAAATGACCCTACCTTGTTTCCTCTACCATTTTCCCCCATAGAAATGACCCTACCTTGTTTCCTCTACCATTTTCCCCCATAGAAATGACCCTACCTTGGTTCCTCTACCATTTTCCCCCGTAGAAATGACCCTACCTTGTTTCCTCTACCATTTTCCCCCATAGAAATGACCCTACCTTGTTTCCTCAACCATTTTCCCCCATAGAAATGACCCTACCTTGTTTCCTCTACCATTTTCCCCCATAGAAATGACCCTACCTTGTTTCCTCTACCATTTTCCCCCGTAGAAATGACCCTACCTTGTTTCCTCTACCATTTTCCCCCATAGAAATGACCCTACCTAGTTTCCTCTACCATTTTCCCCCATAGAAATGACCCTACCTTGTTTCCTCAACCATTTTCCCCCATAGAAATGACCCTACCTTGTTTCCTTTACCATTTTCCCCCATAGAAATGACCTTACCTTGTTTCCTCTACCATTTTCCCCCATAGAAATGACCCTACCTTGTTTCCTCTACCATTTTCACTCATAGAAATGACCTTACCTTGTTTCCTCTACCATTTTCCCCCATAGAAATGACCTTACCTTGTTTCCTCTACCATTTTCCCCCATAGAAATGACCCTACCTTGTTTTCTCTACCATTTTCCCTCGTAGAAATGACCCTACCTTGTTTCCTCTACCATTTTCCCCCACAGAAATGACCCTACCTTGTTTCCTCTACCATTTTCCCCCACAGAAATGACCCTACCTTGTTTCCTCTACCATTTTCCCCCACAGAAATGACCCTACCTTGTTTCCTCTACCATTTTCCCCCACAGAAATGACCCTACCTTGTTTCCTCTACCATTTTCCCCCACAGAAATGACCCTACCTTGTTTCCTCTACCATTTTCCCCCACAGAAATGACCCTACCTTGTTTCCTCTACCATTTTCCCCCATAGATATGACCTTACCTTGTTTCCTCTACCATTTTCCCCCACAGAAATGACCCCACCTTGTTTCCTCTACCATTTTCCCCCACAGAAATGACCCTACCTTGTTTCCTCTACCATTTTCCCCCACAGAAATGACCCTACCTTGTTTCCTCTACCATTTTCCCCCGTAGAAATGACCCTACCTTGTTTCCTCTACCATTTTCCCCCGTAGAAATGACCCTACCTTGTTTCCTCTACCATTCTCCCCCGTAGAAATGACCCTACCTTGTTTCCTCTACCATTTTCCCCCGTAGAAATGACCCTACCTTGTTTCCTCTACCATTTTCCCCCATAGAAATGACCCTACCTTGTTTCCTCTACCATTTTTCCCCATAGAAATGACCCTACCTTGTTTCCTCTACCATTTTCCCCCGTAGAAATGACCCTACCTTGTTTCCTCTACCATTTTCCCCCGTAGAAATGACCCTACCTTGTTTCCTCTACCATTTTCCTCCATAGAAATGACCCTACCTTGTTTCCTCTACCATTTTCCCCCGTAGAAATGACCCTACCTTGTTTCCTCTACCATTTTCCCCCGTAGAAATGACCCTACCTTGTTTCCTCTACCATTCTCCCCCGTAGAAATGACCCTACCTTGTTTCCTCTACCATTTTCCCCCGTAGAAATGACCCTACCTTGTTTACTCTACCATTTTCCCCCATAGAAATGACCCTACCTTGTTTCCTCTACCATTTTTCCCCATAGAAATGACCCTACCTTGTTTCCTCTACCATTTTCCCCCGTAGAAATGACCCTACCTTGTTTCCTCTACCATTTTCCCCCGTAGAAATGACCCTACCTTGTTTCCTCTACCATTTTCCCCCATAGAAATGACCCTACCTTGTTTCCTCTACCATTTTCCCCCGTAGAAATGACCCTACCTTGTTTCCTCTACCATTTTCCCCCGTAGAAATGACCCTACCTTGTTTCCTCTACCATTCTCCCCCGTAGAAATGACCCTACCTTGTTTCCTCTACCATTTTCCCCCATAGAAATGACCCTACCTTGTTTCCTCTACCATTTTCCCCCGTAGAAATGACCCTACCTTGTTTCCTCTACCATTTTCCCCCATAGAAATGACCCTACCTTGTTTCCTCTACCATTTTCCCCCGTAGAAATGACCCTACCTTGGTTCCTCTACCGTAATCGAAGCTTACCACTCATATCTATATATCTCTTCCTACATATTTTGTATCTTCATTACATATTATATAAAAAAAAAAAATATTCCAATCAAATGACTTGCAGAAAATTATTTTTTCATCACGTCACGCACTTACCATAAATTTAATTACTTAATAAAGAAATTTATCAAATGAATAATTTTAGTTATTTATTACCCAGATAAATAATTAAATATTTAAGTTAAATTTATTTATTTTTGATTCACGAGTCCATGCTAATAATATTGGTGCAAAAAAATCTACTTGAGTGAGAAATATGAAAAGGACTCTTCTACAACATGTACCAGACAGGTACAACATGTACCAGACAGGTACTGCATGTACCAGACAGGTACAACATGTACCAGACAGGTACAACATGTACCAGACAGGTACAACATGTACCAGACAGGTACTGCATGTACCAGACAGGTACTGCATGTACCAGACAGGTACTGCATGTACCAGACAGGTACAACATGTACCAGACAGGTGCTGCATGTACCAGACAGGTACAACATGTACCAGACAGGTACTGCATGTACCAGACAGGTACAACATGTACCAGACAGGTACAACATGTACCAGACAGGTACAACATGTACCAGACAGGTACTGCATGTACCAGACAGGTACTGCATGTACCAGACAGGTACTGCATGTACCAGACAGGTACAACATGTACCAGACAGGTGCTGCATGTACCAGACAGGTACTGCATGTACCAGACAGGTACTGCATGTACCAGACAGGTACAACATGTACCAGACAGGTGCTGCATGTACCAGACAGGTACAACATGTACCAGACAGGTACTGCATGTACCAGACAGGTACTGCATGTACCAGACAGGTACAACATGTACCAGACAGGTACTGCATGTACCAGACAGGTACAACATGTACCAGACAGGTACTGCATGTACCAGACAGGTACTGCATGTACCAGACAGGTACTGCATGTACCAGACAGGTACAACATGTACCAGACAGGTGCTGCATGTACCAGACAGGTACAGCATGTACCAGACAGGTACTGCATGTACCAGACAGGTACAACATGTACCAGACAGGTACTGCATGTACCAGACAGGTACAACATGTACCAGACAGGTGCTGCATGTACCAGACAGGTACAGCATGTACCAGACAGGTACAACATGTACCAGACAGGTACAACATGTACCAGACAGGTACAACATGTACCAGACAGGTACTGCATGTACCAGACAGGTGCTGCATGTACCAGACAGGTACAGCATGTACCAGACAGGTACAACATGTACCAGACAGGTACAACATGTACCAGACAGGTACTACATGTACCAGACAGGTGCTGCATGTACCAGACAGGTACAACATGTACCAGACAGGTACAACATGTACCAGACAGGTACAACATGTACCAGACAGGTACAACATGTACCAGACAGGTACTGCATGTACCAGACAGGTACAACATGTACCAGACAGGTACAACATGTACCAGACAGGTACTGCATGTACCGGACAGGTACTGCATGTACCAGACAGGTACTGCATGTACCAGACAGGTACTGCATGTACCAGACAGGTACAACATGTACCAGACAGGTACTGCATGTACCAGACAGGTACAGCATGTACCAGACAGGTACAACATGTACCAGACAGGTACAACATGTACCAGACAGGTACAACATGTACCAGACAGGTACAACATGTACCAGACAGGTACAGCATGTACCAGACAGGTACAACATGTACCAGACAGGTACAGCATGTACCAGACAGGTGCTGCATGTACCAGACAGGTACAACATGTACCAGACAGGTACAGCATGTACCAGACAGGTACAACATGTACCAGACAGGTACAACATGTACCAGACAGGTACAACATGTACCAGACAGGTACAACATGTACCAGACAGGTACAGCATGTACCAGACAGGTACAACATGTACCAGACAGGTACTGCATGTACCAGACAGGTACAACATGTACCAGACAGGTACAACATGTACCAGACAGGTGCTGCATGTACCAGACAGGTACAGCATGTACCAGACAGGTGCTGCATGTACCAGACAGGTACAACATGTACCAGACAGGTACAACATGTACCAGACAGGTACTGCATGTACCAGACAGGTACAACATGTACCAGACAGGTACAACATGTACCAGACAGGTACAGCATGTACCAGACAGGTACAGCATGTACCAGACAGGTACAGCATGTACCAGACAGGTACAACATGTACCAGACAGGTACTGCATGTACCAGACAGGTACAGCATGTACCAGACAGGTACAGCATGTACCAGACAGGTACTGCATGTACCAGACAGGTACAACATGTACCAGACAGGTACAGCATGTACCAGACAGGTACAGCATGTACCAGACAGGTACAACATGTACCAGACAGGTACAACATGTACCAGACAGGTACTGCATGTACCAGACAGGTACAGCATGTACCAGACAGGTACAGCATGTACCAGACAGGTACAGCATGTACCAGACAGGTACAACATGTACCAGACAGGTACAACATGTACCAGACAGGTACTGCATGTACCAGACAGGTACAACATGTACCAGACAGGTACTGCATGTACCAGACAGGTACAACATGTACCAGACAGGTACAGCATGTACCAGACAGGTACAGCATGTACCAGACAGGTACAACATGTACCAGACAGGTACAACATGTACCAGACAGGTACAACATGTACCAGACAGGTACTGCATGTACCAGACAGGTACAGCATGTACCAGACAGGTACTGCATGTACCAGACAGGTACAGCATGTACCAGACAGGTACAGCATGTACCAGACAGGTACAGCATGTACCAGACAGGTACAACATGTACCAGACAGGTACAACATGTACCAGACAGGTACAACATGTACCAGACAGGTACAGCATGTACCAGACAGGTACAGCATGTACCAGACAGGTACAACATGTACCAGACAGGTACAACATGTACCAGACAGGTACAGCATGTACCAGACAGGTACAGCATGTACCAGACAGGTACAACATGTACCAGACAGGTACTGCATGTACCAGACAGGTACAACATGTACCAGACAGGTACAACATGTACCAGACAGGTACAACATGTACCAGACAGGTACAGCATGTACCAGACAGGTACAACATGTACCAGACAGGTACTGCATGTACCAGACAGGTACAGCATGTACCAGACAGGTACAACATGTACCAGACAGGTGCAGCATGTACCAGACAGGTACAACATGTATCAGACAGGTACAACATGTATCAGACAGGTACAACATGTATCAGACAGGTACAACATGTACCAGACAGGTACTGCATGTACCAGACAGGTACAGCATGTACCAGACAGGTACAGCATGCACCAGACAGGTACAACATGTATCAGACAGGTACAACATGTACCAGACAGGTACTGCATGTACCAGACAGGTGCAGCATGTATCAGACAGGTACAGCATGTACCAGACAGGTGCAGCATGTACCAGACAGGTACTGCATGTACCAGACAGGTGCAGCATGTACCAGACAGGTACAACATGTACCAGACAGGTACAACATATACCAGACAGGTACAGCATGTACCAGACAGGTACAACATGTACCAGACAGGTACAACATATACCAGACAGGTACAACATGTACCAGACAGGTACAACATATACCAGACAGGTACAGCATGTACCAGACAGGTACAACATGTACCAGACAGGTACAACATATACCAGACAGGTACAGCATGTACCAGACAGGTACAACATGTACCAGACAGGTACAACATGTACCAGACAGGTACAACATATACCAGACAGGTACAGCATGTACCAGACAGGTACAACATATACCAGACAGGTACAGCATGTACCAGACAGGTACAACATGTACCAGACAGGTACAACATGTACCAGACAGGTACAACATGTACCAGACAGGTACAACATGTACCAGACAGGTACTGCATGTACCAGACAGGTACAACATGTACCAGACAGGTACAACATGTACCAGACAGGTACTGCATGTACCAGACAGGTACAACATGTACCAGACAGGTACAGCATGTACCAGACAGGTACAGCATGTACCAGACAGGTACAGCATGTACCAGACAGGTACAACATGTACCAGACAGGTACAACATGTACCAGATAGGTACTACATGTACCAGACAGGTACTGCATGTACCAGACAGGTACAACATGTACCAGACAGGTACTGCATGTACCAGACAGGTACAACATGTACCAGACAGGTACAGCATGTACCAGACAGGTACAGCATGTACCAGACAGGTACAGCATGTACCAGACAGGTACAACATGTACCAGACAGGTACAACATGTACCAGACAGGTACAGCATGTACCAGACAGGTACAGCATGTACCAGACAGGTACAGCATGTACCAGACAGGTACTGCATGTACCAGACAGGTACTGCATGTACCAGACAGGTACAGCATGTACCAGACAGGTACAACATGTACCAGACAGGTACAGCATGTACCAGACAGGTACAGCATGTACCAGACAGGTACAACATGTACCAGACAGGTACTGCATGTACCAGACAGGTACAACATGTACCAGACAGGTACAACATGTACCAGACAGGTACAGCATGTACCAGACAGGTACAGCATGTACCAGACAGGTACAACATGTACCAGACAGGTACTGCATGTACCAGACAGGTACAACATGTACCAGACAGGTACAACATGTACCAGACAGGTACAGCATGTACCAGACAGGTACAGCATGTACCAGACAGGTACAACATGTACCAGACAGGTACAACATGTACCAGACAGGTACAACATGTACCAGACAGGTACTGCATGTACCAGACAGGTACAGCATGTACCAGACAGGTACAACATGTACCAGACAGGTACAGCATGTACCAGACAGGTACTGCATGTACCAGACAGGTACAGCATGTACCAGACAGGTACAGCATGTACCAGACAGGTACAACATGTACCAGACAGGTACAGCATGTACCAGACAGGTACTGCATGTACCAGACAGGTACAACATGTACCAGACAGGTACTGCATGTACCAGACAGGTACAGCATGTACCAGACAGGTACAACATGTACCAGACAGGTACAACATGTACCAGACAGGTACAACATGTACCAGACAGGTACAGCATGTACCAGACAGGTACAGCATGTACCAGACAGGTACAGCATGTACCAGACAGGTACTGCATGTACCAGACAGGTACAACATGTACCAGACAGGTACAACATGTACCAGACAGGTACAGCATGTACCAGACAGGTACTGCATGTACCAGACAGGTACAACATGTACCAGACAGGTACTGCATGTACCAGACAGGTACAGCATGTACCAGACAGGTACAACATGTACCAGACAGGGACAACATGTACCAGACAGGTACAACATGTACCAGACAGGTACAACATGTACCAGACAGGTGCAGCATGTACCAGACAGGTACAGCATGTACCAGACAGGTACAACATGTACCAGACAGGTACAACATGTACCAGACAGGTACAGCATGTACCAGACAGGTACAACATGTACCAGACAGGTACAACATGTACCAGACAGGTACAGCATGTACCAGACAGGTACAGCATGTACCAGACAGGTACAACATGTACCAGACAGGTACAGCATGTACCAGACAGGTACAACATGTACCAGACAGGTACAACATGTACCAGACAGGTACAGCATGTACCAGACAGGTACAACATGTACCAGACAGGTACAACATGTACCAGACAGGTACAGCATGTACCAGACAGGTACAGCATGTACCAGACAGGTACAACATGTACCAGACAGGTACAGCATGTACCAGACAGGTACAACATGTACCAGACAGGTACAACATGTACCAGACAGGTACAACATGTACCAGACAGGTGCAGCATGTACCAGACAGGTACAGCATGTACCAGACAGGTGCAGCATGTACCAGACAGGTACAACATGTACCAGACAGGTACAACATGTACCAGACAGGTGCAGCATGTACCAGACAGGTACAGCATGTACCAGACAGGTGCAGCATGTACCAGACAGGTACAACATGTACCAGACAGGTACAGCATGTACCAGACAGGTACAGCATGTACCAGACAGGTACAGCATGTACCAGACAGGTACAACATGTACCAGACAGGTACAGCATGTACCAGACAGGTACAGCATGTACCAGACAGGTACTGCATGTACCAGACAGGTACAACATGTACCAGACAGGTACTGCATGTACCAGACAGGTACAACATGTACCAGACAGGTACAACATGTACCAGACAGGTACTGCATGTACCAGACAGGTACAACATGTACCAGACAGGTACTGCATGTACCAGACAGGTACAACATGTACCAGACAGGTACAACATGTACCAGACAGGTACTGCATGTACCAGACAGGTACAACATGTACCAGACAGGTACAACATGTACCAGACAGGTACAGCATGTACCAGACAGGTACAACATGTACCAGACAGGTACAACATGTACCAGACAGGTACTGCATGTACCAGACAGGTACTGCATGTACCAGACAGGTACAGCATGTACCAGACAGGTACTGCATGTACCAGACAGGTACAACATGTACCAGACAGGTACTGCGTGTACCAGACAGGTACTGCATGTACCAGACAGGTACAACATGTACCAGACAGGTACAACATGTACCAGACAGGTACAACATGTACCAGACAGGTACAGCATGTACCAGACAGGTACAACATGTACCAGACAGGTACAACATGTACCAGACAGGTACTGCATGTACCAGACAGGTACTGCATGTACCAGACAGGTACAGCATGTACCAGACAGGTACTGCATGTACCAGACAGGTACAACATGTACCAGACAGGTACTGCATGTACCAGACAGGTACTGCATGTACCAGACAGGTACTGCATGTACCAGACAGGTACAGCATGTACCAGACAGGTACAACATGTACCAGACAGGTACTGCATGTACCAGACAGGTACTGCATGTACCAGACAGGTACTGCATGTACCAGACAGGTACAACATGTACCAGACAGGTACAGCATGTACCAGACAGGTACTGCATGTACCAGACAGGTACTGCATGTACCAGACAGGTACTGCATGTACCAGACAGGTACAACATGTACCAGACAGGTACTGCATGTACCAGACAGGTACAACATGTACCAGACAGGTACTGCATGTACCAGACAGGTACTGCATGTACCAGACAGGTACTGCATGTACCAGACAGGTACAACATGTACCAGACAGGTACTGCATGTACCAGACAGGTACAACATGTACCAGACAGGTACTGCATGTACCAGACAGGTACAACATGTACCAGACAGGTACTGCATGTACCAGACAGGTACTGCATGTACCAGACAGGTACTGCATGTACCAGACAGGTACAACATGTACCAGACAGGTACAGCATGTACCAGACAGGTACAGCATGTACCAGACAGGTACTGCATGTACCAGACAGGTACAACATGTACCAGACAGGTACAGCATGTACCAGACAGGTACAGCATGTACCAGACAGGTACAGCATGTACCAGACAGGTACAGCATGTACCAGACAGGTACAGCATGTACCAGACAGGTACAACATGTACCAGACAGGTACAGCATGTACCAGACAGGTACAACATTTACCAGACAGGTAAAACATGTACCAGACAGGTGCAGCATGTACCAGACAGGTGCAGCATGTACCAGACAGGTACTGCATGTACCAGACAGGTACAGCATGTACCAGACAGGTACAGCATGTACCAGACAGGTACAACATGTACCAGACAGGTACAGCATGTACCAGACAGGTACAGCATGTACCAGACAGGTACAGCATGTACCAGACAGGTACAGCATGTACCAGACAGGTACAACATGTACCAGACAGGTACAGCATGTACCAGACAGGTACAGCATGTACCAGACAGGTACAGCATGTACCAGACAGGTACAACATGTACCAGACAGGTACAGCATGTACCAGACAGGTACAACATGTACCAGACAGGTACAGCATGTACCAGACAGGTGCAGCATGTACCAGACAGGTACAACATGTACCAGACAGGTACTGCATGTACCAGACAGGTACTGCATGTACCAGACAGGTACAGCATGTACCAGACAGGTACTACATGTACCAGACAGGTACAGCATGTACCAGACAGGTACAGCATGTACCAGACAGGTACAGCATGTACCAGACAGGTACTGCATGTACCAGACAGGTACTGCATGTACCAGACAGGTACAGCATGTACCAGACAGGTACAGCATGTACCAGACAGGTACAGCATGTACCAGACAGGTACAGCATGTACCAGACAGGTACTGCATGTACCAGACAGGTACAGCATGTACCAGACAGGTACAGCATGTACCAGACAGGTACAGCATGTACCAGACAGGTACAATGTACCAGACAGGTGCAGCATGTACCAGACAGGTACAGCATGTACCAGACAGGTACAGCATGTACCAGACAGGTACTGCATGTACCAGACAGGTACAGCATGTACCAGACAGGTACAGCATGTACCAGACAGGTACAGCATGTACCAGACAGGTACAGCATGTACCAGACAGGTGCAGCATGTACCAGACAGGTACAGCATGTACCAGACAGGTACTGCAGGTACCAGACAGGTGCAGCATGTACCAGACAGGTGCAGCATGTACCAGACAGGTACTGCATGTACCAGACAGGTGCAGCATGTACCAGACAGGTGCAGCATGTACCAGACAGGTGCAGCATGTACCAGACAGGTGCAGCATGTACCAGACAGGTGCAGCATGTACCAGACAGGTGCAGCATGTACCAGACAGGTGCAGCATGTACCAGACAGGTACTGCAGGTACCAGACAGGTGCAGCATGTACCAGACAGGTGCAGCATGTACCAGACAGGTACAGCATGTACCAGACAGGTGCAGCATGTACCAGACAGGTGCAGCATGTACCAGACAGGTGCAGCATGTACCAGACAGGTGCAGCATGTACCAGACAGGTGCAGCATGTACCAGACAGGTACTGCAGGTACCAGACAGGTGCAGCATGTACCAGACAGGTACAGCATGTACCAGACAGGTACTGCAGGTACCAGACAGGTGCAGCATGTACCAGACAGGTACTGCAGGTACCAGACAGGTGCAGCATGTACCAGACAGGTGCAGCATGTACCAGACAGGTACAGCATGTACCAGACAGGTACAGCATGTACCAGACAGGTACAACATGTACCAGACAGGTACTGCATGTACCAGACAGGTACAACATGTACCAGACAGGTACAGCATGTACCAGACAGGTACTGCAGGTACCAGACAGGTGCAGCATGTACCAGACAGGTACAGCATGTACCAGACAGGTACAGCATGTACCAGACAGGTACAGCATGTACCAGACAGGTACAGCATGTACCAGACAGGTACAGCATGTACCAGACAGGTACTGCATGTACCAGACAGGTACAACATGTACCAGACAGGTACTGCAGGTACCAGACAGGTGCAGCATGTACCAGACAGGTACTGCATGTACCAGACAGGTACTGCATGTACCAGACAGGTACAGCATGTACCAGACAGGTACAGCATGTACCAGACAGGTACAGCATGTACCAGACAGGTACAGCATGTACCAGACAGGTACAGCATGTACCAGACAGGTACAGCATGTACCAGACAGGTACTGCATGTACCAGACAGGTGCAGCATGTTCCAGACAGGTACTGCAGGTACCAGACAGGTACAGCATGTACCAGACAGGTACTGCAGGTACCAGACAGGTACAGCATGTACCAGACAGGTACAGCAGGTACCAGACAGGTGCAGCATGTACCAGACAGGTACTGCATGTACCAGACAGGTACTGCATGTACCAGACAGGTACAGCATGTACCAGACAGGTACAACATGTACCAGACAGGTACTGCATGTACCAGACAGGTACAACATGTACCAGACAGGTACAACATGTACCAGACAGGTACAACATGTACCAGACAGGTACAACATGTACCAGACAGGTACAACATGTACCAGACAGGTACTGCATGTACCAGACAGGTACAACATGTACCAGACAGGTACAACATGTACCAGACAGGTACAACATGTACCAGACAGGTACAACATGTACCAGACAGGTACAACATGTACCAGACAGGTACAACATGTACCAGACAGGTACAACATGTACCAGACAGGTACAACATGTACCAGACAGGTACAGCATGTACCAGACAGGTACAACATGTAGCAGACAGGTACAACATGTACCAGACAGGTACAACATGTACCAGACAGGTACAACATGTACCAGACAGGTACAACATGTACCAGACAGGTAAAGCATGTACCAGACAGGTACAACATGTACCAGACAGGTAAAGCATGTACCAGACAGGTACAACATGTACCAGACAGGTACAACATGTACCAGACAGGTACAACATGTACCAGACAGGTACAACATGTACCAGACAGGTACAACATGTACCAGACAGGTACAGCATGTACCAGACAGGTACAACATGTACCAGACAGGTAAACATGTACCAGACAGGTACAACATGTACCAGACAGGTACAGCATGTACCAGACAGGTACAACATGTACCAGACAGGTACAACATGTACCAGACAGGTACAACATGTACCAGACAGGTACAGCATGTACCAGACAGGTACAGCATGTACCAGACAGGTACAGCATGCACCAGACAGGTACAGCATGTACCAGACAGGTACAACATGTACCAGACAGGTACAGCATGTACCAGACAGGTACAACATGTACCAGACAGGTACAACATGTACCAGACAGGTACTGCATGTACCAGACAGGTACAACATGTACCAGACAGGTACAGCATGTACCAGACAGGTACAACATGTACCAGACAGGTACAACATGTACCAGACAGGTACTGCATGTACCAGACAGGTACAACATGTACCAGACAGGTACAACATGTACCAGACAGGTACAGCATGCACCAGACAGGTACAGCATGTACCAGACAGGTACAACATGTACCAGACAGGTACTGCATGTACCAGACAGGTACAACATGTACCAGACAGGTGCTGCATGTACCAGACAGGTACAACATGTACCAGACAGGTACTGCATGTACCAGACAGGTACAACATGTACCAGACAGGTACAACATGTACCAGACAGGTACAACATGTACCAGACAGGTACTGCATGTACCAGACAGGTACTGCATGTACCAGACAGGTACTGCATGTACCAGACAGGTACAACATGTACCAGACAGGTGCTGCATGTACCAGACAGGTACTGCATGTACCAGACAGGTACTGCATGTACCAGACAGGTACAACATGTACCAGACAGGTGCTGCATGTACCAGACAGGTACAACATGTACCAGACAGGTACTGCATGTACCAGACAGGTACTGCATGTACCAGACAGGTACAACATGTACCAGACAGGTACTGCATGTACCAGACAGGTACAACATGTACCAGACAGGTACTGCATGTACCAGACAGGTACTGCATGTACCAGACAGGTACTGCATGTACCAGACAGGTACAACATGTACCAGACAGGTGCTGCATGTACCAGACAGGTACAGCATGTACCAGACAGGTACTGCATGTACCAGACAGGTACAACATGTACCAGACAGGTACTGCATGTACCAGACAGGTACAACATGTACCAGACAGGTGCTGCATGTACCAGACAGGTACAGCATGTACCAGACAGGTACAACATGTACCAGACAGGTACAACATGTACCAGACAGGTACAACATGTACCAGACAGGTACTGCATGTACCAGACAGGTGCTGCATGTACCAGACAGGTACAGCATGTACCAGACAGGTACAACATGTACCAGACAGGTACAACATGTACCAGACAGGTACTACATGTACCAGACAGGTGCTGCATGTACCAGACAGGTACAACATGTACCAGACAGGTACAACATGTACCAGACAGGTACAACATGTACCAGACAGGTACAACATGTACCAGACAGGTACTGCATGTACCAGACAGGTACAACATGTACCAGACAGGTACAACATGTACCAGACAGGTACTGCATGTACCGGACAGGTACTGCATGTACCAGACAGGTACTGCATGTACCAGACAGGTACTGCATGTACCAGACAGGTACAACATGTACCAGACAGGTACTGCATGTACCAGACAGGTACAGCATGTACCAGACAGGTACAACATGTACCAGACAGGTACAACATGTACCAGACAGGTACAACATGTACCAGACAGGTACAACATGTACCAGACAGGTACAGCATGTACCAGACAGGTACAACATGTACCAGACAGGTACAGCATGTACCAGACAGGTGCTGCATGTACCAGACAGGTACAACATGTACCAGACAGGTACAGCATGTACCAGACAGGTACAACATGTACCAGACAGGTACAACATGTACCAGACAGGTACAACATGTACCAGACAGGTACAACATGTACCAGACAGGTACAGCATGTACCAGACAGGTACAACATGTACCAGACAGGTACTGCATGTACCAGACAGGTACAACATGTACCAGACAGGTACAACATGTACCAGACAGGTGCTGCATGTACCAGACAGGTACAGCATGTACCAGACAGGTGCTGCATGTACCAGACAGGTACAACATGTACCAGACAGGTACAACATGTACCAGACAGGTACTGCATGTACCAGACAGGTACAACATGTACCAGACAGGTACAACATGTACCAGACAGGTACAGCATGTACCAGACAGGTACAGCATGTACCAGACAGGTACAGCATGTACCAGACAGGTACAACATGTACCAGACAGGTACTGCATGTACCAGACAGGTACAGCATGTACCAGACAGGTACAGCATGTACCAGACAGGTACTGCATGTACCAGACAGGTACAACATGTACCAGACAGGTACAGCATGTACCAGACAGGTACAGCATGTACCAGACAGGTACAACATGTACCAGACAGGTACAACATGTACCAGACAGGTACTGCATGTACCAGACAGGTACAGCATGTACCAGACAGGTACAGCATGTACCAGACAGGTACAGCATGTACCAGACAGGTACAACATGTACCAGACAGGTACAACATGTACCAGACAGGTACTGCATGTACCAGACAGGTACAACATGTACCAGACAGGTACTGCATGTACCAGACAGGTACAACATGTACCAGACAGGTACAGCATGTACCAGACAGGTACAGCATGTACCAGACAGGTACAACATGTACCAGACAGGTACAACATGTACCAGACAGGTACAACATGTACCAGACAGGTACTGCATGTACCAGACAGGTACAGCATGTACCAGACAGGTACTGCATGTACCAGACAGGTACAGCATGTACCAGACAGGTACAGCATGTACCAGACAGGTACAGCATGTACCAGACAGGTACAACATGTACCAGACAGGTACAACATGTACCAGACAGGTACAACATGTACCAGACAGGTACAGCATGTACCAGACAGGTACAGCATGTACCAGACAGGTACAACATGTACCAGACAGGTACAACATGTACCAGACAGGTACAGCATGTACCAGACAGGTACAGCATGTACCAGACAGGTACAACATGTACCAGACAGGTACTGCATGTACCAGACAGGTACAACATGTACCAGACAGGTACAACATGTACCAGACAGGTACAACATGTACCAGACAGGTACAGCATGTACCAGACAGGTACAACATGTACCAGACAGGTACTGCATGTACCAGACAGGTACAGCATGTACCAGACAGGTACAACATGTACCAGACAGGTGCAGCATGTACCAGACAGGTACAACATGTATCAGACAGGTACAACATGTATCAGACAGGTACAACATGTATCAGACAGGTACAACATGTACCAGACAGGTACTGCATGTACCAGACAGGTACAGCATGTACCAGACAGGTACAGCATGCACCAGACAGGTACAACATGTATCAGACAGGTACAACATGTACCAGACAGGTACTGCATGTACCAGACAGGTGCAGCATGTATCAGACAGGTACAGCATGTACCAGACAGGTGCAGCATGTACCAGACAGGTACTGCATGTACCAGACAGGTGCAGCATGTACCAGACAGGTACAACATGTACCAGACAGGTACAACATATACCAGACAGGTACAGCATGTACCAGACAGGTACAACATGTACCAGACAGGTACAACATATACCAGACAGGTACAACATGTACCAGACAGGTACAACATATACCAGACAGGTACAGCATGTACCAGACAGGTACAACATGTACCAGACAGGTACAACATATACCAGACAGGTACAGCATGTACCAGACAGGTACAACATGTACCAGACAGGTACAACATGTACCAGACAGGTACAACATATACCAGACAGGTACAGCATGTACCAGACAGGTACAACATATACCAGACAGGTACAGCATGTACCAGACAGGTACAACATGTACCAGACAGGTACAACATGTACCAGACAGGTACAACATGTACCAGACAGGTACAACATGTACCAGACAGGTACTGCATGTACCAGACAGGTACAACATGTACCAGACAGGTACAACATGTACCAGACAGGTACTGCATGTACCAGACAGGTACAACATGTACCAGACAGGTACAGCATGTACCAGACAGGTACAGCATGTACCAGACAGGTACAGCATGTACCAGACAGGTACAACATGTACCAGACAGGTACAACATGTACCAGATAGGTACTACATGTACCAGACAGGTACTGCATGTACCAGACAGGTACAACATGTACCAGACAGGTACTGCATGTACCAGACAGGTACAACATGTACCAGACAGGTACAGCATGTACCAGACAGGTACAGCATGTACCAGACAGGTACAGCATGTACCAGACAGGTACAACATGTACCAGACAGGTACAACATGTACCAGACAGGTACAGCATGTACCAGACAGGTACAGCATGTACCAGACAGGTACAGCATGTACCAGACAGGTACTGCATGTACCAGACAGGTACTGCATGTACCAGACAGGTACAGCATGTACCAGACAGGTACAACATGTACCAGACAGGTACAGCATGTACCAGACAGGTACAGCATGTACCAGACAGGTACAACATGTACCAGACAGGTACTGCATGTACCAGACAGGTACAACATGTACCAGACAGGTACAACATGTACCAGACAGGTACAGCATGTACCAGACAGGTACAGCATGTACCAGACAGGTACAACATGTACCAGACAGGTACTGCATGTACCAGACAGGTACAACATGTACCAGACAGGTACAACATGTACCAGACAGGTACAGCATGTACCAGACAGGTACAGCATGTACCAGACAGGTACAACATGTACCAGACAGGTACAACATGTACCAGACAGGTACAACATGTACCAGACAGGTACTGCATGTACCAGACAGGTACAGCATGTACCAGACAGGTACAACATGTACCAGACAGGTACAGCATGTACCAGACAGGTACTGCATGTACCAGACAGGTACAGCATGTACCAGACAGGTACAGCATGTACCAGACAGGTACAACATGTACCAGACAGGTACAGCATGTACCAGACAGGTACTGCATGTACCAGACAGGTACAACATGTACCAGACAGGTACTGCATGTACCAGACAGGTACAGCATGTACCAGACAGGTACAACATGTACCAGACAGGTACAACATGTACCAGACAGGTACAACATGTACCAGACAGGTACAGCATGTACCAGACAGGTACAGCATGTACCAGACAGGTACAGCATGTACCAGACAGGTACTGCATGTACCAGACAGGTACAACATGTACCAGACAGGTACAACATGTACCAGACAGGTACAGCATGTACCAGACAGGTACTGCATGTACCAGACAGGTACAACATGTACCAGACAGGTACTGCATGTACCAGACAGGTACAGCATGTACCAGACAGGTACAACATGTACCAGACAGGGACAACATGTACCAGACAGGTACAACATGTACCAGACAGGTACAACATGTACCAGACAGGTGCAGCATGTACCAGACAGGTACAGCATGTACCAGACAGGTACAACATGTACCAGACAGGTACAACATGTACCAGACAGGTACAGCATGTACCAGACAGGTACAACATGTACCAGACAGGTACAACATGTACCAGACAGGTACAGCATGTACCAGACAGGTACAGCATGTACCAGACAGGTACAACATGTACCAGACAGGTACAGCATGTACCAGACAGGTACAACATGTACCAGACAGGTACAACATGTACCAGACAGGTACAGCATGTACCAGACAGGTACAACATGTACCAGACAGGTACAACATGTACCAGACAGGTACAGCATGTACCAGACAGGTACAGCATGTACCAGACAGGTACAACATGTACCAGACAGGTACAGCATGTACCAGACAGGTACAACATGTACCAGACAGGTACAACATGTACCAGACAGGTACAACATGTACCAGACAGGTGCAGCATGTACCAGACAGGTACAGCATGTACCAGACAGGTGCAGCATGTACCAGACAGGTACAACATGTACCAGACAGGTACAACATGTACCAGACAGGTGCAGCATGTACCAGACAGGTACAGCATGTACCAGACAGGTGCAGCATGTACCAGACAGGTACAACATGTACCAGACAGGTACAGCATGTACCAGACAGGTACAGCATGTACCAGACAGGTACAGCATGTACCAGACAGGTACAACATGTACCAGACAGGTACAGCATGTACCAGACAGGTACAGCATGTACCAGACAGGTACTGCATGTACCAGACAGGTACAACATGTACCAGACAGGTACTGCATGTACCAGACAGGTACAACATGTACCAGACAGGTACAACATGTACCAGACAGGTACTGCATGTACCAGACAGGTACAACATGTACCAGACAGGTACTGCATGTACCAGACAGGTACAACATGTACCAGACAGGTACAACATGTACCAGACAGGTACTGCATGTACCAGACAGGTACAACATGTACCAGACAGGTACAACATGTACCAGACAGGTACAGCATGTACCAGACAGGTACAACATGTACCAGACAGGTACAACATGTACCAGACAGGTACTGCATGTACCAGACAGGTACTGCATGTACCAGACAGGTACAGCATGTACCAGACAGGTACTGCATGTACCAGACAGGTACAACATGTACCAGACAGGTACTGCGTGTACCAGACAGGTACTGCATGTACCAGACAGGTACAACATGTACCAGACAGGTACAACATGTACCAGACAGGTACAACATGTACCAGACAGGTACAGCATGTACCAGACAGGTACAACATGTACCAGACAGGTACAACATGTACCAGACAGGTACTGCATGTACCAGACAGGTACTGCATGTACCAGACAGGTACAGCATGTACCAGACAGGTACTGCATGTACCAGACAGGTACAACATGTACCAGACAGGTACTGCATGTACCAGACAGGTACTGCATGTACCAGACAGGTACTGCATGTACCAGACAGGTACAGCATGTACCAGACAGGTACAACATGTACCAGACAGGTACTGCATGTACCAGACAGGTACTGCATGTACCAGACAGGTACTGCATGTACCAGACAGGTACAACATGTACCAGACAGGTACAGCATGTACCAGACAGGTACTGCATGTACCAGACAGGTACTGCATGTACCAGACAGGTACTGCATGTACCAGACAGGTACAACATGTACCAGACAGGTACTGCATGTACCAGACAGGTACAACATGTACCAGACAGGTACTGCATGTACCAGACAGGTACTGCATGTACCAGACAGGTACTGCATGTACCAGACAGGTACAACATGTACCAGACAGGTACTGCATGTACCAGACAGGTACAACATGTACCAGACAGGTACTGCATGTACCAGACAGGTACAACATGTACCAGACAGGTACTGCATGTACCAGACAGGTACTGCATGTACCAGACAGGTACTGCATGTACCAGACAGGTACAACATGTACCAGACAGGTACAGCATGTACCAGACAGGTACAGCATGTACCAGACAGGTACTGCATGTACCAGACAGGTACAACATGTACCAGACAGGTACAGCATGTACCAGACAGGTACAGCATGTACCAGACAGGTACAGCATGTACCAGACAGGTACAGCATGTACCAGACAGGTACAGCATGTACCAGACAGGTACAACATGTACCAGACAGGTACAGCATGTACCAGACAGGTACAACATTTACCAGACAGGTACAACATGTACCAGACAGGTGCAGCATGTACCAGACAGGTGCAGCATGTACCAGACAGGTACTGCATGTACCAGACAGGTACAGCATGTACCAGACAGGTACAGCATGTACCAGACAGGTACAACATGTACCAGACAGGTACAGCATGTACCAGACAGGTACAGCATGTACCAGACAGGTACAGCATGTACCAGACAGGTACAGCATGTACCAGACAGGTACAACATGTACCAGACAGGTACAGCATGTACCAGACAGGTACAGCATGTACCAGACAGGTACAGCATGTACCAGACAGGTACAACATGTACCAGACAGGTACAGCATGTACCAGACAGGTACAACATGTACCAGACAGGTACAGCATGTACCAGACAGGTGCAGCATGTACCAGACAGGTACAACATGTACCAGACAGGTACTGCATGTACCAGACAGGTACTGCATGTACCAGACAGGTACAGCATGTACCAGACAGGTACTACATGTACCAGACAGGTACAGCATGTACCAGACAGGTACAGCATGTACCAGACAGGTACAGCATGTACCAGACAGGTACTGCATGTACCAGACAGGTACTGCATGTACCAGACAGGTACAGCATGTACCAGACAGGTACAGCATGTACCAGACAGGTACAGCATGTACCAGACAGGTACAGCATGTACCAGACAGGTACTGCATGTACCAGACAGGTACAGCATGTACCAGACAGGTACAGCATGTACCAGACAGGTACAGCATGTACCAGACAGGTACAATGTACCAGACAGGTGCAGCATGTACCAGACAGGTACAGCATGTACCAGACAGGTACAGCATGTACCAGACAGGTACTGCATGTACCAGACAGGTACAGCATGTACCAGACAGGTACAGCATGTACCAGACAGGTACAGCATGTACCAGACAGGTACAGCATGTACCAGACAGGTGCAGCATGTACCAGACAGGTACAGCATGTACCAGACAGGTACTGCAGGTACCAGACAGGTGCAGCATGTACCAGACAGGTGCAGCATGTACCAGACAGGTACTGCATGTACCAGACAGGTGCAGCATGTACCAGACAGGTGCAGCATGTACCAGACAGGTGCAGCATGTACCAGACAGGTGCAGCATGTACCAGACAGGTGCAGCATGTACCAGACAGGTGCAGCATGTACCAGACAGGTGCAGCATGTACCAGACAGGTACTGCAGGTACCAGACAGGTGCAGCATGTACCAGACAGGTGCAGCATGTACCAGACAGGTACAGCATGTACCAGACAGGTGCAGCATGTACCAGACAGGTGCAGCATGTACCAGACAGGTGCAGCATGTACCAGACAGGTGCAGCATGTACCAGACAGGTGCAGCATGTACCAGACAGGTACTGCAGGTACCAGACAGGTGCAGCATGTACCAGACAGGTACAGCATGTACCAGACAGGTACTGCAGGTACCAGACAGGTGCAGCATGTACCAGACAGGTACTGCAGGTACCAGACAGGTGCAGCATGTACCAGACAGGTGCAGCATGTACCAGACAGGTACAGCATGTACCAGACAGGTACAGCATGTACCAGACAGGTACAACATGTACCAGACAGGTACTGCATGTACCAGACAGGTACAACATGTACCAGACAGGTACAGCATGTACCAGACAGGTACTGCAGGTACCAGACAGGTGCAGCATGTACCAGACAGGTACAGCATGTACCAGACAGGTACAGCATGTACCAGACAGGTACAGCATGTACCAGACAGGTACAGCATGTACCAGACAGGTACAGCATGTACCAGACAGGTACTGCATGTACCAGACAGGTACAACATGTACCAGACAGGTACTGCAGGTACCAGACAGGTGCAGCATGTACCAGACAGGTACTGCATGTACCAGACAGGTACTGCATGTACCAGACAGGTACAGCATGTACCAGACAGGTACAGCATGTACCAGACAGGTACAGCATGTACCAGACAGGTACAGCATGTACCAGACAGGTACAGCATGTACCAGACAGGTACAGCATGTACCAGACAGGTACTGCATGTACCAGACAGGTGCAGCATGTTCCAGACAGGTACTGCAGGTACCAGACAGGTACAGCATGTACCAGACAGGTACTGCAGGTACCAGACAGGTACAGCATGTACCAGACAGGTACAGCAGGTACCAGACAGGTGCAGCATGTACCAGACAGGTACTGCATGTACCAGACAGGTACTGCATGTACCAGACAGGTACAGCATGTACCAGACAGGTACAACATGTACCAGACAGGTACTGCATGTACCAGACAGGTACAACATGTACCAGACAGGTACAACATGTACCAGACAGGTACAACATGTACCAGACAGGTACAACATGTACCAGACAGGTACAACATGTACCAGACAGGTACTGCATGTACCAGACAGGTACAACATGTACCAGACAGGTACAACATGTACCAGACAGGTACAACATGTACCAGACAGGTACAACATGTACCAGACAGGTACAACATGTACCAGACAGGTACAACATGTACCAGACAGGTACAACATGTACCAGACAGGTACAACATGTACCAGACAGGTACAGCATGTACCAGACAGGTACAACATGTAGCAGACAGGTACAACATGTACCAGACAGGTACAACATGTACCAGACAGGTACAACATGTACCAGACAGGTACAACATGTACCAGACAGGTAAAGCATGTACCAGACAGGTACAACATGTACCAGACAGGTAAAGCATGTACCAGACAGGTACAACATGTACCAGACAGGTACAACATGTACCAGACAGGTACAACATGTACCAGACAGGTACAACATGTACCAGACAGGTACAACATGTACCAGACAGGTACAGCATGTACCAGACAGGTACAACATGTACCAGACAGGTAAACATGTACCAGACAGGTACAACATGTACCAGACAGGTACAGCATGTACCAGACAGGTACAACATGTACCAGACAGGTACAACATGTACCAGACAGGTACAACATGTACCAGACAGGTACAGCATGTACCAGACAGGTACAGCATGTACCAGACAGGTACAGCATGCACCAGACAGGTACAGCATGTACCAGACAGGTACAACATGTACCAGACAGGTACAGCATGTACCAGACAGGTACAACATGTACCAGACAGGTACAACATGTACCAGACAGGTACTGCATGTACCAGACAGGTACAACATGTACCAGACAGGTACAGCATGTACCAGACAGGTACAACATGTACCAGACAGGTACAACATGTACCAGACAGGTACTGCATGTACCAGACAGGTACAACATGTACCAGACAGGTACAACATGTACCAGACAGGTACAGCATGCACCAGACAGGTACAGCATGTACCAGACAGGTACAACATGTACCAGACAGGTACAGCATGTACCAGACAGGTACAACATGTACCAGACAGGTACAACATGTACCAGACAGGTACAACATGTACCAGACAGGTACAACATGTACCAGACAGGTAAACATGTACCAGACAGGTACAACATGTACCAGACAGGTACTGCATGTACCAGACAGGTACAACATGTACCAGACAGGTACAACATGAACCAGACAGGTACTGCATGTACCAGACAGGTACAACATGTACCAGACAGGTACAACATGTACCAGACAGGTACAGCATGTACCAGACAGGTACAACATGTACCAGACAGGTACAGCATGTACCAGACAGGTACTGCATGTACCAGACAGGTACAACATGAACCAGACAGGTACTGCATGTACCAGACAGGTACAACATGTACCAGACAGGTACAACATGTACCAGACAGGTACAGCATGTACCAGACAGGTACTGCATGTACCAGACAGGTACTGCATGTACCAGACAGGTACAACATGTACCAGACAGGTACAACATGTACCAGACAGGTACAACATGTACCAGACAGGTACAACATGTACCAGACAGGTACAACATGTACCAGACAGGTACTGCATGTACCAGACAGGTACAACATGTACCAGACAGGTACAACATGTACCAGACAGGTACAACATGTACCAGACAGGTACAACATGTACCAGACAGGTACAACATGTACCAGACAGGTACTGCATGTACCAGACAGGTACTGCATGTACCAGACAGGTACAACATGTACCAGACAGGTACAACATGTACCAGACAGGTACAACATGTACCAGACAGGTACAACATGTACCAGACAGGTACTGCATGTACCAGACAGGTACAACATGTACCAGACAGGTACAACATGTACCAGACAGGTACTGCATGTACCAGACAGGTACAACATGTACCAGACAGGTACAACATGTACCAGACAGGTACTGCATGTACCAGACAGGTACAACATGTATCAGACAGGTACAACATGTATCAGACAGGTACAACATGTACCAGACAGGTACAACATGTACCAGACAGGTAAACATGTACCAGACAGGTACAGCATGTACCAGACAGGTACAACATGTACCAGACAGGTACAACATGTACCAGATAGGTACAACATGTACCAGACAGGTACAACATGTACCAGACAGGTACAACATGTACCAGACAGGTACAGCATGTACCAGACAGGTACAGCATGTACCAGACAGGTACAACATGTACCAGACAGGTACAACATGTACCAGACAGGTACTGCATGTACCAGACAGGTACTGCATGTACCAGACAGGTACAACATGTACCAGACAGGTACAACATGTACCAGACAGGTACAACATGTACCAGACAGGTACAACATGTATCAGACAGGTACAACATGTACCAGACAGGTACAACATGTACCAGACAGGTACAACATGTACCAGACAGGTACAACATGTACCAGACAGGTACAACATGTACCAGACAGGTACAACATGTACCAGACAGGTACAACATGTACCAGACAGGTACAACATGTACCAGACAGGTACAACATGTACCAGACAGGTACAACATGTACCAGACAGGTACAACATGTACCAGACAGGTACAACATGTACCAGACAGGTACAACATGTATCAGACAGGTACAACATGTACCAGACAGGTACAACATGTACCAGACAGGTACAACATGTACCAGACAGGTACAACATGTATCAGACAGGTACAACATGTATCAGACAGGTACAACATGTACCAGACAGGTACAACATGTACCAGACAGGTAAACATGTACCAGACAGGTACAACATGTACCAGACAGGTACAACATGTACCAGACAGGTACAACATGTATCAGACAGGTACAACATGTACCAGACAGGTACAACATGTACCAGACAGGTACAACATGTACCAGACAGGTACAACATGTACCAGACAGGTACAACATGTACCAGACAGGTACAACATGTACCAGACAGGTACAACATGTACCAGACAGGTACAACATGTACCAGACAGGTACAACATGTACCAGACAGGTAGAACATGTACCAGACAGGTACTGCATGTACCAGACAGGTACTGCATGTACCAGACAGGTACAACATGTACCAGACAGGTACAGCATGTACCAGACAGGTACAACATGTACCAGACAGGTACTGCATGTACCAGACAGGTACTGCATGTACCAGACAGGTACAACATGTACCAGACAGGTACAACATGTACCAGACAGGTACTGCATGTACCAGACAGGTACAGCATGTACCAGACAGGTACTGCATGTATCAGACAGGTACAACATGTATCAGACAGGTACAACATGTATCAGACAGGTACAACATGTACCAGACAGGTACAACATGTACCAGACAGGTAAACATGTACCAGACAGGTAAAGCATGTACCAGACAGGTACAACATGTACCAGACAGGTACAACATGTACCAGACAGGTACAACATGTACCAGACAGGTACTGCATGTACCAGACAGGTACAACATGTACCAGACAGGTACTGCATGTACCAGACAGGTACAACATGTACCAGACAGGTACTGCATGTACCAGACAGGTACAACATGTACCAGACAGGTACAACATGTACCAGACAGGTACTGCATGTACCAGACAGGTACAACATGTACCAGACAGGTACTGCATGTACCAGACAGGTACAACATGTACCAGACAGGTACAACATGTACCAGACAGGTGCTGCATGTACCAGACAGGTACAACATGTACCAGACAGGTGCAGCATGTACCAGACAGGTACTGCATGTACCAGACAGGTACAGCATGTACCAGACAGGTACTGCATGTACCAGACAGGTACAGCATGTACCAGACAGGTACTGCATGTACCAGACAGGTACTGCATGTACCAGACAGGTACTGCATGTACCAGACAGGTACAGCATGTACCAGACAGGTACTGCATGTACCAGACAGGTACAACATGTACCAGACAGGTACAGCATGTACCAGACAGGTACAGCATGTACCAGACAGGTACAACATGTACCAGACAGGTACTGCATGTACCAGACAGGTACAACATGTACCAGACAGGTACAACATGTACCAGACAGGTACAACATGTACCAGACAGGTACTGCATGTACCAGACAGGTACTGCATGTACCAGACAGGTACAACATGTACCAGACAGGTACAACATGTACCAGACAGGTACAACATGTACCAGACAGGTACAGCATGTACCAGACAGGTACAGCATGTACCAGACAGGTACAACATGTACCAGACAGGTACAACATGTACCAGACAGGTACAGCATGTACCAGACAGGTACAGCATGTACCAGACAGGTACAACATGTACCAGACAGGTACAACATGTACCAGACAGGTACAACATGTACCAGACAGGTACAGCATGTACCAGACAGGTACAACATGTACCAGACAGGTACAGCATGTACCAGACAGGTACTGCATGTACCAGACAGGTACAACATGTACCAGACAGGTACAACATGTACCAGACAGGTACAACATGTACCAGACAGGTAATCATGTACCAGACAGGTACTGCATGTACCAGACAGGTAATCATGTACCAGACAGGTACTGCATGTACCAGACAGGTACTGCATGTACCAGACAGGTACTGCATGTACCAGACAGGTAATCATGTACCAGACAGGTACTGCATGTACCAGACAGGTACTGCATGTACCAGACAGGTACTGCATGTACCAGACAGGTAATCATGTACCAGACAGGTACTGCATGTACCAGACAGGTACTGCATGTACCAGACAAGTACAACATGTACCAGACAGGTACAACATGTACCAGACAGGTACAACATGTACCAGACAGGTACAACATGTACCAGACAGGTACAACATGTACCAGACAGGTACTGCATGTACCAGACAGGTACAACATGTACCAGACAGGTACAACATGTACCAGACAGGTACAACATGTACCAGACAGGTACAACATGTACCAGACAGGTACAACATGTACCAGACAGGTACAACATGTACCAGACAGGTACAACATGTACCAGACAGGTACAACATGTACCAGACAGGTACAACATGTACCAGACAGGTACAACATGTACCAGACAGGTACTGCATCTACCAGACAGGTACTGCATGTACCAGACAGGTACAACATGTACCAGACAGGTACTGCATGTACCAGACAGGTACTGCATGTACCAGACAGGTACTGCATGTACCAGACAGGTACTGCATGTACCAGACAGGTACTGCATGTACCAGACAGGTAATCATGTACCAGACAGGTACTGCATGTACCAGACAGGTACTGCATGTACCAGACAGGTACAACATGTACCAGACAGGTACAACATGTACCAGACAGGTACAACATGTACCAGACAGGTACAACATGTACCAGACAGGTACAACATGTACCAGACAGGTACAACATGTACCAGACAGGTACTGCATGTACCAGACAGGTACAACATGTACCAGACAGGTACAACATGTACCAGACAGGTACAACATGTACCAGACAGGTACAACATGTACCAGACAGGTACAACATGTACCAGACAGGTACAACATGTACCAGACAGGTACTGCATGTACCAGACAGGTACTGCATGTACCAGACAGGTACAGCATGTACCAGACAGGTACAACATGTACCAGACAGGTACAACATGTACCAGACAGGTACAACATGTACCAGACAGGTACAACATGTACCAGACAGGTACAACATGTACCAGACAGGTACAACATGTACCAGACAGGTACAACATGTACCAGACAGGTACAACATGTACCAGACAGGTGCAACATGTACCAGACAGGTACATTATAATTGGACTAATACATTAAAAAAAATACTTACATTTAAGGGGGTCGTCATGTACATACGAGTGTTAGAAATTAAAAATAATTTGCGCTACATAACAAGAACATATAAGGACGTGATTTAGGGAAGACAACATTAATGTTCTATATATGTTTAACACATCAGATAAAGTTACATTTTTTTAAATGTCATGATGCAAATGTCTTATATATAAACATACTTAGGTGACATGACGGTCCAGTTCAGTGCTAGTACAAAGACTTAAAAGACATGAAAAAAAAGAAAAACAAAAGTGTCCTAAAGATATTTTATTGAGGTTGAACAGTGTTTGTTAATTCCTGGAAGCAATAAAGATAATGAACTTTGTGGCGTGAAAACACTTGAGATAGTTTATATGTGCATTGACATATGAGCTTTGGATTTCTTGACGTATCTGAATTGTTGGTATTTGTAATATTTGTATTTGTGATATTAAAATGCTTGCATTTGTAGTATTTATATTTGTGATATTAAGATGCTTGTATTTGTAGTATTTATATTTGTGATATTAAGATGTTTGTATTTGTAATATTTGTATTTGTGATATTAAAATGCTTGCATTTGTAGTATTTATATTTGTGATATTAAAATGCTTGTATTTGTAGTATTTATATTTGTGATATTAAGATGTTTGTATTTTTAATATTTGTATTTGTGATGTTAAGATGTTTGTATTTGTAGTATTTGTATTTGTGATATTAAAATGCTTGTATTTGTAGTATTTATATTTGTGATATTAAGATGTTTGTATTTGTAATATTTGTATTTGTGATATTAAAATGCTTGTATTTGTAGTGTTTATATTTGTGATATTAAGATGCTTGTATTTGTAGTATTTATATTTGTGATATTAAGATGTTTGTATTTGTAATATTTGTATTTGTGATATTAAGATGTTTGTATTTATAATATTTGTATTTATAATATTTAAAGAGTTTGTTTTTGTAATATTTTCATTTGTAATATTCAAAGTGTTTGTGGCGGCAGATGTTTAAAAATATCATTTCGAGCGTGCGTGAAAAAAAATAGAAGCGAATTAACTGCTAAAAAGAGCACAACAAATATATGTGATTTCACATTTAAATGCTTGATAATGATATAGGAAAATTTTTAAAAAACTGTATTTATAGGGCAAATGTAAGTGGCTTGATTAGAAATTTTGTAGAAACTGCTGTGTGTAAATGTAAGAATATACACATATATATATTATGGATATATATATATAAATGCAACACGTTGGTTATTGATTAAATCACCCGATTCTACATTTCTTAGCCCCGTACAATTACGAAAATTGGACTATACTTGGACAATAGTATAAAAAGGTTAATAATATATCTCAAATCCACAAATATTTAAACCAAAAACATATAGGAATTTGTCTAACAAATACGTGAACAAAAATTTACAATACCCGACTTTTTCTCAACATTAAACATTAAAATTGAAGTAGGATTAGTCCATAATGTTCTAATACATTCTACTATTTGGCAACATAATTTTGGTCAGCATTCATCACTAATAAAGTGTCATTGTTACAGCAGCTTTCGTTTAGAAAGGTCGTAAGCATAAGTAAGAATAAGGCCATCAGCCAAGACTTTCGCAAACGTATTGTAGAGCTCCATAATGAAGCTTTTGGATATAGGAAGATATGCACAGCTGTGTGTTCCTATAGCCAAGGTCGGAACCATAATACGTCAGTACAAATGCCAATATACGACTCTCAGTAAGCCTCGAACTGGCCGTCCACGGAAGATTAACGACCGTGATGTTCGAAAATTGTCCCGAACAGTAGTGCAGAGGCCTAAAACTGCTCGTGAAGAATTGAAGGATGATCTCAAGGCATCTGGGGTCGAAGCCAGCAAACACACGATCAGCAGGGCACTACGCCGTGAAGGTCTTCGCTCCCGCATGACACCTCATCTCCAGAAGCGTCCCGTCAAGGCCAGGCTGAAGTGTACCAACGACCATTTGAACAAGCCAGCAGTGTTTTGGAACTCAGTACTGTGGTCAGATGAAACCAAAATCGAACTATTTGGGAGAAATAGCACAAACCATGTTTGGAGGCAACGAAACGAAGTGTATAAACCAAAGTGCACCATTCCCAAAGTTAAGTTTAGAGGTGGCTTGATCATGGTGTAGGGATGTTCCAGCTCATCAGGGGTCGGTTAACTGCACATCATTGAAGGAACCATGAATGGTAAGAATTATTGTGAAGTATTCGAAGAGCATCTCCTACCGTCGGTTCGTTTGTTGAAATTGAAACGTGGATGGACCTTCCAACAAGACAACGATCACTGCTAACGAACCCAAGGAATGGTTGAGGATGAAGAAAAAAAACATTTCAGAATGGCCAAGTCAATCCCTGGACATGAATCCGATCGTAAACTTGTGAAGGGAATAGAAATTGAAGATTCAGAAGAGAGGTCCCAGTAACATAACTGAACTCGAAGAAATTTAATTTTAAAAAGGGAATAAGTTTACGCCCGAAACTTGCAAAAGGCTGGTAGTGAACTACTCCAAACGTCGCGAAGCTTTAGATAACAATAACGGCTATGCAACGAAGTATTAAAGTGTATATATATTGAAATATGTCGTAAACTTTTGTTCACGTGTTTATTATACATGTTCCTATATATTTTTCTTTTAAATATACTATTACCCTTTTATACAATTATTTACATATCGTCCAATTTTTGTAATTGTACGTGGTTTAGAAATGTGGAATCTGGCGATTTAATCAACATGTATTATTTTGCCCCCTATATCTATATATGCACTCACACATGTCTACATACATGCATATAGCATGCATACATACACATACACAATCACATGTATGTACGCAAAAATTAGCATGCAAGCAATCAAAATACGCACACAAACTACAAAAATGTAGCATAATGTATTGAAATATAGGATAATAAGTTAAAAATATTCGTAACTACTTTTTCAGTATGTATTGCAGCTTAAAATTATTTATGAGACGCAAAATGACGAGCTATTTTGATGTTGAATTCTCTTGATGTTTGAAGTATTTTGATACTCAAGGGAAGTTTGTTCCACAGTGAGGCGCCTGAGACTGACAGCTTTCTGCCCTATGTCAGATGAATGGTAGTCGACTGATACCACGGTGGAGGAAACAAGGTAGGGTCATTTCTATGGGGAAAATGGTAGAGGAAACAAGGTAGGGTCATTTCTATGGGGGAAAATGGTAGAGGAAACAAGGTAGGGTCATTTCTATGGGGGAAAATGGTAGAGGAAACAAGGTAGGGTCATTTCTATGGGGGAAAATGGTAGAGGAAACAAGGTAGGGTCATTTCTATGGGGGAAAATGGTAGAGGAAACAAGGTAGGGTCATTTCTATGGGGGAAATACAACTCCTCTTGTCCACCCAGCCAATAGAAAGGCTTTATTTCAAACATACTTTATGACGTCACCTTTGCGAAACGTCGATAGGCTAATAGTGGAGCCAGATTTGGGGGTAGCAGTGCTACCAGACGCAATATGAGCGCTGCTATTGGTTCGTTGCCGTGACGTCAGCATTGCCACATGTCATTAAACCCATAGCGGTGCCAGATTTGGGGCTAGCAGTGTTGCCAGATATAACATGAGAGCTGTTATTGGTTCGTTGCCGTGACGTTACCACAGCCACACGGTCGATGAAAAAATAAGACTGGCTTGACCGTACCTTGTTTTTTATACCGTGACTAAGACATTATTGTTTCTGTACAGCTTTAAGCGGCCCATAGACGATCAATTTAATTGTCAATATCATTGACTCAATATATTGATGAAATTTTTTTGCCCACTAAGTCAATTATTTGACGGTCGTCAACCAAGCCCACACACGATCAATTTAATTGTCAATATACATCATTGTCAATTATATTGACAATAAAATTGATGGTCTATGGTCCGCTTTAGGTTGGTGACGGTAGGGGGATGGTATTCCACTATTTTAGCATTGCTGTGCGGAAGATATAACGAGGAAAATACGTGTTGGGCTTTGTGTATAAGGAATCTTTCTTGAATACGAGTCCAGGCGAGCTTATTTAGGAGAGGGGTCACGTGATCTCTTCTTTTGAATTTACCTTTGCAATCCACCTTGGTTGAGAAATTCATGCATTTTTGTAAATCTTTTGAAGGTATTGAGGTAAGTCTCCCCATATATACTAGAATACAATAGTCAATGCGCGATAACACCAAAGATTGAATGGCTGATAATCTAGATTTTTCGTAAAGCATACTTTTTATACGATGAAAAAGCACTAAAGTTCTGCAAATTTTGTTATAACTTTTTTCAACATGAAATTTGGAGGACATGTTTCAATTGAACCAAATTCCTAGATTTTGAAATCTTTCTGATGGTTTAATTTCATTATTCCCTACTGTGAAAGTAAGATTTGGAATTGTTTTGTTGGCGTCTTTGGATTCGAAAATAATGCATTGCGTTTTCCTATCATTTAGTTAGAGACCATTTTAGTCTTAAATGACTTTAGGCTAATCAGTATTGGGTTTTCAGCATTAATTTGCGTCTGTGGTACTTCCGATACAGAACTTATTGCAATTTGAACATCATCTGCATACATGGAGATTCATGTGCTAACAGGTATTGGAGGGAAATCTTTAATGAAAATGGATAACAAAGCGGACCATGAATGGATCCTTGGGGAACACCAAAATTTTTTTTAATAAATGGGAACAATTTGTAATCTAAGCTGAATGCATGAGACCAATTTGACAAATAACTTTTGAACCATTGGGTGTCTACTCCTAAGTTCAATATTTTTCGTAAAGTTTGATCACATTCGAAGCTTTCCAATGCATTAAAAAGATCGAGTAGCAGAAAGAGTGTTACATTCTTTTAATCGATATCACTGTATATGTTACCAGTGATATTAAGCAGAGCATGTTGAGAGCTACTGTTACTCCTATAGGCATATTTATTTCGATGAAGCAAATTTAACTCGTCCGAATGAGATGACAGTTCATTTGTTTTAACTTTCTAAAATATTTTGGACATGACAGGTAAATGAATTATGAGCTTGTAGCTTGATGCTGTAATGAGGTCACCAGTTTTATGCAACGGTTTTTTTACGGCGTTTCCATTGGTTGGGGAACTTTTTTGTTGCTATTGATGTATTAATTACGAAGTGAATATATGGTGCTGAGACTGGGAAACTGTCTTTAGTAAATTAACAGATGATTCCATCATGTCCACTGCCTTTGTGTTTTTCAATGTGTATGGGATATTTCATGATTCTGGTATACCGGCAATACGTATTCTCCACCATACAACAGCACTTGGAAGAGCAATAGAGTGCAAATTTTTAAATGAAGGTTGATTTGGAGTGTCTTTACGTACGTCATTGAATATTTGGGCACCTTGGTATGAAGAAAAAACGTGTAAAAATCTGTGACAGCTGCCGAGGGATTTACATATTTACTAAATTTTGATATAGGGCTACCTACCTATACCTATACCTACCTATCTAATGATTTCCCATGTTCGTTTTGGGTTATTTCTTGCTGGCAATTATTCCTATTGAAGGGGGATATGTTTTGCTTCTAAGATTAACCCAACACACACAACACACACAACACACACACAACACACACAACACACACAACACACACAACACACACACAACACACACACAACACACACACAACACACACACAACACACACACAACACACACACAACACAAACAACACACAACACACAACACACACAACACACAACACACAGCACACACAACACACACAACACACACAACACACAAAACAATTCATAATTCAGTCAAATGAGTCCATCCATGATCGACGTGTCTCTGAGGCGCAATTCACGTGAATTTTTCAAAGAATTGACCCGTGAATGATGAATTGTGCAGTTTATTGATTATGCGTTACGAGCTATGAATAATAAGGCTTAGTCATAATTGATGATTAGGAGGCGCTTGTTTTCAATTATTCAAGAAAAAGGAACGTCGTGAACGAAGGCCTTAACATTTAGAATGTGTTTATTTCAGTTTTATGGAAATTTTTTGAACTTCGCGTTGATATTAGAATTTTTTATATCACGTATTGAATATGGATTGTTTTGCATATATTGGGATACATAATTGAGTTGGTCCCTGCCCCGTCCCTGCACCGTCCCTGCCCCGTCCCTGCCCCGTCCCTGCCCCGTCTCTGCACAGTTCCTGCCCCGTCCCTGCCCCGTCCCTGCCCCGTCCCTGCCCCGTCCCTGCCCCGTCCCTGCCCCGTCCCTGCCCCGTCCCTGCCCCGTCCCTGCCCCGTCCCTGCCCCGTCCCTGCCCCGTCCCTGCCCCGTCCCTGCCCCGTCCCTGCCCCGTCCCTGCCCCGTCCCTGCACAGTCCCTGCCCCGTCCCTTCCCCGTCCCTGCCCCGTCCCTGCCCCGTCCCTGCCCCGTCCCTGCCTCGTCCCTGCCCCGTCCCTGCCCCGTCCCTGCACCGTCCCTGCCCCGTCCCTGCCCCGTCCCTGCCACGTCCCTGCCCCGTTCCTGCCCCGTCCCTGCCCCGTCCCTGCCCCGTCCCTGCCCCGTCCCTGCACAGTTCCTGCCCCGTCCCTGCCCCGTCCCTGCCCCGTTCCTGCCCCGTCCCTGCCCCGTCCCTGCCCCGTCCCTGCCCCGTCCCTGCCCCGTCCCTGCCCCGTCCCTGCCCCGTCCCTGCCCCAACCATGCCCCGTCCCTACCCCGTCCCTGCCCCGTCCCTGCCCCGTCCCTGCCCCATCCCTGCACCGTCCCTGCCCCGTCCCTGCCCCGTCCCTGCCCCGTCCCTGCCCCGTCCCTGCCCCGTCCCTGCCCCGTCCGTGCCCCGTCCCTTCACCGTCCCTGCCCCATCCCTGCCCCGTCCCTGCCACGTCCCTGCCCCGTTCCTGCCCCGTCCCTGCCCCGTCCCTGCCCCGTCCCTGCCCCGTCCTGGCACAGTTCCTGCCCCGTCCCTGCCACGTCCCTGCCCCGTCCCTGCCCCGTCCCTGCCCCGTCCCTGCCTCGTCCCTGCCCCGTCCCTGCCCCGTCCCTGCCCCATCCCTGCCCCGTCCCTGCCCCGTCCCTGCCACGTCTCTGCCCCGTTCCTGCCCCGTCCCTGCCCCGTCCCTGCCCCGTCCCTGCCCCGTCCCTGCACAGTCCCTACCCCGTCCCTGCTTCGTCCCTGCCCCGTCCCTGCCCCGTCCCTGCCACGTCCCTGCCCCGTCCCTGCCCCGTCCCTGCCCCGTCCCTGCCCCGTCCCTGCCCCGTCCCTGCAACGTCCCTGCCCCGTTCCTGCCCCGTCCCTGCCCCGTCCCTGCCCCGTCCCTGCCCCGTCCCTGCACAATCCCTGCCCCGTCCCTGCCTCGTCCCTGCCCCGTCCCTGCCCCGTCACTGCCCCGTCCCAGCACAGTCCCTGCACAGTCCCTGCCCCGTCCCTGCCCCGTCCCTGCCCCGTCCCTGCCCCGTCCCTGCCCCGTCCCTGCCTCGTCCTTGCCCCGTCCCTGCCCCGTCCCAGCACAATCCATGCCCCGTCCCTGCCTCGTCCCTGCCCCGTCCCTGCCCCGTCACTGCCCCGTCCCAGCACAGTCCCTGCACAGTCCCTGCCCCGTCCCTGCCCCGTCCCTGCCCCGTCCCTGCCCCGTCCCTGCCCCGTCCCTGCCTCGTCCTTGCCCCGTCCCTGCCCCGTCCCAGCACAGTCCCTGCACAGTCCCTGCCCCGTCCCTGCCCCGTCCCTGCCCCGTCCCTGCACCGTCCCTGCACCGTCCCTGCACCGTCCCTGCCCCGTCCCTGCACAGTCCCTGCCCCGTCCCTGCCCTGTCCCTGCACCGTCCCTGCCCGTCCCTGCCCCGTCCCTGCACCGTCATTGCCCCGTCCCTGCCCCGTCCCTGCCCCCGTCCCTGTCCCATCCCTGCCCCGTCTTTGCTTCGTCCCTGCCCCGTCCATGCCCCGTCCCTGCCCCGTCCCTGCCCCGTCCCTGCCCCGTCCCTGCACAGTCCCTGCCCCGTCCCTGCCCCGTCCCTGCACAGTCCCTGCCCCGTCCCTGCTCAGTCCCTGCCCCGTCCCTGCCCCGTCCCTGCACAGTCCCTGCCCCATCCCTGCACAAACCCTGAATCGTCCCTGTCCCGTCCCTGCACAGTCCCTGCCCCGTCCCTGCACAGTCCCTGCACAGTCCCTGCCCAGTCCCTGCACAGTCCCTGCCCCGTCCCTGCACAGTCCCTGCCCCGTCTCTGCCCCGTCCCTGCACAGTCCCTGCCCCGTCCCTGCACAGTCCCTGCCCCGTCCCTGCACAGTCCCTGCACAGTCCCTGCACAGTCCCTGCACAGTCCCTGCCCCGTCCCTGCACAGTTCCTGCCCCGTCCCTGCACAGTCCCTGCACAGTCCCTGCACAGTCCCTGCACAGTCCCTGCCCCGTCCCTGCACAGTCCCTGCACCGTCCCTGCACAGTCCCTGCACAGTCCCTGCACAGTCCCTGCACAGTCCCTGCCCCGTCCCTGCACAGTCCCTGCCCCGTCCCTGCACAGTCCCTGCACAGTCCCTGCACCGTCCCTGCCCCGTCCCTGCACAGTCCCTGCCCCGTCCCTGCACAGTCCCTGCACCGTCCCTGCACAGTCCCTGCACCGTCCCTGCACAGTCCCTGCACCGTCCCTGCACAGTCCCTGCACCGTCCCTGCACAGTCCCTGCCCCGTCCCTGCACAGTCCCCTGCACCGTCCCTGCACAGTCCCTGCACAGTCCCTGCACAGTCCCTGCACAGTCCCTGCCCCGTCCCTGCACAGTCCCTGCCCCGTCCCTGCACAGTCCCTGCACAGTCCCTGCACAGTCCCTGCCCCGTCCCTGCACAGTCCCTGCACAGTCCCTGCACAGTCCCTGCACAGTCCCTGCCCCGTCCCTGCACAGTCCCTGCCCCGTCCCTGCCCCGTCCCTGCCCCGTCCCTGCCCCGTCCCTGCACAGTCCCTGCACAGTTCCTGCCCCGTCCCTGCCCCGTCCCTGCCCCGTTCCTGCCCCGTCCCTGCACAGTCCCTGCCCCGTCTCTGCCCCGTCCCTGCACAGTCCCTGCCCCGTCCCTGCCCCGTCCCTGCCCCGTCCCTGCCCCGTCCCTGCACAGTCCCTGCACAGTTCCTGCCCCGTCCCTGCCCCGTCCCTGCCCCGTTCCTGCCCCGTCCCTGCACAGTCCCTGCCCCGTCTCTGCCCCGTCCCTGCACAGTCCCTGCCCCGTCCCTGCACAGTCCCTGCACAGTCCCTGCCCCGTCCCTGTACAGTCCCTGCCCCGTCCCTGCCCCGTCCCTGCCCCGTCCCTGCCCCGTCCCTGCCCCGTCCCTGCCCCGTCCCTGCACAGTCCCTGCCCCGTCCCTGCCCCGTCCCTGCACAGTCCCTGCCCCGTCCCTGCACAGTCCCTGCACAGTCCCTGCCCCGTCCCTGTACAGTCCCTGCCCCGTCCCTGCACAGTCCCTGCACCGTCCCAGCACAGTCCCTGCACAGTCCCTGCCCCGTCCCAGCACAGTCCCCTGCACAGTCCCTGCCCCGTCCCTGCACAGTCCCTGCACAGTCCCTGCCCCGTCCCAGCACAGTCCCTGCACAGTCCCTGCCCCGTCCCAGCACAGTCCCTGCACAGTCCCTGCCCCGTCCCTGCACAGTCCCTGCCCCGTCCCTGCACAGTCCCTGCCCCGTCCCTGCACAGTCCCTGCCCCATCCCTGCACAGTCCCTGCCCCGTCCCTGCACAGTCCCTGCCCCGTCCCTGCACAGTCCCTGCCCCGTCCCTGCACAGTCCCTGCACAGTCCCTGCCCCGTCCCTGCACAGTCCCTGCCCCGTCCCTGCACAGTCCCTGCCCCGTCCCTGCACAGTCCCTGCACAGTCCCTGCCCCGTCCCTGCACAGTCCCTGCCCCGTCCCTGCACAGTCCCTGCACAGTCCCTGCCCCGTCCCTGCACAGTCCCTGCCCCGTCCCTGCACAGTCCCTGCACAGTCCCTGCCCCGTCCCTGCACAGTCCCTGCCCCGTCCCTGCACAGTCCCTGCACAGTCCCTGCACAGTCCCTGCACAGTCCCTGCCCCGTCCCTGCACCGTCCCTGCACAGTCCCTGCACAGTCCCTGCACAGTCCCTGCACAGTCCCTGCACAGTCCCTGCACAGTCCCTGCCCCGTCCCTGCCCCGTCCCTGCACAGTCCCTGCACAGTCCCTGCCCCGTCCCTGCACAGTCCCTGCCCCGTCCCTGCACAGTCCCTGCCCCATCCCTGCACAGTCCCTGCCCCGTCCCTGCACAGTCCCTGCACAGTCCCTGCCCCGTCCCTGCCCCGTCCCTGCACAGTCCCTGCCCCATCCCTGCACAGTCCCTGCCCCGTCCCTGCACAGTCCCTGCACAGTCCCTGCCCCGTCCCTGCCCCGTCCCTGCACAGTCCCTGCCCCATCCCTGCACAGTCCCTGCCCCGTCCCTGCACAGTCCCTGCCCCGTCCCTGCACAGTCCCTGCACAGTCCCTGCACAGTCCCTGCACCGTCCCTGCACCGTCCCTGCACAGTCCCTGCACAGTCCCTGCACAGTCCCTGCACAGTCCCTGCACAGTCCCTGCACAGTCCCTGCACAGTCCCTGCACAGTCCCTGCACAGTCCCTGCACCGTCCCTGCACCGTCCCTGCACAGTCCCTGCCCCGTCCCTGCACAGTCCCTGCCCCGTCCCTGCACAGTCCCTGCACAGTCCCTGCACAGTCCCTGCACAGTCCCTGCACCGTCCCTGCACCGTCCCTGCACAGTCCCTGCACAGTCCCTGCACAGTCCCTGCACAGTCCCTGCACAGTCCCTGCACCGTCCCTGCACAGTCCCTGCACAGTCCCTGCCCCGTCCCTGCACAGTCCCTGCACCGTCCCTGCCCCGTCCCTGCACAGTCCCTGCACAGTCCCTGCCCCGTCCCTGCCCCGTCCCTGCACAGTCCCTGCACAGTCCCTGCACAGTCCCTGCACAGTCCCTGCCCCGTCCCTGCCCCGTCCCTGCACAGTCCCTGCACAGTCCCTGCACAGTCCCTGCACAGTCCCTGCCCCGTCCCTGCACAGTCCCTGCACCGTCCCTGCCCCGTCCCTGCACAGTCCCTGCACAGTCCCTGCACCGTCCCTGCCCCGTCCCTGCACAGTCCCTGCACAGTCCCTGCCCCGTCCCTGCACAGTCCCTGCACAGTCCCTGCACAGTCCCTGCCCCGTCCCTGCCCCGTCCCTGCACAGTCCCTGCACAGTCCCTGCACAGTCCCTGCACAGTCCCTGCCCCGTCCCTGCCCCGTCCCTGCACAGTCCCTGCACCGTCCCTGCACAGTCCCTGCACAGTCCCTGCACAGTCCCTGCACAGTCCCTGCCCCGTCCCTGCACAGTCCCTGCACAGTCCCTGCACAGTCCCTGCCCCGTCCCTGCACAGTCCCTGCACAGTCCCTGCACAGTCCCTGCACAGTCCCTGCCCCGTCCCTGCCCCGTCCCTGCACAGTCCCTGCACCGTCCCTGCACAGTCCCTGCACAGTCCCTGCACAGTCCCTGCACAGTCCCTGCACAGTCCCTGCACAGTCCCTGCACAGTCCCTGCACCGTCCCTGCACAGTCCCTGCACAGTCCCTGCACAGTCCCTGCACAGTCCCTGCACAGTCCCTGCCCCGTCCCTGCACAGTCCCTGCACAGTCCCTGCACCGTCCCTGCCCCGTCCCTGCACAGTCCCTGCACAGTCCCTGCACAGTCCCTGCCCCGTCCCTGCACAGTCCCTGCTACGTCCCTGCACCGTCCCTGCCCCGTCCCTGCACAGTCCCTGCCCCGTCCCTGCACAGTCCCTGCACCGTCCCTGCCCCGTCCCTGCACAGTCCCTGCACAGTCCCTGCACAGTCCCTGCCCCGTCCCTGCACAGTCCCTGCTACGTCCCTGCACCGTCCCTGCCCCGTCCCTGCACAGTCCCTGCCCCGTCCCTGCACAGTCCCTGCTACGTCCCTGCACCGTCCCTGCCCCGTCCCTGCACCGTCCCTGCCCCGTCCCTGCCCCGTCCCTGCACCGTCCCTGCCCCGTCCCTGCTACGTCCCTGCCCCGTCCCTGCACAGTCCCTGCCCCGTCCCTGCCCCGTCCCTGCCCCGTCCCTGCCCCGTCCCTGCCCCGTCCCTGCACAGTCCCTGCTACGTCCCTGCACAGTCCCTGCTACGTCCCTGCCCCGTCCCTGCCCCGTCCCTGCACAGTCCCTGCTACGTCCCTGCACAGTCCCTGCCCCGTCCCTGCCCCGTCCCTGCACAGTCCCTGCTACGTCCCTGCACAGTCCCTGCACAGTCCCTGCTACGTCCCTGCCCCGTCCCTGCACAGTCCCTGCCCCGTCCCTGCACAGTCCCTGCACCGTCCCTGCCCCGTCCCTGCCCCGTCCCTGCACAGTCCCTGCCCCGTCCCTGCACAGTCCCTGCACCGTCCCTGCCCCGTCCCTGCCCCGTCCCTGCACAGTCCCTGCCCCGTCCCTGCCCCGTCCCTGCACAGTCCCTGCTACGTCCCTGCACAGTCCCTGCCCCGTCCCTGCCCCGTCCCTGCCCCGTCCCTGCACAGTCCCTGCTACGTCCCTGCACAGTCCCTGCACAGTCCCTGCTACGTCCCTGCCCCGTCCCTGCACAGTCCCTGCCCCGTCCCTGCACAGTCCCTGCACCGTCCCTGCCCCGTCCCTGCCCCGTCCCTGCACAGTCCCTGCCCCGTCCCTGCACAGTCCCTGCACCGTCCCTGCCCCGTCCCTGCCCCGTCCCTGCACAGTCCCTGCCCCGTCCCTGCCCCGTCCCTGCACAGTCCCTGCTACGTCCCTGCACAGTCCCTGCCCCGTCCCTGCCCCGTCCCTGCCCCGTCCCTGCACAGTCCCTGCTACGTCCCTGCACCGTCCCTGCACAGTCCCTGCTACGTCCCTGCACAGTCCCTGCCCCGTCCCTGCCCCGTCCCTGCCCCGTCCCTGCACAGTCCCTGCTACGTCCCTGCACAGTCCCTGCACAGTCCCTGCTACGTCCCTGCCCCGTCCCTGCACAGTCCCTGCCCCGTCCCTGCACAGTCCCTGCACCGTCCCTGCCCCGTCCCTGCACAGTCCCTGCCCCGTCCCTGCCCCGTCCCTGCACAGTCCCTGCACCGTCCCTGCCCCGTCCCTGCACAGTCCCTGCACCGTCCCTGCCCCGTCCCTGCCCCGTCCCTGCACAGTCCCTGCCCCGTCCCTGCCCCGTCCCTGCACAGTCCCTGCTACGTCCCTGCACAGTCCCTGCCCCGTCCCTGCCCCGTCCCTGCCCCGTCCCTGCACAGTCCCTGCTACGTCCCTGCACCGTCCCTGCACAGTCCCTGCTACGTCCCTGCACAGTCCCTGCCCCGTCCCTGCCCCGTCCCTGCCCCGTCCCTGCACAGTCCCTGCTACGTCCCTGCACAGTCCCTGCACCGTCTCTGCCCCGTCCCTGCACAGTCCCTGCACAGTCCCTGCTACGTCCCTGCACAGTCCCTGCACCGTCTCTGCCCCGTCCCTGCACAGTCCCTGCACAGTCCCTGCTACGTCCCTGCCCCGTCCCTGCCCCGTCCCTGCACAGTCCCTGCTACGTCCCTGCACAGTCCCTGCACAGTCCCTGCTACGTCCCTGCCCCGTCCCTGCACCGTCTCTGCCCCGTCCCTGCACCGTCCCTGCACCGTCTCTGCCCCGTCCCTGCCCCGTCCCTGCACAGTCCCTGCTACGTCCCTGCACAGTCCCTGCACAGTCCCTGCTACGTCCCTGCCCCGTCCCTGCACCGTCTCTGCCCCGTCCCTGCCCCGTCCCTGCACAGTCCCTGCTACGTCCCTGCACAGTCCCTGCACAGTCCCTGCTACGTCCCTGCCCCGTCCCTGCACAGTCCCTGCTACGTCCCTGCACAGTCCCTGCACAGTCCCTGCCCCGTCCCTGCACAGTCCCTGCTACGTCCCTGCACAGTCCCTGCCCCGTCCCTGCCCCGTCCCTGCCCCGTCCCTGCACAGTCCCTGCTACGTCCCTGCACCGTCCCTGCACAGTCCCTGCTACGTCCCTGCACAGTCCCTGCCCCGTCCCTGCCCCGTCCCTGCCCCGTCCCTGCACAGTCCCTGCTACGTCCCTGCACCGTCCCTGCACAGTCCCTGCTACGTCCCTGCACAGTCCCTGCCCCGTCCCTGCCCCGTCCCTGCCCCGTCCCTGCACAGTCCCTGCTACGTCCCTGCACAGTCCCTGCACCGTCTCTGCCCCGTCCCTGCACAGTCCCTGCACAGTCCCTGCTACGTCCCTGCACAGTCCCTGCACCGTCTCTGCCCCGTCCCTGCACAGTCCCTGCACAGTCCCTGCTACGTCCCTGCCCCGTCCCTGCCCCGTCCCTGCACAGTCCCTGCTACGTCCCTGCACAGTCCCTGCACAGTCCCTGCTACGTCCCTGCCCCGTCCCTGCACCGTCTCTGCCCCGTCCCTGCACCGTCCCTGCACCGTCTCTGCCCCGTCCCTGCCCCGTCCCTGCACAGTCCCTGCTACGTCCCTGCACAGTCCCTGCACAGTCCCTGCTACGTCCCTGCCCCGTCCCTGCACCGTCTCTGCCCCGTCCCTGCACCGTCCCTGCACCGTCTCTGCCCCGTCCCTGCCCCGTCCCTGCACAGTCCCTGCTACGTCCCTGCACAGTCCCTGCACAGTCCCTGCTACGTCCCTGCCCCGTCCCTGCACAGTCCCTGCTACGTCCCTGCACAGTCCCTGCACAGTCCCTGCCCCGTCCCTGCACAGTCCCTGCTACGTCCCTGCACAGTCCCTGCACAGTCCCTGCTACGTCCCTGCCCCGTCCCTGCACCGTCTCTGCCCCGTCCCTGCACCGTCCCTGCACCGTCTCTGCCCCGTCCCTGCCCCGTCCCTGCACAGTCCCTGCTACGTCCCTGCACAGTCCCTGCACAGTCCCTGCTACGTCCCTGCCCCGTCCCTGCACAGTCCCTGCTACGTCCCTGCACAGTCCCTGCACAGTCCCTGCCCCGTCCCTGCACAGTCCCTGCTACGTCCCTGCACAGTCCCTGCACAGTCCCTGCTACGTCCCTGCCCCGTCCCTGCACAGTCCCTGCACAGTCCCTGCCCCGTCCCTGCACAGTCCCTGCTACGTCCCTGCACAGTCCCTGCCCCGTCCCTGCACAGTCCCTGCCCCGTCCCTGCACAGTCCCTGCTACGTCCCTGCACAGTCCCTGCTACGTCCCTGCACAGTCCCTGCCCCGTCCCTGCACAGTCCCTGCCCCGTCCCTGCCCCGTCCCTGCCCCGTCCCTGCACAGTCCCTGCTACGTCCCTGCACAGTCCCTGCACAGTCCCTGCACAGTCCCTGCCCCGTCCCTGCACAGTCCCTGCTACGTCCCTGCACCGTCCCTGCACAGTCCCTGCTACGTCCCTGCACAGTCCCTGCTACGTCCCTGCCCCGTCCCTGCCCCGTCCCTGCACAGTCCCTGCACAGTCCCTGCACAGTCCCTGCACAGTCCCTGCCCCGTCCCTGCACAGTCCCTGCACAGTCCCTGCCCCGTCCCTGCACAGTCCCTGCCCCGTCCCTGCACAGTCCCTGCACAGTCCCTGCACAGTCCCTGCCCCGTCCCTGCACAGTCCCTGCCCCGTCCCTGCACAGTCCCTGCACAGTCCCTGCCCCGTCCCTGCACAGTCCCTGCCCCGTCCCTGCACAGTCCCTGCCCCGTCCCTGCCCCGTCCCTGCACAGTCCCTGCACAGTCCCTGCACAGTCCCTGCCCCGTCCCTGCACAGTCCCTGCCCCGTCCCTGCCCCGTCCCTGCACAGTCCCTGCACAGTCCCTGCACCGTCCCTGCCCCGTCCCTGCCCCGTCCCTGCACAGTCCCTGCACAGTCCCTGCACAGTCCCTGCCCCGTCCCTGCACAGTCCCTGCTACGTCCCTGCACCGTCCCTGCACAGTCCCTGCACCGTCCCTGCACAGTCCCTGCTACGTCCCTGCCCCGTCCCTGCCCCGTCCCTGCACAGTCCCTGCCCCGTCCCTGCCCCGTCCCTGCCCCGTCCCTGCACAGTCCCTGCTACGTCCCTGCACAGTCCCTGCACAGTCCCTGCACAGTCCCTGCCCCGTCCCTGCACAGTCCCTGCTACGTCCCTGCACCGTCCCTGCCCCGTCCCTGCACAGTCCCTGCCCCGTCCCTGCCCCGTCCCTGCCCCGTCCCTGCACAGTCCCTGCTACGTCCCTGCACAGTCCCTGCACAGTCCCTGCACAGTCCCTGCCCCGTCCCTGCACAGTCCCTGCTACGTCCCTGCACCGTCCCTGCACAGTCCCTGCCCCGTCCCTGCACCGTCCCTGCCCCGTCCCTGCACAGTCCCTGCCCCGTCCCTGCCCCGTCCCTGCACAGTCCCTGCCCCGTCCCTGCACAGTCCCTGCACAGTCCCTGCCCCGTCCCTGCACAGTCCCTGCTACGTCCCTGCACAGTCCCTGCACAGTCCCTGCACAGTCCCTGCCCCGTCCCTGCACAGTCCCTGCTACGTCCCTGCACCGTCCCTGCACAGTCCCTGCCCCGTCCCTGCACCGTCCCTGCCCCGTCCCTGCACAGTCCCTGCCCCGTCCCTGCCCCGTCCCTGCACAGTCCCTGCCCCGTCCCTGCCCCGTCCCTGCCCCGTCTCTGCACAGTCCCTGCCCCGTCCCTGCCCCGTCCCTGCCCCGTCTCTGCACAGTCCCTGCCCCGTCCCTGCCCCGTCCCTGCACAGTCCCTGCCCCGTCCCTGCCCCGTCCCTGCCCCGTCTCTGCACAGTCCCTGCCCCGTCCCTGCACAGTCCCTGCACAGTCCCTGCCCCGTCCCTGCACAGTCCCTGCTACGTCCCTGCACCGTCCCTGCCCCGTCCCTGCACAGTCCCTGCACAGTCCCTGCACAGTCCCTGCCCCGTCCCTGCACCGTCTCTGCTACGTCCCTGCACAGTCCCTGCCCCGTCCCTGCACAGTCCCTGCACAGTCCCTGCACAGTCCCTGCCCCGTCCCTGCACCGTCTCTGCTACGTCCCTGCACAGTCCCTGCCCCGTCCCTGCACAGTCCCTGCACAGTCCCTGCACAGTCCCTGCCCCGTCCCTGCACCGTCTCTGCTACGTCCCTGCACAGTCCCTGCCCCGTCCCTGCACAGTCCCTGCTACGTCCCTGCACCGTCCCTGCCCCGTCCCTGCACAGTCCCTGCACAGTCCCTGCACAGTCCCTGCCCCGTCCCTGCACAGTCCCTGCACAGTCCCTGCACAGTCCCTGCCCCGTCCCTGCACCGTCTCTGCTACGTCCCTGCACAGTCCCTGCCCCGTCCCTGCACAGTCCCTGCCCCGTCCCTGCCCCGTCCCTGCCCCGTCTCTGCACAGTCCCTGCACAGTCCCTGCCCCGTCCCTGCACCGTCTCTGCTACGTCCCTGCACAGTCCCTGCTACGTCCCTGCACCGTCCCTGCCCCGTCCCTGCACAGTCCCTGCACAGTCCCTGCACAGTCCCTGCACCGTCCCTGCCCCGTCCCTGCACAGTCCCTGCACAGTCCCTGCCCCGTCCCTGCACAGTCCCTGCCCCGTCCCTGCACAGTCCCTGCCCCGTCCCTGCACAGTCCCTGCCCCGTCCCTGCACAGTCCCTGCCCCGTCCCTGCACAGTCCCTGCCCCGTCCCTGCCCCGTCCCTGCACAGTCCCTGCCCCGTCCCTGCACCGTCTCTGCCCCGTCCCTGCCCCGTCCCTGCACAGTCCCTGCACCGTCCCTGCCCCGTCCCTGCCCCGTCCCTGCACAGTCCCTGCACCGTCCCTGCCCCGTCCCTGCACAGTCCCTGCTACGTCCCTGCACAGTCCCTGCACCGTCTCTGCACAGTCCCTGCCCCGTCCCTGCCCCGTCCCTGCACAGTCCCTGCCCCGTCCCTGCCCCGTCCCTGCACCGTCTCTGCCCCGTCCCTGCCCCGTCCCTGCACAGTCCCTGCACCGTCCCTGCCCCGTCCCTGCCCCGTCTCTGCACAGTCCCTGCCCCGTCCCTGCCCCGTCCCTGCACAGTCCCTGCCCCGTCCCTGCCCCGTCCCTGCCCCGTCCCTGCACAGTCCCTGCCCCGTCCCTGCCCCGTCCCTGCACAGTCCCTGCACCGTCCCTGCCCCGTCCCTGCACAGTCCCTGCACAGTCCCTGCACCGTCCCTGCCCCGTCCCTGCCCCGTCTCTGCACAGTCCCTGCCCCGTCCCTGCCCCGTCCCTGCCCCGTCTCTGCCCCGTCCCTGCACAGTCCCTGCCCCGTCCCTGCCCCGTCCCTGCACAGTCCCTGCACCGTCCCTGCCCCGTCCCTGCCCCGTCTCTGCACAGTCCCTGCCCCGTCCCTGCCCCGTCCCTGCACAGTCCCTGCACAGTCCCTGCCCCGTCCCTGCACAGTCCCTGCACCGTCCCTGCCCCGTCCCTGCCCCGTCCCTGCACCGTCTCTGCCCCGTCCCTGCCCCGTCCCTGCACAGTCCCTGCACCGTCCCTGCCCCGTCCCTGCCCCGTCTCTGCACAGTCCCTGCCCCGTCCCTGCCCCGTCCCTGCCCCGTCTCTGCCCCGTCCCTGCACAGTCCCTGCCCCGTCCCTGCCCCGTCCCTGCACAGTCCCTGCACCGTCCCTGCCCCGTCCCTGCCCCGTCTCTGCACAGTCCCTGCCCCGTCCCTGCCCCGTCCCTGCACAGTCCCTGCACAGTCCCTGCCCCGTCCCTGCACAGTCCCTGCACCGTCCCTGCCCCGTCCCTGCACAGTCCCTGCACAGTCCCTGCCCCGTCCCTGCCCCGTCCCTGCACCGTCTCTGCCCCGTCCCTGCCCCGTCCCTGCACAGTCCCTGCACCGTCCCTGCCCCGTCCCTGCACAGTCCCTGCACAGTCCCTGCCCCGTCCCTGCACAGTCCCTGCACCGTCCCTGCCCCGTCCCTGCCCCGTCCCTGCACCGTCTCTGCCCCGTCCCTGCCCCGTCCCTGCACAGTCCCTGCACCGTCCCTGCCCCGTCCCTGCCCCGTCTCTGCACAGTCCCTGCCCCGTCCCTGCCCCGTCCCTGCCCCGTCTCTGCCCCGTCCCTGCACAGTCCCTGCCCCGTCCCTGCCCCGTCCCTGCACAGTCCCTGCACCGTCCCTGCCCCGTCCCTGCCCCGTCTCTGCACAGTCCCTGCCCCGTCCCTGCCCCGTCCCTGCACAGTCCCTGCACAGTCCCTGCCCCGTCCCTGCACAGTCCCTGCACCGTCCCTGCCCCGTCCCTGCCCCGTCCCTGCACCGTCTCTGCCCCGTCCCTGCCCCGTCCCTGCACAGTCCCTGCACCGTCCCTGCCCCGTCCCTGCCCCGTCTCTGCACAGTCCCTGCCCCGTCCCTGCCCCGTCCCTGCACAGTCCCTGCCCCGTCCCTGCCCCGTCCCTGCCCCGTCCCTGCACAGTCCCTGCCCCGTCCCTGCCCCGTCCCTGCACAGTCCCTGCACCGTCCCTGCCCCGTCCCTGCACCGTCTCTGCCCCGTCCCTGCACAGTCCCTGCCCCGTCCCTGCCCCGTCCCTGCACAGTCCCTGCACCGTCCCTGCCCCGTCCCTGCACCGTCTCTGCCCCGTCCCTGCCCCGTCCCTGCACAGTCCCTGCACCGTCCCTGCCCCGTCCCTGCCCCGTCTCTGCACAGTCCCTGCCCCGTCCCTGCACAGTCCCTGCTACGTCCCTGCCCCGTCCCTGCACCGTCTCTGCCCCGTCCCTGCCCCGTCCCTGCACAGTCCCTGCACCGTCCCTGCCCCGTCCCTGCCCCGTCTCTGCACAGTCCCTGCCCCGTCCCTGCACAGTCCCTGCACAGTCCCTGCACAGTCCCTGCACAGTCCCTGCACAGTCCCTGCACAGTCCCTGCTACGTCCCTGCCCCGTCCCTGCCCCGTCCCTGCACAGTCCCTGCACCGTCCCTGCCCCGTCCCTGCCCCGTCTCTGCACAGTCCCTGCCCCGTCCCTGCACAGTCCCTGCACAGTCCCTGCACAGTCCCTGCACAGTCCCTGCACCGTCCCTGCCCCGTCCCTGCACAGTCCCTGCACCGTCCCTGCCCCGTCCCTGCACAGTCCCTGCCCCGTCCCTGCCCCGTCCCTGCCCCGTCCCTGCCCCGTCCCTGCCCCGTCCCTGCACCGTCTCTGCCCCGTCCCTGCACAGTCCCTGCCCCGTCCCTGCCCCGTCCCTGCCCCGTCCCTGCCCCGTCCCTGCCCCGTCCCTGCACCGTCTCTGCCCCGTCCCTGCACAGTCCCTGCACAGTCCCTGCCCCGTCCCTGCACAGTCCCTGCTACGTCCCTGCACCGTCCCTGCCCCGTCCCTGCACAGTCCCTGCACAGTCCCTGCACAGTCCCTGCCCCGTCCCTGCCCCGTCCCTGCCCCGTCCCTGCACCGTCTCTGCCCCGTCCCTGCCCCGTCCCTGCACAGTCCCTGCTACGTCCCTGCACAGTCCCTGCACAGTCCCTGCTACGTCCCTGCCCCGTCCCTGCACAGTCCCTGCTACGTCCCTGCACAGTCCCTGCACAGTCCCTGCTACGTCCCTGCCCCGTCCCTGCCCCGTCCCAGCACAGTCCCTGCACAGTCCCTGCCCCGTCCCTGCCCCGTCCCTGCCCCGTCCCAGCACAGTCCCTGCACAGTCCCTGCCCCGTCCCTGCACAGTCCCTGCCCCGTCCCTGCACAGTCCCTGCCCCGTCCCTGCACAGTCCCTGCTACGTCCCTGCACCGTCCCTGCCCCGTCCCTGCACAGTCCCTGCCCCGTCCCTGCCCCGTCCCTGCCCCGTCCCAGCACAGTCCCTGCACAGTCCCTGCCCCGTCCCTGCACAGTCCCTGCCCCGTCCCTGCCCCGTCCCTGCACAGTCCCTGCCCCGTCCCTGCCCCGTCCCTGCCCCGTCCCTGCCCCGTCCCAGCACAGTCCCTGCACAGTCCCTGCACAGTCCCTGCCCCGTCCCTGCACAGTCCCTGCCCCGTCCCTGCACAGTCCCTGCCCCGTCCCTGCCCCGTCCCTGCACAGTCCCTGCCCCGTCCCTGCCCCGTCCCTGCCCCGTCCCTGCACCGTCTCTGCCCCGTCCCTGCCCCGTCCCTGCACAGTCCCTGCTACGTCCCTGCACCGTCCCTGCCCCGTCCCTGCCCCGTCCCTGCCCCGTCCCTGCACAGTCCCTGCACAGTCCCTGCCCCGTCCCTGCACAGTCCCTGCCCCGTCCCTGCACCGTCTCTGCTACGTCCCTGCACCGTCCCTGCCCCGTCCCTGCCCCGTCCCTGCCCCGTCCCTGCACAGTCCCTGCTACGTCCCTGCACCGTCCCTGCCCCGTCCCTGCACAGTCCCTGCCCCGTCCCTGCACAGTCCCTGCCCCGTCCCTGCACAGTCCCTGCCCCGTCCCTGCCCCGTCCCTGCCCCGTCCCTGCACAGTCCCTGCACAGTCCCTGCTACGTCCCTGCCCCGTCCCTGCACAGTCCCTGCCCCGTCCCTGCCCCGTCCCTGCACAGTCCCTGCTACGTCCCTGCCCCGTCCCTGCACAGTCCCTGCACAGTCCCTGCCCCGTCCCTGCCCCGTCCCTGCACAGTCCCTGCACAGTCCCTGCCCCGTCCCTGCACAGTCCCTGCTACGTCCCTGCCCCGTCCCTGCACAGTCCCTGCTACGTCCCTGCACAGTCCCTGCTACGTCCCTGCACAGTCCCTGCCCCGTCCCTGCCCCGTCCCTGCCCCGTCCCTGCACAGTCCCTGCACCGTCCCTGCCCCGTCCCTGCCCCGTCCCTGCACAGTCCCTGCCCCGTCCCTGCCCCGTCCCTGCCCCGTCCCTGCACAGTCCCTGCCCCGTCCCTGCCCCGTCCCTGCCCCGTCCCTGCACAGTCCCTGCTACGTCCCTGCACAGTCCCTGCCCCGTCCCTGCCCCGTCCCTGCCCCGTCCCTGCACAGTCCCTGCCCCGTCCCTGCCCCGTCCCTGCCCCGTCCCTGCACAGTCCCTGCCCCGTCCCTGCCCCGTCCCTGCCCCGTCCCTGCACAGTCCCTGCACCGTCCCTGCCCCGTCCCTGCACAGTCCCTGCACAGTCCCTGCTACGTCCCTGCCCCGTCCCTGCCCCGTCCCAGCACAGTCCCTGCACAGTCCCTGCCCCGTCCCTGCCCCGTCCCAGCACAGTCCCTGCCCGTCCCTGCACAGTCCCTGCCCCGTCCCTGCACAGTCCCTGCCCCGTCCCTGCCCCGTCCCTGCACAGTCCCTGCCCCGTCCCTGCCCCGTCCCAGCACAGTCCCTGCCCCGTCCCTGCACAGTCCCTGCCCCGTCCCTGCCCCGTCCCAGCACAGTCCCTGCCCCGTCCCTGCACAGTCCCTGCCCCGTCCCTGCACAGTCCCTGCCCCGTCCCTGCCCCGTCCCTGCCCCGTCCCTGCACAGTCCCTGCCCCGTCCCTGCACAGTCCCTGCCCCGTCCCTGCACAGTCCCTGCCCCGTCCCTGCCCCGTCCCTGCCCCGTCCCTGCACAGTCCCTGCCCCGTCCCTGCCCCGTCCCTGCCCCGTCCCTGCACAGTCCCTGCCCCGTCCCTGCACAGTCCCTGCCCCGTCCCTGCACAGTCCCTGCCCCGTCCCTGCCCCGTCCCTGCCCCGTCCCTGCACAGTCCCTGCCCCGTCCCTGCCCCGTCCCTGCCCCGTCCCTGCACAGTCCCTGCCCCGTCCCTGCACAGTCCCTGCCCCGTCCCTGCACAGTCCCTGCCCCGTCCCTGCCCCGTCCCTGCACAGTCCCTGCCCCGTCCCTGCACAGTCCCTGCCCCGTCCCTGCCCCGTCCCTGCACAGTCCCTGCCCCGTCCCTGCACAGTCCCTGCCCCGTCCCTGCCCCGTCCCTGCACAGTCCCTGCCCCGTCCCTGCCCCGTCCCTGCACAGTCCCTGCCCCGTCCCTGCACAGTCCCTGCCCCGTCCCTGCCCCGTCCCTGCCCCGTCCCTGCCTACCCCCCTGCCCCGTCCCTGCCTACCCCCCTGCCCCGTCCCTGTCTACCCCCCTGCCCCGTCCCTGCCTACCCCCCTGCCCCGTCCCTGCCTACCCCCCTGCCCCGTCCCTGCCTACCCCCCTGCCCCATCCCTGCCTACCCCCCTGCCCCGTCCCTGCCTACCCCCCTGCCCCATCCCTGCCTACCCCCCTGCCCCGTCCCTGCCTACCCCCCTGCCCCGTCCCTGCCTACCCCCCTGCCCCATCCCTGCCTACCCCCCTGCCCCGTCCCTGCCTACCCCCCTGCTCCGTCCCTGCCTACCCCCCTGCCCCATCCCTGCCTACCCCCCTGCCCCGTCCCTGCCTACCCCCCTGCCCCATCCCTGCCTACCCCCCTGCCCCGTCCCTGCCTACCCCCCTGCTCCGTCCCTGCCTACCCCCCTGCCCCGTCCCTGCCTACCCCCCTGCCCCGTCCCTGCCTACCCCCCTGCCCCGTCCCTGCCTACCCCCTGCCCCGTCCCTGCCTACCCCCCTGCCCCGTCCCTGCCTACCCCCCTGCCCCGTCCCTGCCTACCCCCCTGCCCCGTCCCTGCCTACCCCCCTGCCCCGTCCCTGCCTACCCCCCTGCCCCGTCCCTGCCTACCCCCCTGCCCCGTCCCTGTCTACCCCCCTGCCCCGTCCCTGCCTACCCCCCTGCCCCGTCCCTGCCTACCCCCCTGCCCCGTCCCTGCCTACCCCCCTGCCCCATCCCTGCCTACCCCCCTGCCCCGTCCCTGCCTACCCCCCTGCCCCATCCCTGCCTACCCCCCTGCCCCGTCCCTGCCTACCCCCCTGCTCCGTCCCTGCCTACCCCCCTGCCCCGTCCCTGCCTACCCCCCTGCCCCGTCCCTGCCTACCCCCCTGCCCCATCCCTGCCTACCCCCCTGCCCCGTCCCTGCCTACCCCCCTGCCCCATCCCTGCCTACCCCCCTGCCCCGTCCCTGCCTACCCCCCTGCTCCGTCCCTGCCTACCCCCCTGCCCCGTCCCTGCCTACCCCCCTGCCCCGTCCCTGCCTACCCCCCTGCCCCGTCCCTGCCTACCCCCCTGCCCCGTCCCTGCCTACCCCCCTGCCCCGTCCCTGCCTACCCCCCTGCCCCGTCCCTGCCTACCCCCCTGCCCCGTCCCTGCCTACCCCCCTGCCCCGTCCCTGCCTACCCCCCTGCCCCGTCCCTGCCTACCCCCCTGCCCCGTCCCTGCCTACCCCCCTGCCCCGTCCCTGTCTACCCCCCTGCCCCGTCCCTGCCTACCCCCCTGCCCCGTCCCTGCCTACCCCCCTGCCCCGTCCCTGCCTACCCCCCTGCCCCGTCCCTGCCTACCCCCCCGCCCCGTCCCTGCCTACCCCCCCGCCCCGTCCCTGCCTACCCCCCTGCCCCGTCCCTGCCTACCCCCCTGCCCCGTCCCTGCCTACCCCCCCGCCCCGTCCCTGCCTACCCCCCTGCCCCGTCCCTGCCTACCCCCCTGCCCCGTCCCTGCCTACCCCCCCGCCCCGTCCCTGCCTACCCCCCTGCCCCGTCCCTGCCTACCCCCCTGCCCCGTCCCTGCCTACCCCCCTGCCCCGTCCCTGCCTACCCCCCTGCCCCGTCCCTGCCTACCCCCCTGCCCCGTCCCTGCCTACCCCCCCGCCCCGTCCCTGCCTACCCCCCTGCCCCGTCCCTGCCTACCCCCCTGCCCCGTCCCTGCCTACCCCCCTGCCCCGTCCCTGCCTACCCCCCTGCCCCGTCCCTGCCTACCCCCCTGGGGCAATATCTAGTAGAACTGGTGTAAAAATGAGAGGGAGATGTCTGTAAAGTGAGGGTAAATTAGGGTAAATCGAGGTTAAAACGAGTGTAAAGCAAAAGTGAAAACGAGGGTAAAACGAGGGTATAATGACGGCAAAACGAGGGTATAATGACGGTATATCGAGGGTATAATGACGGCAAAACGAGGGTATAATGACGGCAAAACGAGGGTATAATGACGGTATATCGAGGGTATAATGACGGCAAAACGAGGGTATAATGACGGTAAAACGAGGGTATACTGACGGTAAAACAAGGTTTTAATGACGGTAAAACGAGGGTATAATGATGGTAAATCGAGGGTATAATGACGGTAAAACGAGGGTATATGACGGCAAAACGAGGGTATAATGACGGCAAAACGAGGGTATAATGACGGTAAAATGAGGGTATGATGACGGTAAAACGAGGGTATAATGACGGCAAACGAGGGTATAATGACGGTAAAACGAGGGTATAATGACGGCAAAACGAGGGTATAATGACGGTAAATCGAGGGTATAATGACTGTAAAACGAGGGTATAATGACGGTAAAACGAGGGTATAATGACGGTAAAACGAGGGTATAATGACGGTAAAACGAGGGTATAATGACGGTAAAACGTGGGTATAATGACGGTAAAACGAGGGTATAATGACGGCAAAACGAGGGTATAATGACGGCAAAACGAGGGTATAATGACGGTAAAACGAGGGTATAATGACGGTAAAACGAGGGTATAATGACGGTAAAACGAGGGTATAATGACGGCAAAACGAGGGTATAATGACGGTAAAACGAGGGTATAATGACGGCAAAACGAGGGTATAATGACGGCAAAACGAGGGTATAATGACGGCAAAACGAGGGTATAATGACGGTAAAACGAGGGTATAATGACGGTAAAACGAGGGTATAATGACGGCAAAACGAGGGTATAATGACGGTAAAACGAGGGTATAATGACGGTAAAACGAGGGTATAATGACGGTAAAACGAGGGTATAATGACGGTAAAACGAGGGTATAATGACGGTAAAACGAGGGTATAATGACGGTAAAACGAGGGTATAATGACGGTAAAACGAGGGTATAATGACGGCAAAACGAGGGTATAATGACGGTAAAACGAGGGTATAATGACGGTAAAACGAGGGTATAATGACGGTAAAACGAGGGTATAATGACGGCAAAACGAGGGTATAACGACGGCAAAACGAGGGTTTAATGACGGTAAAACGAGGGTATAATGACGGCAAAACGAGGGTATAATGACGGCAAAACGAGGGTATAATGACGGTAAAACGAGGGTATAATGACGGTAAAACGAGGGTATAATGACGGTAAAACGAGGGTATAATGACGGTAAAACGAGGGTATAATGACGGTAAAACGAGGGTATAATGACGGTAAAACGAGGGTATAATGACGGTAAAACGAGGCTATAATGACGGTAAAACGAGGGTATAATGACGGTAAAACGAGGGTATAATGACGGTAAAACGAGGGTATAATGACGGCAAAAACGAGGGTATAATGACGGCAAAACGAGGGTATAATGACGGTAAAACGAGGGTATAATGACGGTAAAACGAGGGTATAATGACGGTAAAACGAGGGTATAATGACGGTAAAACGAGGGTATAATGACGGTAAAACGAGGGTATAATGACGGTAAAACGAGGGTATAATGACGGTAAAACGAGGGTATAATGACGGTAAAACGAGGGTATAATGACGGTAAAACGTGGGTATAATGACGGTAAAAACGAGGGTATAATGACGGTAAAACGAGGGTATAATGACGGTAAAACGAGGGTATAATGACGGTAAAACGAGGGTATAATGACGGTAAAACGAGGGTATAATGACGGCAAACGAGGGTATAATGACGGTAAAACGAGGGTATAATGACGGTAAAACGAGGGTATAATGACGGTAAAAACGAGGGTATAATGACGGTAAAACGAGGGTAAAGCGGGTGTTAATTTAGTGTAATAGGGAGATAGACAAGTAGAAATGTATTTTTAGCGCTTGTGTTTTGATATTCATTATTTGTTGTGTTTGTGTGTGTACGTGTCCGTGTGTACGTGTCCGTGTTTGCGTGTGTTCGTGTCTGTGTGTGTGTGTGTGTGTGTGTGTTGTGTGTGTGTGTACGTGTCCGTGTGTGCGGATGTGCGTGTCCGTGTGTGCGTGTATGCGTGCGTGTGAGTGCGGTGGGCGTGTATGCGTGTGTGTGACCTGTACGCGTGTGTGCACGTGTGTGCGTGTGTGCATGTTGCGTGTGTATGCGTGTGTACGGTGTGGCGTGTGTGTGCGTGTGTGCGCACATCATTTTTATTAATTATCTCCATAGGCCTACAGATGCGCGCCCTCTTTACTTACTTGCCCTCTTTTTTTCTGATGACGAGGGAAAGATGAGGGAAATGGAGGGGTAGTGGGGGGGATTTGAGGGAAGGCGTGAAAGTAAGTGAGGGAAGAGGGAATAAAGGGCGGGAAAGTAAGGGAAAAGATGAGGGAAAGTGTGGAAATGCTGTAAAATGTGAGGGTAAATAGAGGGAAGGGCTGGGGGAAGATGGTTAAAGTAAAATAATCGGATTGAAAAATTAAATAAAATAAATTATTCTGTTTTATCAATATTTACTTTTGTTTGATTTAATAATGTTCTGATGATTTATAATTTCTTTCTCCTTTATAAATTACATAACGAAAATCAATGAAAAAGTGACAAAAGTAAGAAAAATACAAAAAAAATCGGGAAAAAAGGTTGGAGGTGAGTGAGGGGAACCGAAAATATGAGGGGAAAAGGCGGTAAAAAGATAAACAAGACATTCTAATGCATAATTTCAAATACGCATCTTTTATATATATATATGTACATTTTGAAGTATTTATATAAATATTGAACTATTGCAAGCCTTTTAACTGATGACCTCTCAACTTGACTATCCTTGCTTAAAATGATTTTATCATATGGAAATATTAATTTATACATATACATAAATAAATGTATACATATGTATTTACATATATAAATATATTCATATCGAAAACAAATATGTATTTTTCTAATTGAAATATATAAATGTATACACTGTATATAATATTTAAAATGTATGTATACATACTGCGTAGATAGAACTGATGTATGAGAGCCTATAGCAATAATGTTTTGTTTGATATATTTACACAGTGTTTATGTATAATTTTATATAGGCACGTGTTTGCAGGCCTATAGAAAATTATGCTGTATTCAATATAAATGCCCAAATATTAAGGCCTATATTGAAATTTCGAATACCTAATTAACAAAATACCAATATTGTATTAAATCTGTATATTTTTACATATGTCTGTATTTATATATGCATTTTTGTATATGTCTATATTTATATCTATATATATGTCTACATTTATATTTGTATTTTTATATATGTCTATATTTATATATTTATTTTAATATATGTATTTCTATATTTATAGACATATATTAAAATTCTAGCTCATCTGATTCATATCAGTAGGACTACACTTGAGCTGTTATAGGCTGATACTAATTTTCATAATTCAGGCCTATATTTGAGTAGGTATTAAAATTACTTTCTGAATTACTTTCCAAGGGAAGCACGGCTAACTTGTGCATTAATTCCCTATTCTCACCTTTGTAATTAGTACAACTGAAGTTCAACATTCTACTCCAATTTAAATTTAATTGTAGTAAACTATTTTGAAAATAGCAAACATGAACTGGATCGTGCCTTCGTTTTTCTTTCATTAAGTATTTATGGAAATTGGGTTTGTGGCTACTAGTCGGTCTGCAGCATTGTGAAAATCCCCTCCGTGTACCACCGGTGGGTCACGTCGCAGTCAGTCTTGAAATTCGCAAGAATAGAAGAAATGGTTATAGGAAATGCTGGATATAAGGACCATTAAGTTCGCAAGAATAGAAGAAATGGTGAAAGGAAATGCTGGATATAAGGACCATTAAGTTCGCAAGAATAGAAGAAATGGTGAAAGGAAATGCTGGATATAAGGACCATTAAGTTCGCAAGAATAGAAGAAATGGTTATAGGAAATGCTATATATAAGGACCATTAAGTTCGCAAGAATAGAAGAAATGGTTATAGGAAATGCTGGATATAAGGACCATTAAGTTCGCAAGAATAGAAGAAATGGTTATAGGAAATGCTGGATATAAGGACCATTAAGTTCGCAAGAATAGAAGAAATGGTTATAGGAAATGCTGGATATAAGGACCATTAAGTTCGCAAGAATAGAAGAAATGGTTATAGGAAATGCTGGATATAAGGACCATTAAGTTCGCAAGAATAGAAGAAATGGTTATAGGAAATGCTGGATATAAGGACCATTAAGTTCGCAAGAATAGAAGAAATGGTTATAGGAAATGCTGGATATAAGGACCATTAGGTTCGCAAGAATAGAAGAAATGGTTATAGGAAATGCTGGATATAAGGACCATTAAGTTCGCAAGAATAGAAGAAATGGTTATAGGAAATGCTGGATATAAGGACCATTAGGTTCGCAAGAATAGAAGAAATGGTTATAGGAAATGCTGGATATAAGGACCATTAAGTTCGCAAGAATAGAAGAAATGGTTATAGGAAATGCTGGATATAAGGACCATTAAGTTCGCAAGAATAGAAGAAATGGTTATAGGAAATGCTGGATATAAGGACCATTAAGTTCGCAAGAATAGAAGAAATGGTTATAGGAAATGCTGGATATAAGGACCATTAAGTTCGCAAGAATAGAAGAAATGGTTATAGGAAATGCTGGATATAAGGACTATTAAGTTCGCAAGATTAGAAGAAATGGTTATAGGAAATGCTATATATAAGGACCATTAAGTTCGCAAGAATAGAAGAAATGGTTATAGGAAATGCTGGATATAAGGACCATTAAGTTCGCAAGAATAGAAGAAATGGTTATAGGAAATGCTGGATATAAGGACCATTAGGTTCGCAAGAATAGAAGAAATGGTTATAGGAAATGCTGGATATAAGGACCATTAAGTTCGCAAGAATAGAAGAAATGGTTATAGGAAATGCTGGATATAAGGACCATTAAGTTCGCAAGAATAGAAGAAATGGTTATAGGAAATGCTGGATATAAGGACCATTAAGTTCGCAAGAATAGAAGAAATGGTTATAGGAAAATGCTGGATATAAGGACCATTAAGTTCGCAAGAATAGAAGAAATGGTTATAGGAAATGCTGGATATAAGGACCATTAAGTTCGCAAGAATAGAAGAAATGGTTATAGGAAATGCTGGATATAAGGACCATTAAGTTCGCAAGAATAGAAGAAATGGTTATAGGAAATGCTGGATATAAGGACCATTAAGTTCGCAAGAATAGAAGAAATGGTTATAGGAAATGCTGGATATAAGGACCATTAAGTTCGCAAGAATAGAAGAAATGGTTATAGGAAATGCTGGATATAAGGACCATTAAGTTCGCAAGAATAGAAGAAATGGTTATAGGAAATGCTGGATATAAGGACTATTAAGTTCGCAAGATTAGAAGAAATGGTTATAGGAAAATGCTATATATAAGGACCATTAAGTTCGCAAGAATAGAAGAAATGGTTATAGGAAATGCTGGATATAAGGACCATTAAGTTCGCAAGAATAGAAGAAATGGTTATAGGAAATGCTGGATATAAGGACCATTAGGTTCGCAAGAATAGAAGAAATGGTTATAGGAAATGCTGGATATAAGGACCATTAAGTTCGCAAGAATAGAAGAAATGGTTATAGGAAATGCTGGATATAAGGACCATTAAGTTCGCAAGAATAGAAGAAATGGTTATAGGAAATGCTGGATATAAGGACCATTAAGTTCGCAAGAATAGAAGAAATGGTTATAGGAAATGCTGGATATAAGGACCATTAAGTTCGCAAGAATAGAAGAAATGGTTATAGGAAATGCTGGATATAAGGACCATTAAGTTCGCAAGAATAGAAGAAATGGTTATAGGAAATGCTGGATATAAGGACCATTAAGTTCGCAAGAATAGAAGAAATGGTTATAGGAAATGCTGGATATAAGGACCATTAAGTTCGCAAGAATAGAAGAAATGGTTATAGGAAATGCTGGATATAAGGACTATTAAGTTCGCAAGATTAGAAGAAATGGTTATAGGAAATGCTATATATAAGGACCATTAAGTTCGCAAGAATAGAAGAAATGGTTATAGGAAATGCTGGATATAAGGACCATTAAGTTCGCAAGAATAGAAGAAATGGTTATAGGAAATGCTGGATATAAGGACCATTAGGTTCGCAAGAATAGAAGAAATGGTTATAGGAAATGCTGGATATAAGGACCATTAAGTTCGCAAGAATAGAAGAAATGGTTATAGGAAATGCTGGATATAAGGACCATTAAGTTCGCAAGAATAGAAGAAATGGTTATAGGAAATGCTGGATATAAGGACCATTAAGTTCGCAAGAATAGAAGAAATGGTTATAGGAAATGCTGGATATAAGGACCATTAAGTTCGCAAGAATAGAAGAAATGGTTATAGGAAATGCTGGATATAAGGACCATTAAGTTCGCAAGAATAGAAGAAATGGTTATAGGAAATGCTGGATATAAGGACCATTAAGTTCGCAAGAATAGAAGAAATGGTTATAGGAAATGCTGGATATAAGGACCATTAAGTTCGCAAGAATAGAAGAAATGGTTATAGGAAATGCTGGATATAAGGACCATTAAGAATTACGATGATATATTTAATATTAAATTATAGTTATTATTGTTTATTCCATTATATAGTGCAGCATTTTTTCAGCATAAAATAAAGATGACATAGCAGGTTGTACAGTAATTTTAATGCATAGGCCTACACTTAAAATAAACTCAGCCAAACATAATGACTTTGTTCAGAAGGCTTTTTAAATAGTTGAATATAAAAATATGTAGAGGTGTAAGCTCAGGTTAAGAATATGTTAAAATTTAATGAAGAAAATCGGTGTCTCCGTCGGCTTATATCGAAATTCAAAAAAGTAGTACGATGGCTCACTTTTCCGAAAGGACTATCAGATCTTTGATTTTATCGATTTTAATTTCTTTATTTCAAATTCACTTTTGTGTCTTCCCTATACATTAATTTTTCTATCAGCCCAACATATTGTGCATTCTCGAATTTTCATTTCTTTTATAGGCTGGAATTATACATATTGCAATACACTCACTCTCCCCTCACTCTCCCCTCACTCTCCCCTCACTCTCATCTCACACTCCCCTTACTCTACCCTCACTCTACCCTCACTCTACCCTCACTCTCCCCTCACTCTCCCCTCACTCTCCTCTCACATTCCCCTCACTCGCCCCTCACTTTCCCTTCACTCTCCCCTCATTCTCCCCTCACTCTACCCTCACTCTACCCTCACTCTACCCTCACTCTCCCCTCACTCTCCCCTCACTCTCCCCTCACTCTCCCCTCACTCTCCCCTCACTCTCCCCTCACTCTCCCCTCACTCTCCCCTCACTCTCCCCTCACTCTCCCCTCAGTCTCCCCTCACTTTTGAAAAAGGGCAGAATCCCAAAAAATGCGTAGAGAGGCCGCATTTTTTAGGTGCGGAATATCTTATGCAGTCGCCTTACCATATCGATCTCTTAGGCCTTAGGCCTACCCTCTGCTGCTGTTGTTTGTGTTGTTTGTGTTGTTGTTGCTGCTGCTGCTGCTAATGTGCTGTGGGGTGCAGTGTGCAGTGTTGCTGGTGTGTTTGTTTTGTGTTTTGTTGTGTGGTTGTGTGGTTGTTTGGTTGTGTGGTTGTGTGGTTGTGTGGTTGTTCGGTTGTTTGGTTGTTTGGTTGTTTGGTTGTTCAATTGTTTGGTTGTTTGGTTGTTTTGTTGCTTGGTTGTTTAGTTGTTTGGTTGTTTGGTTGTTTAGTTGTTCGGTTGTTTGGTTGTTTGGTTGTTTGGCTGTTTGGTTGTTTTGTTGCTTGGTTGTTTAGTTGTTTGGTTGTTTGGTTGTTTGGTTGTTCGGTTGTTTTGTTGTTTGGTTGTTTGGTTGTTTGGTTGTTTGGCTGTTTGGTTGTTTGGTTGTTTGGTTGTTTGGTTTTTTGGTTGTTTGGTTGTTTGGTTGTTTGGTTGTGCGGTTGTGCGGTTGTGCGGTTGTTTGGTTGTTTGGTTGTTTGGTTGTCTGATTGTTTGGTTGTTTGGTTGTTAGGTTGTTTGGTTGTTAGGTTGCTGGCTTGTTTGGTTGTTTGGTTGTACGGTTGTTTGGTTGTTTGTTGCTTGGTTGTTTGGTTGTTTGGTTGTTTGGTTGTTTGGTTGTTTGGTTGTTTTGTTGCTTGGCTGTTTGGTTGTTTGGTTGCTTGGTTGTTTGGTTGTTTGGTTGTTTTGTTGTTTGGTTGTTTGGTTGTTTTGTTGTTTGGTTGTTTGATTGTTTGGTTGCTTGGTTGTTTGGTTGTTTGGTTGTTTGGTTGTTTTGTTGCTTGGTTGTTTGGTTGTTTGGTTGTTTGGTTGTTTGGTTGTTTGGTTGTTTGGTTGTTTGGTCATTTGGTTGTTTAGTTGTTTGGTTGTTTGGTTGTTTGGTTGTTTGGTTGTTTAGTTGTTTGGTTGCTTGGTTGTTCAGTTGTTTGGTTGTTTGGTTGTTTGATTGTTTGGTTGTTTGGTTGTTTGGTTGTTTGGTTGTTTGGTTGCTTGGTTGTTTGGTTGTTTGGTTGTTTGGTTGTTTGGTTGTTTGGTTGTTTGGTTGTTTGGTTGTTTGGTTGTTTGGTTGTTTGGTTGCTTAGTTGTTTGGTTGCTTGGTTGTTCAGTTGTTTGGTTGTTTGGTTGTTTGATTGTTTGGTTGTTTGGTTGTTTGGTTGTTTGGTTGTTTGGTCATTTGGTTGTTTGGTTGTTTGGTTGTTTGGTTGTTTGGTTGTTTGGTTGTTTGGTTGTTTGGTTGTTTGGTTGTTTTGTTGCTTGGTTGTTTGGTTGTTTGGTTGTTTGGTTGTTTGGTTGTTTGGTTGTTTGGTTGTTTGGTTGTTTGGTTGTTTGGTTGTTTGGTTGTTTGGTGGTTTGGTTGTTTTGTTGCTTGGTTGTTCGGTGGTTTGGTTGTTTGGTTGTTTGGTTGTTTGGTTGTTTGGTTGTTTGGTTGTTTTGTTGATTGGTTGTTTGGTTTTTTGGTTGTTTGGTTGCTTGGTTGTTTGGTGTTGGGTTGTTTCGTTGTTCGGTTGTTTGGTTGTTGGATTGTCTGGTTGTCTGCCTGTCTGCTTGCTTGTCTGCTTGCCCATTTGCTAGTATTTTTTGCACCTCATTAAAACAATAATAATCCAAGCGAAACAATGGGTCTATAGAAAAAGAAAAATAGGCATTTGAATCATTCTTTCTGAAAGATCCTAGTGTAAAAATTGGTGTATCTTATAAGGAAAAACCATTTTAACAGCTTTTCGATAATATTTTAAAGAAAAAGTCTACGTTTTAATATTGCAGTCTTTCTGACGCATGGGAAACACAGAATTTAAACTTGGGGAAGACTTGGGGAAGACTTGGGGAAGACTTGGGGAAGATTTGGGGAAGACTTGTGGAAGACTTGTGAAAGACTTGGGGAAGATTTGGGGAAGACTCGTGGAAGACTTGGGGAAGACTTGGGGAAGACTTGTGGAAGACTTGGGGAAGACTTAGGGAAGACTTAGGGAAGACTTGGGGAAGACTTGGGGAAGACTTGTGGAAGACTTGGGGAAGATTTGGGGAAGACTTGTGGAAGACTTGGGGAAGACTTGGGGAAGATTTGGGGAAGACTTGTGGAAGACTTGGGGAAGATTTGGGGAAGACTTGTGGAAGACTTGGGGAAGACTTAGGGAAGACTTAGGGAAGACTTGGGGAAGACTTGGGGAAGACTTGGGGAAGACTTAGTGAAGACTTGTGGAAGACTTGGGGAAGACTTGGTGAAGACTTGAGGAAGACTTGGGGAAGAATTGTGGAAGACTTGGGGAAGACTTGGGGAAGACTTAGGGAAGACTTGGGGGAGAGTTTGGGGAAGACTTGGGGAAGACTTTGGGAAGACTTGGGGAAGACTTAGGGAAGACTTGGGGAAGACTTGGGGAGAGTTTGGGGAAGACTTTGGGAAGACTTGGGGGAGAGTTTGGGGAAGACTTGGGGAAGACTTTGGGTAGACTTGGGGAAGACTTGGGGAAGACTTGTGAAAGACTTGGGGAAGATTTGGGGAAGACTCGTGGAAGACTTGGGGAAGACTTGGGGAAGACTTGTGGAAGACTTGGGGAAGACTTAGGGAAGACTTAGGGAAGACTTGGGGAAGACTTGGGGAAGACTTGTGGAAGACTTGGGGAAGATTTGGGGAAGACTTGTGGAAGACTTGGGGAAGACTTGGGGAAGATTTGGGGAAGACTTGTGGAAGACTTGGGGAAGATTTGGGGAAGACTTGTGGAAGACTTGGGGAAGACTTAGGGAAGACTTAGGGAAGACTTGGGGAAGACTTGGGGAAGACTTGGGGAAGACTTAGTGAAGACTTGTGGAAGACTTGGGGAAGACTTGGTGAAGACTTGAGGAAGACTTGGGGAAGAATTGTGGAAGACTTGGGGAAGACTTGGGGAAGACTTAGGGAAGACTTGGGGGAGAGTTTGGGGAAGACTTGGGGAAGACTTTGGGAAGACTTGGGGAAGACTTTGGGAAGACTTGGGGAAGACTTGGGGAAGACTTGGGGAAGACTTGGGGAAGACTTTGGGAAGACTTGGGGAAGACTTGGGGGAGACTTGGGGAAGACTTGGGGAAGACTTTGGGAAGACTTGGGGAAGACTTAGGGAAGACTTGGGGAAGACTTGGGGGAGAGTTTGGGGAAGACTTGGGGAAGACTTGGGGAAGACTTTGGGAAGACTTGGGGAAGACTTGGGGAAGACTTGGGGAAGACTTGGGGAAGACTTTGGGAAGACTTGGGGAAGACTTGGGGAAGACTTTGGGAAGACTTGGGGAAGACTTTGGGAAGACTTGGGGAAGACTTGGGGAAGACTTTGGGAAGACTTGGGGAAGACTTGGGGAAGACTTGGGGAAGACTTAGGGGAGAGTTTGGGGAAGACTTGGGGAAGACTTTGGGAAGACTTGGGGAAGACTTGGGGAAGACTTGGGGAAGACTTGGGGAAGACTTGGGGAAGACTTTGGGAAGACTTGGGGAAGACTTGGGGAAGACTTTGGGAAGACTTGGGGAAGACTTTGGGAAGACTTGGGGGAGAGTTTGGGGAAGACTTGGGGAAGACTTCGTGAAGACTTGGGGAAGACTTTGGGAAGACTTGGGGAAGACTTGGGGAAGACTTGGGGAAGACTTGGGGAAGACTTGGGGAAGACTTTGGGAAGACTTGGGGAAGACTTTGGGAAGACTTGGGGGAGAGTTTGGGGAAGACTTGGGGAAGACTTTGGGAAGACTTGGGGAAGACTTGGGGAAGACTTCGTGAAGACTTGGGGAAGACTTTGGGAAGACTTGGGGAAGACTTGGGGAAGACTTGGGGAAGACTTTGGGAAGACTTGGGGAAGACTTGGGACAGACTTGGGGAAGACTTGGGGAAGACTTTGGGAAGACTTGGGGAAGACTTGGGGAAGACTTGGGGAAGACTTGGGAAAGACTTTGGGAAGACTTGGGGAAGACTTGGGGAAGACTTGGGGAAGACTTGGGAAAGACTTGGGGAAGACTTGGGGAAGACTTGGGGAAGACTTGGGGAAGACTTGGGAAAGACTTTGGGAAGACTTGGGGAAGACTTGGGGAAGACTTGGGGAAGACTTTGGGAAGACTTGGGAAAGACTTTGGGAAGACTTGGGGGAGAGTTTGGGAAGACTTGGGGAAGACTTGGGAAAGACTTTGGGAAGACTTGGGAAAGACTTTGGGAAGACTTGGGGGAGAGTTTGGGAAGACTTGGGGAAGACTTGGGGAAGACTTGGGAAAGACTTGGGGAAGACTTGGGGAAGACTTTGGGAAGACTTGGGGAAGACTTGGGGAAGACTTTGGGAAGACTTGGGGAAGACTTGGGGAAGACTTGGGAAGACTTTGGGAAGACTTGGGAAAGACTTTGGGAAGACTTGGGGGAGAGTTTGGGAAGACTTGGGGAAGACTTGGGGAAGACTTGGGAAAGACTTTGGGAAGACTTGGGGAAGACTTGGGAAAGACTTGGGGAAGACTTGGGGAAGACTTGGGGAAGACTTGGGGAAGACTTGGGGAAGACTTGGGGAAGACTTGGGGAAGACTTGGGGAAGACTTGGGGGAGAGTTTGTGAAGACTTGGGGAAGACTTGGGGAAGACTTGGGAAAGACTTTGGGAAGACTTGGGGAAGACTTGGGAAAGACTTGGGGAAGACTTGGGGAAGACTTGGGGAAGACTTGGGGAAGACTTGGGAAAGACTTTGGGAAGACTTGGGGAAGACTTGGGGAAAACTTGGGAAAGACTTTGGGAAGACTTGGGGAAGACTTGGGAAAGACTTTGGGAAGGCTTGGGGAAGACTTGGGGAAGACTTGGGGAAGACTTTGGGAAGACTTGGGAAAGACTTTGGGAAGACTTGGGGAAGACTTGGGAAAGACTTTGGGAAGACTTGGGGAAGACTTGGGAAAGACTTTGGGAAGGCTTGGGGAAGACTTGGGGAAGACTTGGGGAAGACTTTGGGAAGACTTGGGAAAGACTTTGGGAAGACTTGGGGAAGACTTGGGAAAGACTTTGGGAAGACTTGGGGAAGACTTGGGAAAGACTTTGGGAATGCTTGGGGAAGACTTGGGGAAGACTTGGGGAAGACTTTGGGAAGACTTGGGAAAGACTTTGGGAAGACTTGGGGAAGACTTGGGGAAGACTTTGGGAAGACTTGGGAAAGACTTTGGGAAGACTTGGGGGAGAGTTTGGGGAAGACTTGGGGAAGACTTTGGGAAGACTTGGGGAAGACTTGGGGAAGACTTGGGAAAGACTTTGGGAAGACTTGGGGAAGACTTGGGGAAGACTTGGGGAAGACTTAAGGAAGACTTGGGGAGAGTTTGGGAAGACTTGGGGAAGACTTGGGGAAGACTTGGGGAAGACTTTGGGAAGACTTGGGAAAGACTTTGGGAAGACTTGGGGGAGAGTTTGGGGAAGACTTGGGGAAGACTTTGGGAAGACTTGGGGAAGACTTGGGGAAGACTTGGGAAGACTTGGGGAAGACTTGGGGAAGACTTGGGGAAGACTTTGGGAAGACTTGGGGGAGAGTTTGGGGAAGACTTGGGGAAGACTTGGGGAAGACTTGGGGAAGACGTGCGGAAGACGTGTTACAATGTGTACAGTGTGTACAGTGTGTACAGTGTGTACAGTGTGTACAGTGTGTTCAGTGTGTACAGTGTGTACAGTGTGTACACTGTGTACAGTGTGTACAGTGTGTACTGTGTGTACAGTGTGTTCAGTGTGTGCAGTGTGTACAGTGTGTACACTGTGTACAGTGTGTACACTGTGTACAGTGTGTACAGTGTGTACAGTGTGTACAGTGTGTACAGTGTGTACAGTGTGTACAATGTGTACAGTGTGTACAGTGTGTACAGTGTGTACAGTGTGTACAGTGTGTACAGTGTGTACAGTGTGTACAATGTGTACAGTGTGTACACTGTGTACAGTGTTTACAATGTGTACAGTGTGTACACTGTGTACAGTGTGTACACTGTGTACAGTGTGTACAGTGTGTACAGTGTGTACAGTGTGTACAGTGTGTACAGTGTGTACAGTGTTTACAATGTGTACAGTGTGTACAGTGTGTACAGTGTGTACAGTGTGTAGTGTGTGTACAGTGTTTAAAGTGTGTACAGTGTGTACAGTGTGTACAGTGTGTACAGTGTGTACAGTGTGTACACTGTGTACAGTGTGTACAGTGTGTACAGTGTGTACAGTGTGTACAGTGTGTACAGTGTGTACAGTGTGTACAGTGTGTACAGTGTGTACAGTGTGTACAGTGTGTACAGTGTGTACAGTGTGTACACTGTGTACAGTGTGTACAATGTGTACAGTGTGTACACTGTGTACAGTGTGTACAATGTGTACAGTGTGTACACTGTGTACACTGTGTACAGTGTGTACAGTGTGTACAGTGTGTACAGTGTGTACAGTGTGTACAGTGTGTACAGTGTGTACAGTGTGTACAGTGTGTACAGTGTGTACAGTGTGTACAGTGTGTACAGTGTGTACACTGCGTACAGTGTGTACAGTGTGTACAGTGTGTACAGTGTGTACAGTGTGTACAGTGTGTACAGTGTGTACAGTGTGTACAGTGTGTACAGTGTGTACACTGTGTACAGTGTGTACAGTGTGTACAGTGTGTACAGTGTGTACAGTGTGTACACTGTGTACAGTGTGTACAATGTGTACAGTGTGTACACTGTGTACAGTGTGTACAGTGTGTACAGTGTGTACAGTGTCTTCAGTGTGTACAGTGTGTACAGTGTGTACAGTGTGTACACTGTGTACAGTGTGTACAATGTGTACAGTGTGTACACTGTGTACAGTGTGTACAGTGTGTACAGTGTGTACAGTGTGTACACTGTGTACACTGTGTACAGTGTGTACAATGTGTTCAGTGTGTACAGTGTGTACAGTGTGTACAGTGTGTACAGTGTGTACAGTGTGTACAGTGTGTACAGTGTGTACAATGTGTACAGTGTGTACACTGTGTACAGTGTGTACAGTGTGTACAGTGTGTACAGTGTGTACACTGTGTACACTGTGTACAGTGTGTACAATGTGTTCAGTGTGTACAGTGTGTACAGTGTGTACAATGTGTACAGTGTGTACAGTGTGTACAGTGTGTACAGTGTGTACAGTGTGTGCAGTGTGTACAGTGTGTACACTGTGTACAGTGTGTACAATGTGTACAGTGTGTACACTGTGTACAGTGTTTACAATGTGTACAGTGTGTACACTGTGTACAGTGTGTACACTGTGTACAGTGTGTACAGTGTGTACAGTGTGTACAGTGTGTACAGTGTGTACAGTGTGTACAGTGTTTACAATGTGTACAGTGTGTACAGTGTGTACAGTGTGTACAGTGTGTAGTGTGTGTACAGTGTTTAAAGTGTGTACAGTGTGTACAGTGTGTACAGTGTGTACAGTGTGTACAGTGTGTACACTGTGTACAGTGTGTACAGTGTGTACAGTGTGTACAGTGTGTACAGTGTGTACAGTGTGTACAGTGTGTACAGTGTGTACAGTGTGTACAGTGTGTACAGTGTGTACAGTGTGTACAGTGTGTACACTGTGTACAGTGTGTACAATGTGTACAGTGTGTACACTGTGTACAGTGTGTACAATGTGTACAGTGTGTACACTGTGTACACTGTGTACAGTGTGTACAGTGTGTACAGTGTGTACAGTGTGTACAGTGTGTACAGTGTGTACAGTGTGTACAGTGTGTACAGTGTGTACAGTGTGTACAGTGTGTACAGTGTGTACAGTGTGTACAGTGTGTACAGTGTGTACAGTGTGTACAGTGTGTACAGTGTGTACAGTGTGTACAGTGTGTACACTGTGTACAGTGTGTACAGTGTGTACAGTGTGTACAGTGTGTACAGTGTGTACACTGTGTACAGTGTGTACAATGTGTACAGTGTGTACACTGTGTACAGTGTGTACAGTGTGTACAGTGTGTACAGTGTCTTCAGTGTGTACAGTGTGTACAGTGTGTACAGTGTGTACACTGTGTACAGTGTGTACAATGTGTACAGTGTGTACACTGTGTACAGTGTGTACAGTGTGTACAGTGTGTACAGTGTGTACACTGTGTACACTGTGTACAGTGTGTACAATGTGTTCAGTGTGTACAGTGTGTACAGTGTGTACAGTGTGTACAGTGTGTACAGTGTGTACACTGTGTACAGTGTGTACAATTTGTACAGTGTGTACACTGTGTACAGTGTGTACAGTGGAATTTTCACTGTTCCCTTTACCACGTTTTACTGTTTGCAGATCAGATCAGTGTTCTCAAACTCTATCCGTACGGAAGCACGGAATCATCTCTGGAAGATGAATCGCCTTTGCCGAGCTGCGCCAAGTGGTACATTGTGTGGAGTCTGCGATGGAGAGGTTGGGCAGTTCTCGCTTAAGTGTGAGTCCTGCTCCTGTTACACCCACCTGAAATGTTCGGGACTGCCGTCGTACCACCTTGTTCGACTGGAGTTGACCAGAGCCTCGTATAGGTGCGAGTGCTGTGTAGCGAGGGAGAGTGGCGAGAGGTACCAGGAGGTTCTCGACTCGATTGAGGAGGAGCTCAGAAGTTCCGGAGACAAGGGTCTGGAGAGCCCTGGAAGAGAGCCAAAAACCCCTAATGCACCACCGCTGTCGGGTGTGGTCGCAGCGCATGGGAGGCAGTCGTTGAGCATGGACAGCTTGAATGACACGGCCGGGTGCCCAGAGAGTGCAAAAACGGGGGAAGCGAGTGGAGAAAAAGCTGAAAAAGCTGTGTGCCGACATTACCTGAGGGGACAGTGTAAACATGGTTTGAAAGGAAGCTCCTGTAAGTTTGCGCATCCTAAGCTTTGCCGTAAGTTTGCGAAGCTGGGAGGTAAGCGAGCGGGAGGTTGCAAAAAGGGCCGAGACTGCAAATTTCTCCATCCTGCTGTGTGTTGGAGGGTGGAACGGGGGGAGCAGTGCCCGTACAAAAACTGCAAATTCTATCACCCCAGGGGACTGATCTCGGCTGTGTCGGGGGAAAAACAGTCGAGCATTAGTGACCAGTAGCCGAGAATGCTCCCCAGGAGCGAACACAGCGAACCGAGGGGCGCACCACCACAGAGAGGGCTGTCTTATGCTGATATGGTGAGCAAGCGTGCGCCGGTTGTAGCCCAGAAGGTCACGCAACCTGCTGGTTCGTATGGCCAGGATGCAGGCCTACTAGGGTCTTTTCCGGGACAGACTGAAAGTTTGTCTTTTTTAGAGCTGCGCAGACAGGTCCAGGAAATCCAGAACCTGCTGACCTTGCTCCTGAAGGAGAGGGACAACGAACGCCCCCCTATTCAAGGGCTACGTCCGTGCAGCTGCCGAAGCCATTTGTAGAGAGTAATGGTTGCCCCACAATTATTTCCTGCAACATCGAAGGCTTGTGCCCACGTGCTCAGAAACATAAGGTTAAGATATTAGAAGAAAGAGCCTTGTTGGAGCATGCGGTTGTTGTGGCAGCGGTTGAGTCACACCTACGTGAGGAGATCCTTGATGCCGAGGTGAGCATGAGGGGCTACTGCTTGTACAGAGCTGACAGGGCTTCCGACAGAAAAAAAGGAGGCATTGCAGTGTTCGTCCGTGGGGATCTGGCTGCAGCCGCAGTGGTGCTCAAGAGTGGTTCAAATGGATGGGTGGAGCACATCGTCCTGTGGTTTGAAACGATGAGACTTATTACTGTTGTTATGTACAGACCCCCCGCGTGTCCTTCTGAGATGTTTGTTCCGGTTCTCCTTGATATCGCAGAGGGGATTGAGGACCTGGGAACACCTCTGCCGACTCTGATTATTCTTGGTGATTTTAACTTTCCCAGAATAAACTGGTCCTTAAACAGTATCTACGGTGGCTCTCGAGAGGACCGATTACAGGCCAAATCTCTTCTCGAGTTCATGGACAAGTTCGCGCTTGAACAGTCGGTGAACTGCCCAACTAGGCTGGATAGCTTACTAGACCTAGTCTGTACCAACCATGGTGAACTGGTGAGGGACGTGGTTGTGGAAGACACAACATTGTCGGACCACAGACTGATAATAGTTAAAGCTGATATTGGATGGGCCAACCAACAGTCCAACGCTGAGCTGAACTATGGGAGTATCTTGGGTTCACTTAACTTCATGAGCTCTCGAACCGACTGGTGCAGTATAAGGGAGGAGCTTGCAAGAATCGACTGGGCTTCGAGACGCGAGGACATGCTTCCCGTGAACATGTATGAAGATCTCTGTGGTGTCCTGACAGAGGTCTGTTCAAAATACGCCCCGCCAAAGACAACAGTTCGTCAGGCGTCAATTCCAAGAGATCGTAAGATCCTAATGCGGAAGAAAGCCCGTATACGTAGGCAGCTGCTCGGGGCTGTCAGCTCGGCCATTAGAATGAAATTACTGAGCAGGGCAGAGCTGATCGAGCACCAGCTGATACAGTCGCATGAGCTTGAAACTGCGACTAGGGAGAGGCGGGCGATTGAAGCAATCCGCAACAACCCGAAGTATTTCTATGGGTACGCACGGAGTAAGTCGAAGACCAAGTCCCAGATTGGCCCTTTCTATGCTGGCGACGAGCTCGTTGGTGATTCTTTGGCCAAAGCTGAGGTGCTGAGGAAGCAGTACGAGTCAGTCTTCAGTAGGCCGAGAAACTCGGACACTCTAGGTCTCCTGCAAGGACTACTCGAAGAAGACAGGCCCTCCCTTCTGGACGATGTTCGGTTCGGCGAGAACGAGCTGGTGACATGCATAAGGGAGCTGCCGTCCACGTCCGCAGCGGGTCCGGACGGGATTCCTTCGATCCTCTTGAAAAACTGTTGCGAGGAATTGAAGGCTCCTTTACATGCACTGTGGAGATCATCAATGGATAAAGGATGTGTGCCTGCTCCTCTCAAATTAGGAGTAATTATTCCGGTTCACAAGGGGGGCGTGAAGCATTCCCCAGCTAATTACCGTCCTATCGCCCTAACATCCCATGTAATTAAAATTTTTGAGAAGATCGTAGTTAAACGACTAGTTACGTATCTCGAGAGCAATGACCTACTGAACGACAATCAGCACGGTTTCAGACGGGGTCGGTCGTGCCTCTCACAATTGTTGGAGCATCAGCGGCAGGTTACGGAGGCGCTTGGCTCTGGACTCGCTGTGGACGTGGTGTATCTGGACTTCGCTAAGGCCTTCGATAAAGTAGATTATGGCGTGTTGCTTAGGAAGCTCCGTCTTCTTGGAATCAGTGGTAGGCTCCTTGAATGGATTTATAGCTTCCTAACAAACAGGAAACAAGTTGTCTCAGTGGACGGGAGCCGCTCGACGGAGTCGGTGGTGGTGAGTGGTGTGCCTCAGGGATCCGTTTTGGGTCCACTCCTTTTCCTGATCCACATTTCGGACATCGATGTCAATCTGTTGCACTCACGGGCCTCATCCTTCGCTGATGACACCAGAGTCTTGAAAACTATTGCTACGGTGGAGGACTGTGAGGCTCTACAGAGTGACCTCCAGAAGATTTGCGAGTGGGCAACGCGAAACAACATGACCTTCAATGAAAATAAATTTGAGCTGGTGCGGTACGGTTTGCACCCTGACCCCTCCTTTGCGTACAGCCCCACTGGAGGTTCAGCGATCGACCGCAAGTCTTCGGTCAGGGATCTGGGGGTCGTAATCTCGGATGACGGCGGCTTCGGAGAGCACATTAACCAGGTGGTGCTTAGGTGCAGACGCCAGATCGGATGGATCCTGCGAACCTTTAAGACAAGGGAAGCCCCACTAATGCTGAAATTGTTCAAATCGTTAGTCCTCCCATTGGCAGAGTACTGTTGTCAGCTCTGGAGTCCGAGCACTGTTGGCGAAGTACAGAAGTTGGAGGGTGTACAGAGAACCTTCACTGCAAGGATCGACGGAATGCAGTCGTTTGACTACTGGAAACGGCTATCACACCTATCCCTGTTTTCATTACAGCGTCGCCGTGAAAGGTACCTCATCATATATACCTGGAAGGTTCTGAATGGCTTGGCTCCGAACTTCAGGGACCAGGCGATGCGACTAGTAGCCCAGCGGCACATTCGGCGAGGGAAAACTTGTAACATCCCAGCCTTTACCAGCAGGGCGCTGGCGAGCATCAGAACGAGGCATGAAAACTCGTTCTCTGTTATGGGTCCTCGCCTGTTCAACTGTCTTCCGGCTAGTACCAGGGAGTTTGAGGGGACACTGGAATCTTTCAAAGGGAGACTCGATGGATTTTTGAGGACGATCCCGGACAAGCCTCCCTTGCCCCATTACTACCAGCCTGCTGAGGGTAATAGTATCCTGCAGCAGCTGGCATATATGAGAGCGGCTGCCCCCTAACCTTGCCCCGGCAAGGGAAGGAGGGCTGACGCCGCTCGTTCTGGAGGCGTCGTGGCCTGCCTCGGCTGTGGTGGAGCTGCTGGCTCCCTTTGCTGAGGACCTGGGGCTCCGTCGCTGCGGGGAGGTTGGCGGCGTCGTGAGGCGGCGACTCATCGTGGCCTGGAGCTGTGCTCCAAACTATATCTCAGGAATCTCAGGAAACAGTGTGTACAGTGTGTACAGTGTGTACAGTGTGTACAGTGTGTACACTGTGTACAGTGTGTACAGTGTGTACAGTGTGTACAGTGTGTACAGTGTGTACACTGTGTACAGTGTGTACAATGTGTACAGTGTGCACACTGTGTACAGTGTGTACAGTGTGTACAGTGTGTACAGTGTGTTCAGTGTGTACAGTGTGTACAGTGTGTACAGTGTGTACACTGTGTACAGTGTGTACAATGTGTACAGTGTGTACACTGTGTACAGTGTGTACAGTGTGTACAGTGTGTACAGTGTGTACACTGTGTACACTGTGTACAGTGTGTACAATGTGTTCAGTGTGTACAGTGTGTACAGTGTGTACAGTGTGTACAGTGTGTACAGTGTGTACACTGTGTACAGTGTGTACAATGTGTACAGTGTGTACACTGTGTACAGTGTGTACAGTGTGTACAGTGTGTACAGTGTGTACAGTGTGTACAGTGTGTACAGTGTGTACAGTGTGTACAGTGTGTACAGTGTGTACAGTGTGTACAGTGTGTACAGTGTGTACAGTGTGTACAGTGTGTACAGTGTGTTCAGTGTGTACAGTGTGTACAGTGTGTACACTGTGTACAGTGTGTACACACTGTACAGTGTGTACAGTGTGTACAGTGTGTACAGTGTGTACAGTGTGTACAGTGTGTACACTGTGTACAGTGTGTACAGTGCGTACAGTGTGTACAGTGTGTACAGTGTGTACACTGTGTACAGTGTGTACAGTGTGTACAGTGTGTACAGTGTGTTCAGTGTGTACAGTGTGTACAGTGTGTACACTGTGTACAGTGTGTACAGTGTGTACAGTGTGTACAGTGTGTACAGTGTGTACAGTGTGTACACTGTGTACAGTGTGTACAGTGTGTACAGTGTGTACAGTGTGTACAGTGTGTACACTGTGTACAGTGTGTACAGTGTGTACAGTGTGTACAGTGTGTTCAGTGTGTACAGTGTGTACAGTGTGTACACTGTGTACAGTGTGTACAGTGTGTACAGTGTGTACAGTGTGTACAGTGTGTACAGTGTGTACAGTGTGTACAGTGTGTACAGTGTGTTCAGTGTGTACAGTGTGTACAGTGTGTACACTGTGTACAGTGTGTACAGTGTGTACAGTGTGTACAGTGTGTACAGTGTGTACAGTGTGTACAGTGTGTACAGTGTGTACAGTGTGTACAGTGTGTACAGTGTGTACAGTGTACACTGCCCCAACACACAATCGATCTCACAGAACTATGCACAGTTCATTAAGGCCTTCAATAAACAGCCTATGCAGAATTCCGGGGGCCTATTTTATTCAGTAGACCTACGCTGTGTGTGTGTGTGTGTGCGGCGTCGTGTGTGCATGTGTGTGTGTGTGTCCTGCCGCGTGTGTGCTCGTGTGTAGGTATTTATGTAGGTGTAGTTTAACCGACTATGTATTATGGTTCTAGGAAAATATGTATTGCTTCATAGGCCTATTTATGTATATACTACGGATGTCGTGAATCTTGCAGCACTTATTCTGTGAATGTTACAGCCTATGCATATCCTACAGCCTACATATATCCTACGGCCTATACATTTCCTACAGCCTACCTATATCCTACGGCTCATATATATCCTACAGCCTATCTATATCCTACGTCCTACCTATATCCTTCAGCCTACCTATATCCTACAGCCTTCCTATATCCTACGGCCTACCTATATCCTACAGCTTACCTATATCCTACGGCACATAGATATCCTACAGCCTACTTATATCCTACGGCCCATATATATCCTACAGCCTACCTATATCCTACGTCCTACCTATATCCTTCAGCCTACCTATATCCTACAGCCTACCTATATCCTACAGCCTACCTATATCCTACGTCCAATGTGTATCATAGAGCCTACCTATATCCTACAGCCTACCTATATCCTACAGCCTACCTATATCCTACGTCCTATGTATATCATACAGCCTACCTATATCCTACAGCCTACCTATATCCTACAGCCTACCTATATCCTACGGCCTATATATATCCTACGGCCCATATATATCCTACAGCCTACCTATATCCCACGGCCTATATATATCCTAGAGCCTACCTATATCCTACGGCCCATTTATATCCTACAGCCTACCTATATCCTACGGCCCATATGTATCCTACAGCCTACCTATATCATACGGCCTATATATAAATCCTACAGCCTACCTATATCCTTCGGCCTATATACATATCCTACAGCCTACCTATATCCTACGGCCCATATATATATCCTACAGCCTACCTATATCCTACGGCCTATTTGTATCCTACAGCCTACCTATATCCTACGGCCTATATGTATCCTACAGCCTACCTATATCCTACGGCTTATATAAATCATACAGCCCACTTATATCCTACGGCCCATATATAGATCCTACAGCCTACCTATATCCTACGGCCTATGTATACATCCTTCTGCCTACCTATATCCTACGGCCCATATATATATCCTACAGCCTACCTATATCCTACGGCCTATATGTATCCTACAGCCTACCTATATCCTACGGCCTATATGTCTCCTACAGCCTACCTATATCCTACGGCCTATATAAATCCTACAGCCCACTTATATCCTACGGCCTATATATAGATCCAACAGCCTACCTATATCCTACGGCCTATGTATACATCCTTCTGCCTACCTATATCCTACGGCCCATATATATATCCTACAGCCTACCTATATCCTGCGGCCTATATGTATCCTACAGCCTACTTATATCCTACGGCCTATATGTATCCTACAGCCTATCTATATCCTACGGCCTATATAAATCCTACAGCCTACCTATATCCTACGGCCTATATATATCCTACAGCCCACTTATATCCTACGGCCTTTATATAGATCCAACAGCCTACCTATATCCTACGGCCTATGTATACATCCTTCTGCCTACCTATTTCCTACGGCCCATATATATATCGTACAGCCTTCCTATATCCTACGGCCTATATATATCCTACAGCCTTCCTATATCCTACGGCCTATATATATCCTACAGCCTTCCTATATCCTACGGCCTATATATATCCTACAGCCTACCTATATCCTACGGCCTATATATAGATCCAACAGCCTACCTATATCCTACGGCCTATGTATACATCCTACAGCCTACCTATATCCTACGGCCTATATATACCCTACAGCCTTCCTATATCCTACGGCCTATATATATCCTACAGCCTTCCTATATCCTACGGCCTATATATATCCTACAGCCTTCCTATATCCTACGGCCTATATATATCCTACAGCCTACCTATATCCTACGTCCTATATATATCCTACAGCCTTCCTATATCCTACGGCCTATATATATCCTACAGCCTACCTATATCCTACGGCCTATATATATCCTACAGCCTTCCTATATCCTACGGCTTATATATATCCTACAGCCTTCCTATATCCTACGGCCTATATATATCCTACAGCCTACCTATATCCTACGTCCTATATATATCCTACAGCCTTCCTATATCCTACGGCCTATATATATCCTACAGCCTTCCTATATCCTACGGCCTATATATATCCTACAGCCTACCTATATCCTACGGCCTATATATATCCTACAGCCTTCCTATATCCTACGGCCTATATATATCCTACAGCCTACCTATATCCTACGTCCTATATATATCCTACAGCCTACCTATATCCTACGTCCTATATATATCCTACAGCCTTCCTATATCCTACGGCCTATATATATCCTACAGCCTACCTATATCCTACGGCCTATATATATCCTACAGCCTTCCTATATCCTACGGCCTATATATATCCTACAGCCTGGGTAGTCATATAAGAGGCAAATCGCAGTGTAAGTTTATCAATAACAAAAAACATTTTTGTGTCATCATGTGTTTCGTTTTTTTAAATGAAATTGTTCATGGACAAAAAATGTGTATAATATGTATTTGGTCAAGTATTATACTCTCATTTTAATATATTATCTTTATTTTGTAACAATATTCTGTTACATATATTATATTCTTATTATGTAACTATTATAATATTAATACAAATATTATATTATTATTATGTAACTGATGTAATATTGATACAAATATTATATTATTATTATGTAACTGATATAACATCAATACAAATATTGTAATATTATTATGTAACAACTATACGAGGTATTTCTAATAAAATATGAATGTAATTTCCCATTCCAAGCATCTTTTTTTCCTCGAGGTGGGACCTCACATCTTCTAGGCAAAGTTTGTATTGTATTTGGTATACACTGCAAACCTACGAGGGTAGAGGGTAGGAGTGAGGGGAAGCGATGGAAAGGAGTGGCTAACGAGAGTTTGAGATGACGAGGGAAGCTGGTAAACCTATGTCGTTGAGGGTCAAGTGAGAGTAGAGGGGGGGGGGGGGGGTAAAGTGAGGGTAAAGTGAGGGTAGAGGGAAGGTAGAAAGAGGGTAAAGAGAAAGTAAAGGAGGGAGGGATTAAGTGAGGGTAAAGTGAGGGTGAAGGGAGGGGGGATAAAGTGAGGATAAAGTGAGGGTAAAGTGAAGGTAAAGGGAGGGTAGAGGGAGGGTAGAGGGAGGGTAAAGTGAGAGTAAAGTTGAAGTAAAGTGAGGGTAAAGTGAGAGTAAAGTTGAAGTAAAGTGAGGGTAAAGTGAGAGTAAAGTTGAAGTAAAATGAGGGTAAAGTGAGAGTAAAGTTGAAGTCAAGTGAGGGTAAAGTGAGAGTAAAGTTGAAGTCAAGTGAGGGTAAAGTGAGGAAACAGTGATTCAAGTGAGGGTGAGGAGAGGGTACAGTCAGTAATGTTAGGCAAGATGAGGGTAAGCTACTTATAAAATGAGGGTAGCGGTAGAGTAAACTGAAGAAGGCGAAAGGGTAAAGTGACTCCATGGTACGTGAAAGGAGAGAGTAGAGTTAAAGTAAAGTGAAGGTAGGGTGAGTATAAAGCAAAGAAAGGGTAAGGCTAAAGTGAGGGTAAGGTGACTATAAAATATAGAAAGGGTAAGGGTAAAGTGAGGGTAGGGCAAGTATAAAAGAAGGAAAGGGTAAGGGTAAAGTGATGGAATTGTGAGGGTAGAACTAAAAAAACGCAAGTGTAACATGAGGGTAAAATCGAAGAAATAAAGCGTAAGATCTCGATAAGCTGAGGGTAAAGTAAGAGTAAATAAAGGTATAATGAGGTTAAAACTGGCTCAAAAAGAGGGTAAAAGAAGGGTATATCATTGTAAAGTGAGGCTAGAGCTAAATTATGTGATAGTAATGCAAGAAAAAATTGATGATAAGGAAAAGGCAAGGTGAGAATAGTATGAGGGTAAAATGAGGGTAAGGAGAGTAGTTTGAGGGTAGTGTGAGAAGAGAGTAGGCCTAGTGAGGGAAGGGGAGGCCCAAGGAGGGTAGGCCTAGGGAGGGGAGGGTAGGCCTAGGGAGGGTAGGCCTAGGAAGGGTAGGCCTAGGGAGGGTAGGCCTAGGGAAGGGAGGGTAGGCCTAAGGAGGGGAGGGTAGGCCTAGGGAGGGTAGGCCTAGGGAGGGGAGGGTAGGCCTAGGGAGGGTAGGCCTAGGGAGAGGAGGGAAGGCCTAGGGAGGGGAGGGAAGGCCTAGGGAGGGTAGGCCTAGGGAGGGCAGGGTAGGCCTAGGGAGGGTAGGCCTAGGGAGGGGAGGGAAGGCCTAGGGAGGGTAGGCCTAGGGAGGGCAGGGTAGGCCTAGGGAGGGGAGGGTAGGTCCAAGGAGGGGAGGGTAGGCCTAGGGAGGGTAGGCCCAGGGAAGGGAGGGAAGGCCTAGGGAGGGTAGGCCTAGGGAGGGGAGGGAAGGCCTAGGGAGGGTAGGCCTAAGGAGGGGGGGGGTAGGCCTAGGGAGGGGAGGGTAGGCCTAGGGAGGGTAGGCCTAGGGAGGGGAGGGTAGGCCTAGAGAGGGTAGGCCTAGGGAGGGGAGGGAAGGCCTAGGGAGGGTAGGCCTAGGGAGGGGAGGGAAGGCCTAGGGAGGGTAGGCCTAAGGAGGGGAGGGTAGGCCTAGGGAGGGGAGGGTAGGCCTAGGGAGGGTAGGCCTAGGGAGGGGAGGGTAGGCCTATAGAACAGTTCAATAATCAGACCATCGATTCACGCACACCTCGGCACAAAATAGTCGCGCCTGCAATCAATAATTCCGTGTGTTGTTTTTTGGCGCGTCTGACTGCTGATGAGCGCTGTTACGGGGCTGTTGCGGGGCTGTTAGTGGGCTGTTACGGGGCTGTTACGGGGCTGTTGCGGGGCTGTTGCGGGGTTGTTGCGGGGCTGTTGCGGGGCTGTTGCGGGGCTGTTGCGGGGCTGTTACGGGGCTGTTACGGGGCTGTTGCGGGGCTGTTACGGGGCTGTTACGGGGCTGTTGCGGGGCTGTTGCGGGGCTGTTACGGGGCTGTTACGGGGCTGTTGCGGGGCTGTTACGGGGCTGTTGCGGGGCTGTTACGGGGCTGTTACGGGGCTGTTACGGGGCTGTTGCGGGGCTGTTACGGGGCTGTTACGGGGCTGTTACGGGGCTGTTGCGGGGGCTGTTACGGGGCTGTTGCGGGGCTTTTACGGGGCTGTTACGGGGCTGTTGCGGGGCTGTTACGGGGCTGCTGCGGGGCTGTTGCGGGGCTGTTACGGGGCTTTTACGGGGCTGTTACGGGGCTGTTACGGGGCTGTTACGGGGCTGTTTCGGGGCTGTTACGTAGTTGTTGTGGGGCTGTTACGGGGCGTTTCGAGGGTGTTACGGGGCTGTTACGGGGCTGTTACGGAGCTGTTGCGGGGCTGTTGCGGGGCTGTTACGAGGCTCTGGCGGGGCTGTTACGGGGCTGTTACGGGGCTATTGCGGGGGCTGTTACAGCGCTGTTGCGGAGCTGTTACCGGGCTGTTACGAGGCGCTTGCGGGGCTGTTACGGGGCTCTTGCGGGGCTGTTACGGGGCTGTTGCGGGGCTGTTACGGGGCTATTGCGGAACTGTTACGGGGCTGTTACCTGGCTCTTGCGGGGCTGTTACGGGGCTGTTGCGGGGCTGTTACGGGGCTGTTGCGGAACTGTTACGGGGCTCTTGCGGGGCTGTTACGGGGCTGTTACGGGGCTTTTACGTCTGTTACGGGGCTCTTGCGGGGCTGTTGCGTGGCTGTTACGGGGCTGTTGCGGGGCTGTTATGGGGCTGTTGCGGGGCTGTTTCATGGCTGTTACGGGGCTTTTACGGAGCTGTTGCGGGGCTGTTACGGGGCTGTTACGGGGCTGTTACGGGGCTGTTACGGGGCTGTTACGGGCTATTGCGTGGTTGTTGTGAGGCTGTTGCGGGGCTGTTACTGGGCTGTTACGGGGCTATTGCGGGGTTGTTGTGAGGCTGTTGCGGGGCTGTTTTGTAAAGCTGCCTCGAGCTATTTTGTGGTGGCTGTTTTTGCTGTCGAGCTGATTTGTGTTTGTGTCAGTGCTGCATAAGGTTATTAAAGCTGTTTTATAGTTTTAAACAGCCGGAAGGTGTGGGGCTGTTTTGGCTGTTTTGATCTATTTCAGAGCGCAACTTTTGCATTCAAGCCTTTTTTATTTGATTAATTTTATGAGTTCGAATTTTTACCTTAAATTCAAATCACATAAGATAGTTGATTGTTGTTTGTTTATTATTTCAAAATTAAATTATTTAAATTTTGATTATTCTGTGATTTATTTGTATATTGTGTTTTTGTGTTTTGTTATATAACTTGAATTATTGGGTGATTTGATGTCTTATATAATGAATAAATATATATATCATTTCATGCATTAATGTCTATGTAATGGATGTATATTTTTTATTTAACCCTGAATAGTTTATCTATTTGTATAATTATCTATTCGAGTCGATTATTTGGTACTTTATTTATTGAAGTTTAATTTCTTTTTTCAATTATTTTACCTCTTTTGTCCCTTGCATTAACCAAATGATTAATTTGTTAACTTAAATATTTAAACAATAATTTAAAACCTACATATTTACATATTAAGTAAATTGTGCTCTTGACTTATTAATTTATCACTGAAATAATTTAAAAAATAATTGCCTAAATATCAGAATATCTTAAATTAACTCACCATTCAGCCATTAATTGAATTTTCTGCCCTAATTATTAATGAGCAATAAAATTATCTTTCATCATTGATATTATAAACGTGCGTCCCACCGGGGAAATACGTTAGGTCCCGAGCTGAGAGTTAGGTAGGCCTTCCTTGAATTGAAATAGAATAGGTTTTTTTTTTGGGTTGACTGCTTTGCTGTTTTTTTTTTTTTGGTTTATTTCCTGTTTCATGAACTTGCTTCCTAACTTCTGAGGGACCGCGTGCATAGATTCCCCGGTCCCTTGACTGAGTGGTGCCTTCCTCTCTATAGAACACCATTTTTTAGGTAAGTGAGGCCTAACTAACAACTAAGATGTAATCCACTTCATGCGTAGATTCCTCAGTCCCATAGCTTTATAAAAATGGGACCCTCCTCTCTTTGGAACGCCATTGTTGTGAGACTACACAATTATTGCACAATTACTTAAATTATTTACATTTTATGATTAATATAAGATTATTTTATATAATTATTGTTTTCTCATTTGGAATGGTTAATTATTGCGCCTGCCACCACCACTACCACTTGCCACCACCACTACCACTTGCCACCACCACTACCACTTGCCACCACCACTACTACCTGCCACCACCACTACCACTTGCCACCACCACTACCACTTGCCACCACCACTACCACTTGCCACCACCACTACCACTTGCCACCACCACTACTACCTGCCACCACCACTACCACTTGCCACCACCACTACCACTTGCCACCACCACTACCACTTGCCACCACCACTACCACTTGCCACCACCACTACCACTTGCCACCACCACTACCACTTGCCACCACCACTACCACTTGCCACCACCACTACCACTTGCCACCACCACTACCACTTGCCACCACCACTACCACTTGCCACCACCACTACCACTTGCCACCACCACTACCACTTGCCACCACCACTACTACCTGCCACCACCACTACCACTTGCCACCACCACTACCACTTGCCACCACCACTACCACTTGCCACCACCACTACCACTTGCCACCACCACTACCACTTGCCACCACCACTACCACTTGCCACCACCACTACCACTTGCCGCCACCACCACTACTACCTGCCCCCACCACTACCACTTGCCACCACCACTACCACTTGCCACCACCACTACCACTTGCCACCACCACTACTACCTGCCACCACCACTACCACTTGCCACCACCACTACCACTTGCCACCACCACTACCACTTGCCACCACCACTACCACTTGCCACCACCACTACCACTTGCCACCACCACTACCACTTGCCACCACCACTACCACTTGCCGCCACCACCACTACTACCTGCCACCACCAGTACCACTTGCCACCACCACTACCACTTGCCACCACCACTACCACTTGCCACCACCACTACCACTTGCCACCACCACTACCACTTGCCACCACCACTACCACTTGCCACCACCACTACCACTTGCCACCACCACTACCACTTGCCACCACCACTACCACTTGCCACCACCACTACCACTTGCCACCACCACTACCACTTGCCACCACCACTACCACTTGCCACCACCACAACCACTTGCCACCACCACTACCACTTGCCACCACCACTACCACTTGCCACCACCACTACCACTTGCCACCACCACTACCACTTGCCACAACCACAACCACTTGCCTCCACCACTACCACTTGCCACCACCACTACCACTTGCCGCCACCACCACTACCACTTGCCACCACCACTACCACTTGCCACCACCACTACCACTTGCCACCACCACAACCACTTGCCACCACCACTACCACTTGCCACCACCACTACCACTTGCCACAACCACTACCACTTGCCACCACCACTACCACTTGCCACCACCACTACCACTACCACTTGCCACCACCACTACCACTTGCCACCACCACTACCACTTGCCACCACCACTACCACTTGCCACCACCACTACCACTTGCCACCACCACTACCACTACCACTTGCCACCACCACTACCACTACCACTTGCCACCACCACTACCACTTGCCACCACCACTACCACTTGTCACCACCACTACCACTTGCCACCACCACTACCACTACCACTTGCCACCACCACTACCACTTGCCACCACCACTACCACTTGCCACCACCACTACCACTACCACTTGCCCCCACCACTACCACTACCACTTGCCACCACCACTACCACTTGCCACCACCACTACCACTACCACTTGCCACTACCACTACCACTACCACTTGCCACCACCACTACCACTTGCCACCACCACTACCACTACCACTTGCCACTACCACTACCACTTGCCACCAGCACTACCACTTGCCACCACCACTACCACTTGCCACCACCACTACCACTACCACTTGCCCCCACCACTACCACTACCACTTGCCACCACCACTACCAATTGCCACCACCACTACCACTACCACTTGCCACTACCACTACCACTACCACTTGCCACCACCACTACCACTTGCCACCACCACTACCACTACCACTTGCCACCACCACTACCACTTGCCACCACCACTACCACTTGCCACCACCACTACCACTTGCCACCACCACTACCACTACCACTTGCCACCACCACTACCACTTGCCACCCCCACTACCACTACCACTTGCCACCACCACTACCACTTGCCACCACCACTACCACTACCACTTGCCACCACCACTACCACTTGCCACCACCACTACCACTACCACTTGCCACCACCACTACCACTTGCCACCACCACTACCACTACCACTTGTTACCACCACTACCACTACCACTTGCCACCACCACTACCCCTTGCCACCACCACTACCACTACCACTTGCCACTACCACTACCACTTGCCACTACCACTACCACTATCACTACCACTACCACTATCACTACCACTACCACTACCACTACCACTATCACTACCACTATCACTATACCACCACCACTATCACCACCACCACCACTACCACTACCACTACCACTACCACCACCACTACCACTACCACTACCACTACCACTACCACCACCACTTGCCACCACCACTTGCCACTACCACTAATGCCGCTCAGAACGTTCAGCCTAAGCCTACCGAGCCTAAGCCTACTAAGCCTGCGCCCACTCAGCTAGCCTCACATCTAAGGCTTCCAAATCCATCTCTCTAATCCAGTCAGGGGATTACCTGCAAGGTCTCCATTTAATCCTCCTCTTTTGCAATTGATTTGCCTCTTAATTTCTCTAACGTAAGTTTTTTGCACTTTTTGGTATACTTATGGGGTAATTTTTTGGTTTTTCAGGGAATTTTGCGGGTGAGGACTGAAATGTAGGGATTTTTTTCTTGGGTGTTGTTCATATTTTCGAGTTTTTAAAATTAATTAATTTTTTAATATTAATGTTCTTAATATTAATTAATTTTTCATTTTTTTAAGCCAGGGGATTCTCTGTGTGTATATGTATATTATATTGATGTGTGTATTTATTATGTATATTAAAATATTGAAATTCATATATATGTATTAATAATAGGTGTTGACTGAAAATTGAATAGATTTTCAGCATAAATGGGTAGGTTATTTTTGATTGAAATCACTTTCTTTACTGAAGAAATGAGACGAAGATACAAAAATTAAAAGAATTACATTATATTATTAAATATAAAAAATTTTTCAGTTGTGTATAATAAGTGGGCAGGAATATAGTATTATCATATTATTTAATATAATATTGTATGTATTTCTATGGGGAATTTTAAGGTTGGGGAAATTTTCATAAAATTGGAGAAATATGATTATTGTAGAAATAAAAAATGTTTTAACTTCTGAATCTTTTCTATTAATTAGAAAAACCTCGAGGATTAGTTATATAAAAAATAGTTTCTGGGATTCGAACATATCTCTTGTAAAGGTACCTGTTGAATGAGGAAATACATGTCAAAAAATTTTTTTTTAATGAAAAATGGAAATTTTTGGTTTTCAAATGCGAAAAAAATTTTCATAATGAAAACTATTTCTAAAATTGGGAACAGGTTTTCTAACTAGAAAATACTAACTCTAAAATATTTAGCATTGGACAATTGTAGTGATTTTCGTAAATTACTCTATTTCAACTTTTTTTATTTTTTCAATTTTTTCAGCTTTCTAGGGAAAAATTGTGGTTTATGAGGTAAAATTGAAATCCATGTCCGTTAATGAAGAAAATCCGTTCATGTAATTAATTATAATTATGATTGATACAGGATACATAAAAAAATATTACATAATTATACATTGAATTTATAATTTGTAATGAATTATGAAATTCAGTTTACCTGACCTGTATTTAATTAAAACCTGCATGTATTTCAAGTAATATCTAAATAAAAAATTAAACGGTTGACGTCTTTTCAAAATTCCGGATTTTTCCATGGATTTAAAATTGAGCGAAACATCTAAATTTGAATATTCTTGAAAAATACCATAAAGCAACGCAAAATAATCTTTAAAAAATAGGAATCAAGCATTTAATTCCACACTCGAAATTAATTTGGGAAATATGAAAAAGTATTTGTTTACGTATATGTTATAAAAAAAGAAAATACTTTGTGTATATTTTTATATTGTGTGATTTTTCCACTTAACTTGTCATATTTTGAAAGTTTCTTAGGATCAACGTAAGTTAAATAACGTAAATTAAAAATGAATGTCGATACCGTCGTGCGGTCGACGTGAGGGTTCGTGGAAAAGGGGCTGTCTTCTGTACAGCTACCTTTTCCGGGGGGCTAGCTTATCTTCGCAGCTGCCCTTCCTGAGGTTCGTGTGGGTACCGCCTACGCCGTAATCAGTCCGCTAGGGCAACAGAAGTAAATTCTGTTAGTGCCGAACTACGGCGGTACCGCTGTGTGTGGGGGGTGAGGTTAGTCTGGGTACCACCTGCGCCGTATTCAGTCCGCTAGCCAACAGAAGTGAATTCTGTTATCTGCCGAACTACGGTGGTACCGCTAGGGTGAGGTGTGTGTGTGGGTACCACCTACGCCGTAATAAGTCCGCTAGGGCAACCGAAGAAAATTCTGTTAGTCCCGAACTACGGTGGTACCGTAAGGAAGACGAGCAACTGTCTGCGCCGTATGAGACCGCTAGGGCAACAGAAGTGAATTCTGTTAGTGCCGAACTGCGACAGCGTCTTCCTATCGACAAACTAAGCGAAATAGTTCGTCCTTCCGGGGTGGCTCCTTAAACCCCTTATTAGGCAAAGTGTCGTATAAGACTAAAGCCTGTGTCAATAAGGAGAAAGGAAACTCTTTTGGCCCCAGGGTGTGACTTGTTTAATGCTGAATCTCTTTGAAGTCCCTATTACATACACTGATATATTTTAACAAAGACTGTGATTTATTTTCTATTGCAAAAATAGTGCGTACAGATGTGAGCTACTGCATAACAGGGTACAACTCTCAAAATTGCATTTAAAATATTAGTCGTATTTAGCTAGATAACACAAGAAACATTGGAATATCGACATGTAATACAAATGATATTTAAGGGCTAACTAAAGTAAATGCACAAACGCAACATCAGCGCGGGGAAATAGATAAGTCGGCGTTCAGAGAGCTGAACACATGAAGAAAATACTTAAGATTATGGGTAACTAACACAAAAAGGCTCGACAACCCCCGTGCGGCCTGACAATGAATAATAACGACAATTTGATAATTGCGATGATTAAATATTACCTAAAATGATATATTGACGATAACTGAATATCAATTATTATTTATTTTCTCAATTATAATTATTGAGAGAAACATGATATGTAAATTTTTTTTTTAAATTTGCGTTTTTTTTAGTTTCGGTCTTATTCTTGTTGCATAAATTATTTTCTGTTAATGCTATTTATTGAACCGAAATTAAAGAGAAACTTAACTTTCGTTTACTATATTTATAAAAAATATTGTTTACTATATTTACTATATTTATATTCACTAAAAGTTGCAGACGTTTTCCCTATTCGGTAATATATATAGCCATGATATAGAAATTAAATCTTAAATTTATTAATTTTTTAATATTTTCAATACCAATATTTAAATGCAATGTGTATTATAATATTTGAATATATTATAATATTATAAATATTTACATTCGACATGCATTATAATATTCAAATATTTTACGATATTTAGACTAATTAGGTCCAAAAGGTATAATAGTTATCAAACGAATACGCCTACAAATTTTAATAGGCTTTTTAACAAATCAAAAATCCCAATCACAATACTAATACAATGAATATAAAATAAAATTTTTCAAAAATTACAATACCTATTAAATAAATACACATTCTGGGCCCACTAACCCACAAATTAATGTACTCAATCTAATTTTAGTGAATTTTCAGCTTATTAGTTAAATAATTAATTTTAGTGAATCATAAATCAAAAAAATATTAAACTAATTTTTGTAAATCTAATTTTAGTAAATTCTATTACTCTAAATAATTAAATAATTAATTTTGGTGAATCATAAATCAAAAAATCATGAAACTAATTTTAGTACATATAATTTTAATTAGTTTCACACTAAATAATTAAATAATTAATTTCAGTGAATCACAAACCAACAAATTATTCAACTAATTTTATTTAATCTAATGTTAATAAATTTTCAGCTTAATGATTAATTGACTAATTTCAGTGAATCATCAACCAAAAAGTTATTAAACTAATTTTAGTAAATTTAATTTTAGTGAATTCTCTACCGCTTTCGTATTCAATCAATTTTAATGAATTTTACCCATATAATAAAAATTTTACATGAATTAGCTATATAAGGAAATTGACCAACAAATATTCCCATTAAATATATATTGCGACAATTCAAGTTGGGCCAAATACTAAATATTTAAAATTCAATGGAATCTATATGTCAAATATTAGGTTGAAGGTATAAAATATTACGTAGTTATCGAATATTATGTGGTCAGTAATAAATATTGGGTTTTTAGTGTTTATCCCTATATTGTTATTAATGACTAATAGGTGGTTAATATTGAATAAAATAAGTGGTTGATATTGAATAAAATAGGTGGTTGATATTGAATAAAATAGGTGGTTGATATTGAATAAAATAGGTGGTTGATATTGAATAAAATAAGTGGTTGATATTGAATAAAATAGGCGGTTGATATTGAATAAAATAGGCGGTTGATATTGAATAAAATAGGTGGTTGATATTGAATAAAATAGGTGGTTAATATTGAATAAAATAGGTGGTTAATATCGAATAAAATAGGTGGTTGATATTGAATAAAGTAGGTGGTTGATATTGAATAAAATAGGTGGTTGATATTGAATAAAATAGGTGGTTGATATTGAATAAAATAGGTGGTTGATATTGAATAAAATAGGTGGTTGATATTGAATAAAATAAGTGGTTGATATTGAATAAAATAGGCGGTTGATATTGAATAAAATAGGTGGTTGATATTGAATAAAATAGGTGGTTGATATTGAATAAAATAGGCGGTTGATATTGAATAAAATAGGTGGTTGATATTGAATAAAATAGGTGGTTGATATTGAATAAAATTGGTGGTTGATATTGAATAAAATAGGTGGTTAATATTGAATAGAATAGGTGGTTAATATTGAATAGAATAGGTGGTTGATATTGAATAAAATAGGTGGTTAATATCGAATAAAATAGGTGGTTGATATTGAATAAAATAGGTGGTTGATATTGAATAAAATAGGTGGTTAATATTGAATAGAATAGGTGGTTGATATTGAATAAAATAGGTGGTTGATATTGAATAAAATAGGTGGTTGATATTGAATAAAATAGGTGGTTGATATTGAATAAAATAGGTGGTTAATATCGAATAAAATAGGTGGTTAATATCGAATAAAATAGGTGGTGGATATTGAATAAAATTGGTGGTTAATATTGAATAGAATAGTTGGTTGATATTGAATAAAATAGGTGGTTGATATTTATTGAAATAGGTGGTTAATATTGAAAATTAGGCATTAGGGGTTGAATATAGTGAAGTAAGTATTGTCAACTCTGAAGTTAGTAATGGTTGATGAATATTGGGCTTTAATTATATGTGGCCACTCACACACACAACACGCACACAACACACACAACACACAACACACACAAAACACACAACACACACAACACACACAACACACACAACACGCACACAACACACACAACACACAACACACACAAAACACACAACACACACAACACACACACAACACACACAAAACACACAACACACACAA
>CM059576.1:120233907-120238755 GCA_030386875.1 Morinoia aosen
AACCGTTAACTACCGTTAACTACCGTTAACAACCGTTAACAACCGTTAACGACCGTTAACTACCGTTAACTACCGTTAAAACCGTTAACAACCGTCAACAACCGTTAACAACCGTTAACTACCGTTAACAACCGTTAACTACCGTTAACTACCGTTAACTACCGTCAACAACCGTTAACTACCGTTAACAACCGTTAACTACCGTTAACAACCGTTAACTACCGTTAACAACCGTTAACAACCGTTAACAACCGTTAAATACCGTTAACTACCGTTAACTACCGTTAACTACCGTTAACTACCGTTAACTACCGTAAACTACCGTTAACCACCGTTAACAACCGTCAACAACCGTTAACTACCGTTAACAACCGTTAACAACCGTCAACAACCGTTAACAACCGTTAACTACCGTCAACAACCGTTAACAACCGTTAACTACCGTTAACTACCGTTAACTACCGTCAACAACCGTTAACAACCGTTAACAACCGTCAACAACCGTTAACAACCGTTAACTACCGTTAACAACCGTTAACTACCGTTAACTACCGTTAACTACCGTTAACAACCGTTAACAACCGTCAACAACCGTTAACTACCGTTAACAACCGTTAACAACCGTCAACAACCGTTAACAACCGTTAACTACCGTCAACAACCGTTAACAACCGGTAACTACCGTTAACAACCGTTAACTACCGTTAACTACCGTTAACAACCGTTAACAACCGTTAACTACCGTTAACTACCGTTAACTACCGTCAACAACCGTTAACAACCGTTAAATACCGTTAACAACCGTTAACTACCGTTAACAACCGTTAACTACCGTTAACTACCGTTAACAACCGTTAACAACCGTTAACAACCGTCAACAACCGTTAATTACCGTTAACAACCGTTAACTACCGTTAACAACCGTTAACTACCGTTAACAACCGTTAACTACCGTTAACAACCGTTAACTACCGTTAACAACCGTTAACTACCGTAAACTACCGTTAACAACCGTCAACAACCGTTAACAACCGTCAACAACCGTTAACAACCGTTAACTACCGTTAACTACCCTTAACAACCGTTAACAACCGTTAACAACCGTTAACAACCGTTAACTACCGTTAACAACCGTTAACTACCGTTAACAACCGTTAACTACCGTTAACAACCGTTAACTACCGTTAAAAACCGTTAACTACCCTTAACAACCGTTAACTACCGTTAACAACCGTTAACTACCGTTAACTACCCTTAACAACCGTTAACTACCGTTAACAACCGTTAACTACCCTTAACAACCGTTAACTACCGTTAACAACCGTTAACTACCGTTAACTACCCTTAACAACCGTTAACAACCGTTAACAACCGTTAACTACCGTTAACAACCGTTAACTACCGTTAACAACCGTCAACTACCGTCAACAACCGTTATAAACCGTCAACATCCGTTAACAACCGTTAACTACCTTTAACAATCGTCAACTACCGTCAACAACCGTTATAAACCGTCAACATCCGTTAACAACCGTTAACTACCGTTAACAATCGTCAACTACCGTTAACAACCGTTAACTACCGTTAACAACCGTCAACTACCGTCAACAACCGTTATAAACCGTCAACATCCGTTAACAACCGTTAACTACCGTTAACAATCGTCAACTACCGTTGACAACTGTTAACAACCGCGAAAACGGTCGTTAACGGTTCAAATGGATCTATAGTGCATGTCTATACGAAATGAATTTCCGAACACTCTACACATTTCATATATGTGCTATTTTCTATTTCACATTATACTCATCTCACGTACTATGTAGTGTTTTTCTTTCTTTCCAGTTTCGGACGCACGAGTGAATGTAACGCAAAGGAGTTACACAAATTACTCACACCACGCACACTGTATGGTTAACACATGATGTTCACATAACACACACACAACACCCACACAACACTCACACACACAACACAACACAACACACACACAACACAACACCCACAACACAACACAACACACAACACACACACAACACAACACCCACAACACAACACAACACACAACACTCACACACACAACACAACACACACACAACACAACACCCACAACACAACACAACACACAACACACACACAACACACACAACACACAACACACATGTACACCACATCAATCAGCACACAAGAGGGCCAATACGCGACGTAAGGTACTAATCACAACATAGCAAGGGTAATCATTACCCCGCAGCAGCGCCTAATTACCCCCAGTACTCACTAGGGTAATCATAACCTTTGTTTCTACCCAGACTCTTATAATTGTGTAGTAATGTGTACGGTGGTGCGGCTGTGTAGGTGTGTGTACACCGTGTGTACGTGTGTGGTGGGCCTGTGTAGTGATTAGGTTTGGTGTATAAGTGTGAAGGTACAGTATGTTAATTGTGGTTAGTATGTGTGTGTGTTTGTGTGTGTAGGTGTGTTAATTGTGGTGAGTATGTATGGTGTGTGTGTAGGTGTGTTAATTGTGGTGTGTGTGGGTTTGTATACCATAAACTTGTGATGTATGGTGTGTGTTTGTGTATATATATATAGTGCTATGTTGTATGTGTAGTATGTGTAACTATATGTGTACAGTACGCTATGTGTGTGTAACATAAGGTTATGTCGTGTTTGGGTGTGTAAGTCGCTCTCCGTGTGGTGAAATTTATGAAATAGTTAGGGGAGCTGTGGGAGATATGGGTGAAAAATAATTTATAGAACTTATAGAAGATGGAGGTTATGTAAAATAGATGAAATATATGGATGATATAGTTGATAAATAATTTATAGATCTTATAGAAAATGAGGATTATGTAAAATGGAATAAATCTATGGGAGATATAGATGATAAATAATTTATAGAACTTTTAGAAGATGGAGATTATGTAAAATAGATAAAATCTACGGATGATATAGTTGATAAATAATTTATAGATCTTATAGAAAATGAGGATTATGTAAAATAGATGAAATATATGGATGATATAGTTGATAAATAATTTATAGATCTTATAGAAAATGAGGATTATGTAAAATAGAAGAAATCTATGGAAGATATAGGTGATAAATAATTTATAGAACTTATAGAACATGGAGATAATGTAAAAAAGGTGAAAACTATGGAAGATATAAATGATAAATAGTTTATAGAACTTATATAAAATGGAGATTGTTTAAAATAAGTGAAATCTATGGAAGATATAAGAGATAAATAGTTTATAGAACTTATATAAAATGGAGATTGTTTAAAATAAGTGAAATCTATGGAAGATATAGGTGATGAGTAATATATATAACTTATAGAAAACTAAGATTGTGTGGCATATGAGCCAGATATGGGGTATGAATGTAAAATATAATATATAGAACTTATGCGTGTAGGATATTATGTGGGTGTGATGTGGAATGAAAAAGTCATGTGTAATTAATGGCACCTATAGTATTCTAGGCAAATATAGAACATCAACATTATGAATTATTTATAGATATTGTGGAACGTCAAAAATGTATGAAAAGGAAGAAATAAGATGGGAAAATAAAGTAAAATATATGGACCGTACGAAATACAAAACTGTTTGATAACTATCCCTCGCAAAAATGCATTCAAAAATAATAAACTATGAGTGTTTGTATAGTTGTTACCTAACTTGCTCACTTGATTACATTTACTCAACTTAATCAAACTATTATCATTTACCAAACAAATATAGTTTTATTATTACCTTAACTTTACCAAATTTTATTGAACATGATTGAACTAAACAATATTCCCCTAAACTAACTTAACTTCATACGCCTTAACTATTGTTGTCGAACCTAATCTAAAAGCATTTATTTTCCCTAGTTAACATATTCATGCCATATTTCATTCAACCTAACCTAACTCAACCTAACATAACCGAACCCATCTTAACCTAACCTAACCTAACTCGACCTACCCTAACTCAACCTAACCTAACTCGACCTACCCTAACTCAACCTAACCTAACTCGACCTACCCTAACTCAACCTAACCTAACTCGACCTAACCTAACTCAACCTAACCTAACTCAACCTAACCTAACTCAACCTAATCTAACTCAACCTAACCTAACTCGACCTACCCTAACTCAACCTAACCTAACTTGACCTAACCTAACTCGACCTACCCTAACTCAACCTAACCTAACTCGACCTAACCTAATTAACCTAACATAACTCAACCTAACCTAATTGACCTAACATAACTCGACCTAACCTAACTCAACCTAACCTAACTGACCTAACCTAACTCGACCTAACCTAACTCGACCTAACCTAACTCAACCTAACTTAACTTATCCAACCCTAACTCAACCTCACCTAACTCAACCTAACCTAACTCAAACTGACCTAACTCAACCTAACCTAACTCAACCTAACCTAACAAAACCTAACCTAACTAAACCTAACCTAACTCAACCTAACTCAACCTAACCTAACCCAACCTAACAGAACTAAACCTAACCTAACTCAACCTAACTCGACCTAACCTAACTCGATCTAACCCAACTCAACCTAACCTAACTCGACCTGACCTAACCTAACTCAACTTAACACAACCGTACCCATCTCAACCTAATTTACCCTAACCTAACCTAACCTAACCTAGCCTAACCTAACTATTTAAAGAAAAACAGAACAAAAATATTCCAAAATTTCTCGTATCAAATATTCCTTGTCTAAAATACAGCCGGTAAAATATCACGGCCGGCCCGGGACCGGTATCAGAGATACCGGCCACACTTCCGGCTCGGTTCCGGCTGACCGGCGGCGTGCCGGTGCAGCGGC
>CM059576.1:120239255-120306996 GCA_030386875.1 Morinoia aosen
GAGGGTAGAGTGAGGGTAAAGTGGGGGGAGAGTGAGGGGAAAACGAGGGGAGAGTGAGAGTAAAGTAAGGGTAAAGTGAGAGTAAATTGAGGGGAGAGTGAGGGCAAAGTGAGGGTAAAAGAGGGGAAAGTGATGGGAAAGCGAGAGTGGAGGGCGTGTGTGATGTGAGAGTGTGTGTGAGGGGAGAGTGTGTGTGAGGGGGAGTGTGTGTGAGGGGAGTGTGTGTGAGAGGAGAGTGTGTGTGTGTGAGGGGAGAGTGGTGTGTCAGGGGAGAGTGTGTGTGAGGGGAGAGTGGTGTGTGAGGGGAGTTTGTGTGTGAGGGGAGAGTGTGTGTGAGAAGAGTGTGTGTGAGAGGAGTGTGTGTGAGGAGAGTGTGTGAGGGGAGAGTGTGTGTGAGGAGAGTGTGTGGTGAGGAGAGAGTGTGTGTAAGGAGAGAGTGTGTGTGTGTGTGAGGGGAGAGTGTGTGTCAGGGGGAGAGTGTGTGTGAGGGGAGAGTGTTGTGTGAGGGAAGTTTGTGTGTGAGGGAGAGTGTGGGTGAGGAGAGTGTGTGTGAGGGGAGTTTTGTGTGTGAGGAGAGAGTGTGTGTGAGGAGAGAGTGTGTGTAAGGAGAGAGTGTGTGTGTGTGAGGGAGAAGTGTGTGTCAGGGGAGAGTGTGTGTGAGGGGAGAGTGTGTGTGAGGGGAGTTTGTGTGTGAGGGGAGAGTGTGTGTGAGAGGAGTGTGTGTGAGGAGAGTGTGTGTGAGGGGAGAGTGTGTGTGAGGAGAATGTGTGTGTGAGGGGAGTGTGTGTGAGGAGAGTGTGTGTGAGGGGAGTGTGTGTGAGGAAAGTTTGTGTGAGCGGAGAGTGTGTGAGGGGAGAGTGTGTGTGAGGGGAGAGTGTGTGTGAGGGGAGAGTGTGTGAGGAGAGAGTGTGTGTGAGGAGAGAGTGTGTGTAAGGAGAGTGTGTGTGTGTGTGAGGGGAGAGTGTGTGTGAGGGGAGAGTGTGTGTGTGAGGGGAGAGTGTGTGTGAGGGGAGAGTGTGTGAGGGGAGAGTGTGTGTGAGGGGAGAGTGTGTGAGGGGAGAGTGTGTGTGAGGGGAGTGTGAGTGAGGGGATGGTGTGTGAGGGGAGAGGGTGCGTGAGGGGACAGTATGTGAGGAGAAAGGGTGTGAGGGGAAGGGGGTGTGTGAGGGGAGAGTGTGTGAGGGAAGAGTGTGTGAGGGAAGAGTGTGTGTGAGGGGAGTGTGTGTGAGGGAAGAGTGTGTGAGGGGAGAAAGTGTGTGAGGGGAGAGTGTATGTGAGGGGAGAGTGTATGTGAGGGGAGAGTGTGTGTGAGGGGAGAGTGTGTGTGAGGGGAGAGTGTGTGAGGGATGAGTGTGTGAGAGGAGAGTGTGTGTGAGGGGAGAGTGTGTGAGGGAAGAGTGTGTGAGGGGAGAGTGTGTTTGAGGGGAGTTACTTTCTTCCATTTCTGTGTATTTTGTGTGACGTATCACGTGTTGCAATATTTTTATTTTTTTTCTAATCATTTCTAATTTTTTTTTTCCTAGAACCTTTTTTCTATTCCAATTTTTTCTTCCTTTTTTCAACACTTCACTTTTCAATCGTCTAATTTTTGTTCTCACTGTTTATTCCATTGCCTGGATTTCTCTTATTATATTTTCTTCTTCGATCATCGTACGTTTAATTTAGTTTTTTATCATATCTTATTTATCTTATTTCTTTTTTTCGTCACCTCCATCTGTATTCGTGTCTTCAGTATCTCTCGGTGTTCTTCGTTTTCTAACTTATTTTCATTTTATATATTTTTTTGCTTATTTTGCGATCATCTTCTGTTTTTTTTCTTGTTTCTGTTAATTTTCATATCATTCATTGATCCATCATCATCCATTTATATATCCCTCAGTTTGCTCCTCTGCTTTCACTTGTTCTGTCAGCGTTTCCCCTCGTTTTTTGTTAATTGCATCGCTTTTGTTCCTCTCGTTTTCCTTATTTTATTTAGTTTAATTCATCGTCATTTGTTTCCGTGCGCTTTTCTTTTATTGACTTATACATGCGTTTTTCTTTTATTGACTTATACATGCGTTTTTCTTTTATTGACTTATACATGCGTTTTTCTTTTATTGACTTATACATGCGTTTTTCTTTTATTGACTTATAATACATGCGTTTTTCTTGCGTTTTCCCTCGTTATTTTGTTATTTTTTAACATTTTTTTGTTGTTATTGTTTTTTAAAGTTTTCTTTGGTTTCATTTTCGTCTCATATGCTTGCATGCATTTTTATTCGTTGATTTTAGGTTTTTCTCATATATTCTCCTTTTTATTTAACATTTTTTAATACATCTTATCCTTTAAGTTATCTTACCCACCCATAACCACATCGAAATCTCCCTGTACGGTTCTATGCATTATTATATAAAATAATGTATAAAACATTATCAAATATTATTAAAAATAAAATAATATTATAAATCATTTTGAAATAATTTTATAAAACACTTCCAAATAATAAATTTGAATACATTCACTAATTTTCAATTCGAACTTATTTCCTTAATTCAATTTCTTTTTATTCCCTAATTTTCAATTTTATTTAATTTATTTTCTAATTTTTTCATTTCCTTATTTTTTAGATCAAATTTGATACCCTAACTTTCAGTTTAAACTTACCCTTCAATTTTATATTCAAATTTATTTCTTTAAAAACCAATTTCACTTTATACCCAAATTTTCAACTGAAATTTATTCACCAAATTAATTTTTTTTCAGTCTGTTCGCTAATTTCAATTTTCAAATCACAAAGCGAAAAATAACACACATGTAAAATCAACATATATCATTAAAATCATTCAATAAATAACATACGAAATGACGAAAATAACAAAAATAATGAAAATAAATACCGGAAAATAACACACATGTACAATGAACATATATCATTCAAATAATCCAGTAAATAACATTCAAAAGAACGAAAAATAAAGAAAATAAATAAAGAAAAATAACATACATGTACAATCAACATATATCATTCAAATCACCCAATAACAATAAACATTTAAAACAACAACATGCTGGTTCGCATGACGTACTAACTAGCATACTCACGCTAGATACACAATATCTACACAACACCACTTTATATCATGTTTACTATAGCGTCATCATGTAAATGTCATAATTTCCATATTTTTCCCATAATTTCCATAATTTTCACATAATTCCCATATTTTTTCACGTAATTTCCATATTTTTCACATAATTTCCATGTTTCTCACATAATTTCCATATTTTTCACATAATTTCCATATTTTTCACATAATTTCCATATTTTTCCCATAATTTCCATAATTTTCACATAATTTCCATATTTTTTTCACGTAATTTCCATATTTTTTCACATAATTTCCATATTTTTCACATAATTTCCATATTTTTCCCATAATTTCCATAATTTTCACATAATTTCCATATTTTTTTCACGTAATTTCCATATTTTTCACATAATTTCCACATTTTTCCCATAATTTCCATAATTTTCACATAATTTCCATATTTTTTCACGTTTTTCCATATTTTTCACATAATATCCATATTTTTCACATAATTTCCATATTTTTCACTTAATTTAACTATTTTTCACATTATGTGCGTATTTATCAAACAATTAGCCAATTTTCCCCAAATTTACATATATCCCAAACAATTTGCCTGTTTGTTTCACATAATATAGCAATTTTACAAATTGTTTGCTCATTTCTCACCTAATTTGCGTATTATGCACACAATTAAACCAATTTTGCACAAAATCTGCCTATTTCTCGCATATTTTGCCTATTTTTCACATTACTTCTCTACGGTTAATATAATTTGCCATTTTCCCCACATTTTGCCCATTTTTACTCAATTGGCTTAATTTTCACACAATTGTTACATTTTCCACTCTTGTTCGTTTTTTCTTAATTTGTCCATTTCCATCATAATTTATTCATTTCTCCCCTCACACCACTCCCCTCACACGTACTCCGCCTCACTACACTCCCCTCACCACAGTCCCCTCACACGTACTCCCCTCACTACACTCCCCTCACCACACTCCCCTCACCACACTCCCCACCACACTCCCCTCACCACACTCCCCTCACCACACTACCCTCACCACACTCCCCCACCACACTCCCCTCACCACACTCCCCTCACCACACTACCCTCACCACACTCCCCTCAACACAGTCTCCTCACTACACTCCCCTCACCACACTCCCCTCACCACACTCCCCCACCACACTCCCCCACCACACTCCCCTCACTACACTCCCCTCACCACACTCCCCTCACCACACTCCCCCACCCACACTCCCCTCACCACACTCCCCCTCACCACACTACCCTCACCACACTCCCCTCAACACAGTCTCCTCACCACACTCCCCTCACCACACTCCCCTCACCACACTCCCCTCACCACACTCCCCTCACCACACTCCCCTCACCACACTCCCCTCACCACACTACCCTCACCACACTCCCTCAACACAGTCTCCTCACCACACTCCCCTCACCACACTCCCCTCACCACACTCCCCTCACCACACTACCTTCACCACACTCCCCTCACCACACTCCCCTCAACACAGTCTCCTCACCACACTCCCCTCACCACACTCCCCTCACCACACTCCCCTCACCACACTCCCCTCACCACACTCCCCTCACCACACTCCCCTCACCACACTACCCTCACCACACTCCCCTCAACACAGTCTCCTCACCACACTCCCCTCACCACACTCCCCTCACCACACTCCCCTCATCACACTACCTTCACCACACTCCCCTCACCACACTCCCCTCAACACAGTCTCCTCACCACACTCCCCTCACCACACTCCCCTCATCACACTACCTTCACCACACTCCCCTCACCACACTCCCCTCAACACAGTCTCCTCACCACACTCCCCTCACCACACTCCCCTCATCACACTACCTTCACCACACTCCCCTCACCACACTCCCCTCACCACACTCCCCTCAACACAGTCTCCTCACCACACTCCCCTCACCACACTCCCCTCACCACACTCCCCTCATCACACTACCTTCACCACACTCCCCTCACCACACTCCCCTCAACACAGTCTCCTCACCACACTCCCCTCACCACACTCCCCTCACACACACCCACTTCCCTCACCACACTCCCCTCACTTTCTTTTTCCCTTCAGCAGTTTTTTTCATTTTCCCTCTGTTTTCCTTTGCAATTTCTTCATCCTGACATCCCCTTATTCACGTTTAATCATCACTTTCATTTCGATGGCTTTACCCTCACATTCTTACCTTTTTCTCCCTTCACTTTTACATTCCCCTCATTTTACCCTCACAAATCCTACACTGTTCCCCGCGTTTTCTTCACATTTCTCTAATTACCCTTACTTTCATAATCACGTCACACCTGTTTTACTCTCACATGTCCCTCACTTTACCCTCACAATTTCCTTGCTTTAGCTCTACATTTCCCTCACATAACGCTAACATTTACCTCTTATTACCCTCACTTTAACCCCACTATATCTTGACTTTACCCTTGCTTTTCTTTCACGTCACGCTAAGATTTAACTTGTGTTACCCTCACTTTATATTCGCGTTAATCTCACATTTTTCTCTTTACCCTCAGATTTTTTCCTTTACACTCACATTTATTTTGGATTATCTTCACATTTCCATCTATACCCTCAGATTTTTCCCCTTTACACTTACATTTATTTCGTATTTTCCTGACATTTCTCTCTTTACCCTCAGATTTTTTCCCTTCATGCTCACATTTATTTCGTATTTTCCTAACATTTCCTTCTTTGCCCTCAGATTTTCTTTCCTTTACACTCACATTTATTTCGTATTTTCCTAACATTTCCTTCTTTACCCTCAGATTTTTTCCCTTTATACTCACATTTATTTCGTATTTTCCTAACATTTCCTTCTTTGCCCTCAGATTTTCTTTCCTTTACACTCACATTTATTTCGTATTTTCCTAACATTTCCTTCTTTACCCTCAGATTTTTTCCCTTTATACTCACATTTATTTCGTATTTTCCTAACATTTCCTTCTTTGCCCTCTGATTTTCTTTCCTTCACGCTGGTATTTATCTCGCGTAAACCGTATATTTCCGTCGCTTTACACTCACATTTTCTTCACATTGCACTCACATTTCCACCGTGTTACCCTCACTCTACCCTCACTTCCCTTACACCACACCACCCGTCACCACTCACTTCATCACTCATGCCCTCATTCATCATCACCAGTCCTGACCCCCCCTGCCCCCCCTAGACCCCCCACCCCCTCATTACCCCCCCCCCGCCAATTACCCCCAATTAGGTCCACTTTAAACTTGTCGTCCGTCATTTGCGGGGGTTTAGTGTTTCTTTGTGTTTTTACCCCCCCCACTGCCCCCCGTATCTCCCCTTCCCCTCTTACCCCTCATTCCCTTCGGTAAACCTCTCGGAATTTTTTGTTTGTTTCTTTGGTTGTTTACGTTTGGTTCTATTTTTTTGTTGTTTTTGTTTGGTTCTATTTTTTGATTGTTTTTTTTGTTATTTTTTGGACGTTTATGTTTGGTTCTATTTTTGGTTGTTTTTGTGTGTCTTTTTTGGTTGTTTTTGTTTGTTTCTAGTTTTTGGTGTTTTTTTTTGTTGTTTTTGTTTGGTTCTATTTTTTGTTGTTTTTGTTTGGTTCTTTTTTTTGTTTTTTTTTGTGTTTTTTTTGTTGTTTTTGTTTGGTTCTATTTTTTGTTTTTTTTTGTTATTTCTGTTTGGTTCTATTTTTTAGTTTTTTTGGGTTTGGTTCTATTTTTTGGTTGTTTATGTTTGGTTCCATTTTTGTTTTTTGTTTTTTATTTGGTGATGTTTTTTTGCTGTTTGTGTTTTTTTTTATTCCTGTAAGTTTTGTATTCGTTTTGTTGTTGTTTGTGTTTGTTTTGTTTTTCGTTTGTTTCGTTTGTGTTTTTTGTTTTCTTTTTAGTTTGTTTTTGTTTTTGTTTATCATTGTATTTCTCTCATTTTTGTTTAGGTGTGTTATGTGTTTTTTGTATGTTTATATTTTTTAGTTCTATGTCTTTTTTGTGCATTTTTGTTTAAGTTTTATTTTGGCGCACCGCTGCAGTTGTATAAATGGTAAATATTCCTAAAAGAGAATATTTACGACATTGTCGAATATTAATGACAATTTCGTGTATATCTGACCTTGTTGAATCCTTACGACCACGTAGAATATTTACGATCTTGTCGTAAATTAACGACCATGTCGAATATTTACAACTATGTCTTATATTGAGGCCTATGTTCAATATTTGAGAACATACACAATATTTACGATAGAGTTGGATATTACAACGGAATTGAAAAATTACAACAAAGTTTAATATTTACGATGTTGAATATTCACCATGTCGCATTTTTACAACCGAACTTAATATTTACGACCAAACTGAATATTTACGACCAAACTGAATATTTACGACCAAACTGAATATCTACGACCAAACTGAATATTTACGACCAACTGAATATTTACGACCAAACTGAATATTTACGACCAAACTGTAGATTTTCGACCAAACTGAATATTTAGGACCAAACTGTAGATTTTCGACCAAACTGAATATTTAGGACCAAACTGAATATTTACGACCAAACTGAATATTTACGACCAAACTGAATATTTACGACCAAACTGAATATTTACGACCAAACTGAATATTTACGACCAAACTGAATATTTACGACCAAACTGAATATTTACGACCAAACTGAATATTTACGACCAAACTGTAGATTTTCGATCAAACTGAATATTTAGGACCAAACTGAATATTTACGACTAAACTGAATATTTACGACCAAACTGTAGATTTTCGACCAAACTGAATATTTAGGACCAAACTGAATATTTACGACTAAACTGAATATTTACGACCAAACTGTAGATTTTCGACCAAACTGAATATTTAGGACCAAACTGAATATTTACCACCAAACTGAATATTTACGACCAAACTGAATATTTACGACCAACTGAATATTTACGACCAAACTGAATATTTACGACTAAACTGAATATTTACGACCAAACTGTAGATTTTCGACCAAACTGAATATTTAGGACCAAACTGAATATTTACCACCAAACTGAATATTTACGACCAAACAGAATATTTACGATCAAACCGAATATTTACGACCAAACCGAATATTTACGACCAAACCGAATATTTACGACCAAACTGAATATTTACGACCAACCCGAATTTTTACGACCAAACCGAATATTTACGACCAAACCGAATATTTACGACCAAACCGAATATTTACGACCAAACCGAATATTTACGACCAAACCGAATATTTACGACCAAACCGAATATTTACGACCAAACCGAATATTTACGACCAAACTGAATATTTACGACCAAACCGAATATTTACGACCAAGCCGAATTTTTACGACCAAACCGAATATTTACGACCAAACCGAATATTTACGACCAAACCGAATATTTACGACCAAACCGAATATTTACGACCAAACCGAATATTTACGACCAAACCGAATATTTACGACCAAACTGAATATTTACGACCAAACTAAATATTTACGACCAAACCGATTATTTACGACCAAACCGAATATTTACGACCAAACCGAATATTTACGACCAAACCGAATATTCACGACCAACCCGAATTTTTACGACCAAACCGAATATTTACGACCAAACTGAATATTTACGACTAAACTGAATATATACGACCAAACTGTAGATTTTCGACCAAACTGAATATTTACGACCAAACTGAAGATTTTCGACCAAACCGAATATTTACGACCAAACCGAATATTTACGATCAAACTGAATATTTACGACCAAACTGAATATTTACGACCAAACTGAATACTTACGACCAAACCGAATATTTACGACCAAACCGAATATTTACAACCAAACTGAATATTTACGACCAAACCGAATATTTACAACCAAACTGAATATTTACGACCAAACCGAATATTTAAGACCAAACCGAATACTTACGACCGAGTGTATCCCGAGTGATGGGGAGTGCAGTTATTCTAGGATTTATTGATTCACGTATTTAATTCTTAAGTAAAATTCTTGCAGCTTTATTTGTGAGAATACTTTAGGAAATATCATTTTTCGGACTATACCAGAGATCTATGGCCAATGAATCGTCAGCATATACAGCCAATACAGCCAATACAGCCAATACAGCCAATACAGCCAATACAGCCAATACAGCCAATATAGCCAATACAGCCAATACAGCCAATACAGCCAATACAGCCAATACAGCCAATACAGCCAATACAACCAATACAGCCAATACAGCCAATACAGCCAATACAGCCAATACAGTCAATACAGCCAATACAGCCAATACAGCCAATACAGCCAATATAGCCAATACAGCCAATACAGCCAATACAGCCAATACAGCCAATACAGCCTATACAGCCAATACAGCCAATACAGCCAATACAGCCAATATAGCCAATACAGCCAATACAGCCAATACAGCCAATACAGCCAATACAGCCAATACAGCCAATACATCCAATACAGCCAATACAGCCAAAACAGCCAATACAGCCAATACAGTCAATACAGCCAATACAGCCAATACAGCCAATACAGCCAATACAGCCAATACAGCCAATACAGCCAATACAGCCAATACAGCCAATACAGCCAATACAGCCAATATAGCCAATACAGCCAATACAGCCAATACAGCCAATACAGCCAATATAGCCAATACAGCCAATACAGCCAATACAGCCAATACAGCCAATACAGCCAATACAGCCAATACAGCCAATATAGCCAATACAGCCAATACAGCCAATACAGCCAATACAGCCAATACAGCCAATACAGCCAATACATCCAATACAGCCAATACAGCCAATACAGCCAATACAGCCAATACAGTAAATACAGCCAATACAGCCAATACAGCCAATACAGCCAATATAGCCAATACAGCCAATACAGCCAATACAGCCAATACAGCCAATACAGCCAATACAGCCAATGCAGCCAATACAGTCAATACAGCCAATACAGCCAATATATCCAATACAGCCAATACAGCCAATACAGCCAATACAGCCAATACAGCCAATATAGCCAATACAGCCAATACAGCCAATACAGCCAATATAGCATATACAGCCAATACAGCCAATACAGCCAATACAGCAAATATAGCCAATACAGCCAATACAGCCAATACAGCCAATACAGCCAATACAGCCAATGCAGCCAATACAGTCAATACAGCCAATACAGCCAATATAGCCAATACAGCCAATACAGCCAATACAGCCAATACAGCCAATACAGCCAATACAGCCAATACAGCCAATACAGCCAATACAGCCAATACAGCCAATACAGCCAATACAGCCAATACAGCCAACACAGCCAATACAGCCAATACAGCCAATACAGCCTATATAGCCAATACAGCCAATACAGCCAATGCAGCCAATACAGTCAATACAGCCAATACAGCCAATATAGCCAATACAGCCAATACAGCCAATACAGCCAATACAGCCAATATAGCCAATACAGCCAATACAGCCAATACAGCCAATACAGCCAATACAGCCAATACAGCCAATACAACCAATACAGCCAATACAGCCAATACAGCCAATACAGCCAATACAGCCAATACAACCAATACAGCCAATACAGCCAATACAGCTAATACAGCCAATACAGCCAATACAGCCAATACAGCCAATACAGCCAATACAGCCAATACAGCCAATACAGCCAATACAGCCAATACAGCCAATACAGTCAATACAGCCAATACAGCCAATACAGCCAATACAGCCAATACAGCCAATACAGCCAATACAGCCAATATAGCCAATACAGCCAATACAGCCAACACAGCCAATACAGCCAATATAGCCAATACAGCCAATACAGCCAATACAGCCAATACAGCCAATACAGCCAATACAGCCAATACAGCCAATACAGCCAATACAGCCAATACAGCCAATGCAGCCAATACAGTCAATACAGTCAATACAGCCAATACAGCCAATACAGCCAATACAGCCAATACAGCCAATACAGCCAATACAGCCAATACAGCCAATACAGCCAATACAGCCAATACAGCCAATACAGCCAATACAGCCAATACAACCAATACAGCCAATACAGCCAATACAGCCAATACAGCCAATACAGCCAATACATCCAATACAGCCAATACAGCCAATACAGCCAATACAGCCAATACAGCCAATACAGCCAATACAGCCAATACAGCCAATACAGCCAATACAGCCAATACAGCCAATACAGCCAATACAGCCAATACAGCCAATACAGCCAATACAGCCAATACAGCCAATACAGCCAATACAGCCAATACAGCCAATACAGCCAATACAGCCAATACAGCCAATACAGCCAATACAGCCAATACAGCCAATACAGCCAATACAGCCAATACAGCCAATACAGCCAATACAGCCAATACAGCCAATACAGCCAATACAGCCAATACAGCCAATACAGCCAATACAGCCAATACAGCCAATACAGCCAATACAGCCAATACAGCCAATACAGCCAATACAGCCAATACAGCCAATACAGCCAATACAGCCAATACAGCCAATACAGCCAATACAGCCAATACAGCCAATACAGCCAATACAGCCAATACAGCCAATACAGCCAATACAGCCAATACAGCCAATACAGCCAATACAGCCAATACAGCCAATACAGCCAATACAGCCAATACAGCCAATACAGCCAATACAGCCAATACAGCCAATACAGCCAATACAGCCAATACAGCCAATACAGCCAATACAGCCAATACAGCCAATACAGCCAATACAGCCAATACAACCAATACAGCCAATACAGCCAATACAGCCAATACAGCCAATACAGCCAATACAGCCAATACAGCCAATACAGCCAATACAGCCAATACAGCCAATACAGCCAATACAGCCAATACAGCCAATACAGCCAATACAGCCAATACAGCCAATACAGCCAATACAGCCAATACAGCCAATACAGCCAATACAGCCAATACAGCCAATACAGCCAATACAGCCAATACAGCCAATACAGCCAATACAGCCAATACAGTGAACGTAACTAACAATTAATACATTCCAATACTCAACTGAAGAATTGCAGATGTATGAACATTTCAATTTTAATAGTGATATGGAGTTAAAATCACAGCCAAATGAAGATTTTTTCTTACTTACGTCATCATCAAAGCCACGAGTGCCCTTCTTCTACACCCCACTAGCCTCAATACTCACCCCGTCACCCCTTCCCTCATCACCACCATCACACAGCACGGCAGGATGCCACTAGTTAAGCTCAATGAAGGCATAATGCGGGGTGATGGGGGTGAGGGGGGTGAGGGGGGGTGGAATACCTTCCATTACTCTGGTGCACACTTCACTGAATGACCTCTAAATTATTTAATGCAACATAGCGCGTTGATTTTAATCACGTATCTCTTACCAGTGAGTTATTTAAGTTGGCGCGTGTTTATTTGAGGTCAATGGATTTAAAAAACTCAATCTTGACTAAGAGGCCAACCCAACCCAATCCAACCCAACCCAGCCCAATACAACCCAACCCAACCCAATACAACCCAATACAACCCAATCCCACCCAACCCAGCCCAATACAACCCAACCCAACCCAATACAACCCAATACAACCCAATCCCACCCAACCCAGCCCAATCCAACCCAACCCAATCCAACCCAACCCAACCCAGCCCAATCCAACCGCACCCAATCCAACCCAACCCAATCCAACCCAGCCCAACCCAACCCAACTAAACCCAATCCAACATAACCCATTCCAACCCAACCCAACCCAATCCAATCCAACCCAACCCAACCTAACCCAATCCAATCCAACCCAACCCAATCCAACCCAATCCAATCCAACCCAACCCAACCCAGCCCAATACAACCCAACCAAACCCAACCCAGCCCAATCCAACCCAACCCAGCCCAATACAACCCAACCCAACCCAACCCAGCCCAATCCAACCTAACACAACCCATCCCAATCCAACCCAACCCAACCCAACCCAGCTCAATCCAACCGCACCCAATCCAACCCAACCCAATCCAACCCAGCCCAATCCAACCCAATCCAACGCAATACAACCCAATACAACCCAATCCCACCCAACCCAGCTCAATCCAACCCAACCCAACGCAGCCCAATCCAACCCAACCCAACCCAACCCAGCCCAATCCAACCGCACCCAATCCAACCCAGCCCAACCCAACCCAACCCAACTAAACCCAATCCAACCCAACCCAATCCAACCCAACCCAACCCAATCCAACCCAACCCAACCCAATCTAACCCAATCCAACCCAACCCAACTAAACCCAACCCAACCCAACCAAGCCCAATCCAACCCAACCCAACCCAGCCCAATCCAACCCAACCCAATCTAACCCAACCCAATCCAACCCAACCCAACCCAATCTAACCCAATCCAATCAAATCCAACCCAACCCAATCCAACCCAGCCCAATCCAACCCAATCCAACCCAACCCAACCCATTCCAATCCAACCCAACCCAACCCATCCCAATCCAACCTAACACACCCCATCCCAATCCAACCCAACCCAACTAAACCCAACCCAACCCAACCCAGCCCAACCCAACACAGCCCAACCCAACCCAGCCCAACCCAACCGAGCCCAATCCAACCCAACCCAACCCAACTAAACCCAACCCAACCCAACCAAGCCCAATCCAACCCAACCCAACCCAGCCCAATCCAACCCAACCCAATCTAACCCAACCCAATCCAACCCAACCCAACCCAATCTAACCCAATCCAATCAAATCCAACCCAACCCAATCCAACCCAACCCAACCCAACCCAACCCAGCCCAATCCAACCCAACCCAACCCAACCCAACTAAACCCAACCCAACCCAACCCAGCCCAATCCAACCTAACACAACCCATCCCAATCCAACCCAACCCAACCCAACTAAACCCAACCCAACCCAACCAAACCCAGCCCAATCCAACCCAACCCAACCCTGCCCAATCCAACCTAACACAACCCATCCCTATCCAACCCAACCTAACCCAGCCCAATCCAACCGCACCCAATCCAACCCAACTTAATCCAACCCAGCCCAATCCAACCCAACCCAACTAAATTCAAACCCACCAAGCCCAATCCAACCCAACCCAACCCAGCCCAATCCAACCTAACACAACCCATCCCAACCCAACCCATTCCAACCCAACCCAACCCATCCCAATTCAACCCAACCTAACCCAACTAAATTCAACCCAACCAAGCCCAATCCAACCCAAACCAACCCAGCCCAATCCAACCTAACACAACCCATCCCAAACCAACCCAATCCAACCCAACCCAACCCATCCCAATCCAACCCAACCCAATCCAACTAAATTCAACCCAACCAAGCCCAATCCAACCCAAACCAACCCAGCCCAATCCAACCTAACACAACCCATCCCAACCCAACCCAACCCATCCCAATCCAACCCAACCCAATCCAACTAAATTCAACCCAACCAAGCCCAATCCAACCCAACCCAACCCAGCCCAATCCAACCCAACACAACCCATCCCAACCCAACCCAATCCAACCCAACCCAATCCAACCCAACCCAACCCAACCCAATCCAACCCAACCCAACCCGATCCAACCCATCCCAACCCAACCCAATCCAACCCATTCCAACCCAACCCAACCCAACCCAACCCAATCCAACCCAATCCAAACCAACCCAATCCAACCCAACCCAACCCAATCCAACCCAACCCATTCCAACCCAACCCAATCCAATCCACCCCAATCCAACCCAACCCAACCCAACCCATCCAACACAACCCAACCCAACCCATCCAGCACAACCCAACCCAATCCAACCCAACCCCATCCAACCCAATCCAACCCAACCCAACCCAACCTAACTTAACCTTACCCACTCTGCCTATACACAGCTCGTGCCTGTACGCACACATCCTTCCCTTATGTACATATCTCGTCTATACATACACACCCTTCCCACACGTACACACCCCGCCATTACGTACATACCCTTCCCACACGTACACACCCTTCTCATACGCACACATTCGCCTATACGTACATACCACGCTTATACGTACACACCTTGCCTACACGTACACACATTCCCATACGTACACACCCAGCCTACACATAGACACCTTCCCCCACGTACACACCCCGCCTACACGTACACACCTTCCCACACGTACACACCCCGCCTACACGTACACACCTTCCCACCCGTACACACACCCGCCCACACGTACACACCTGCCCATACGTACACACCTAAACACACACACCTTCCCACCCGTACACACACCCGCCTACACGTACACACCTTCCCATACGTACACACCTAAACACACACACACCTTCCCACCCGTACACACACCCGCCCACACGTACACACCTTCCCATACGTACACACCTAAACACACACACACCTTCCCACCCGTACACACACCCGCCCACACGTACACACCTTCCCATACGTACACACCTAAACACACACACACCTTCCCACCCGTACACACACCCGCCCACACGTACACACCTTCCCATACGTACACACCTATACACACACACAAATACCAGGCTCCACATAAAACTGAGACTGTCATTTGAATGCAGATTTTATTGCTCTAACTCCCTGGTACCTGCCGCAGTGTTGCCACATCTTCTGGGTCGGTGTTGCCACATCTTCTTGATGCTCGTATCTCAGAAATTTCTGTAGTTATTAGCAATTGATATATGAACTTAACACTGGAGGTGTTGAAATATTTGCTCAATAAATGACGTAAGATATTCAGTTTTGGAGTAAATATGTATTAGGATTAATTACTTTCTGATTATTTGAACGACTGGAAATGTGGTGAGCGTATCTGTGATACACGCTTCTACCTCTCGTTATATTTCTTATAATAATTCTTCTCCTAAACATACATAAAACTAATCGGCCTTCACATGTGCATATAAGCTAAATGTGCTCATATTCATAGATAAATAATTAATTTGTTAGTATTTAAAAACATATTTAATCAGTTTTGCGGCATCAAGAAATTTCTCGGCGTAGAGCGCGTGGGTATATAAAATTCCTTGAAATATTCTGTATTAAGAAGAAATTCTCCATCGTAAATTACAGAAATTTTACCTCGGTGTTGCCATTGAACGGAAATTTCTTGGCTTTGACACCTCAATACTCAGAAAGGTCTTGTGATTTACAGAAATTTCTGACTCGAGCCGTGAAATGATGTCATTTGATAAAAAGGTCGCTGCTAAGAAGGTCATGTCTAGTATATATATATATATATATATATATATATATATATATATATATATATATATATATATATATATATATATACTCCTACTAAGTTAAATATCATGCACCTTATTTCAGAGTAAATATTCATGTTTTGTAAGGCTTTCCTTTTTTGTTAACAACAATATAATCTAGAAAATAACGAAAATTGATCATTTATTTGTCCCCATATTTTAATGCTGCAGATTTTAAGGAAAAAGATTATCAGGAAAAGTATAATCGATGTAAATAAAATTAAAGCAATTTAGATGCAAAAAATTAACCCACGTAAGCATTATATTTCCAATTTATGCGTGTTTGGGCTAACACTTTAATCAATTTTTTGACCGTTCCGGTCTGTGAACAATCTTCAGTTAAAAAAAATACAAAAAAAATCATAATGAGAGACACTATAAACTATTGAGTAATTCAATCTCTATATGTCTTCGTCAATGCTTCAAATCCATTAGAAAATCATAGAAAAATGCATGTATTAGGTATTGCAACATCATTTGGCCCAAAAATCTTAGGCTCACACTTTACGGAACATAATTTCGTGCAGAAATTTACACGTATCAGATACGAGAAGGAGAACAGCACGCGGAATATATATCACATCTCCCCATAAATGGCAGAAGTCACAAAGCGCTAACACTTTAGGCGCTAATAACCCTAAACTTTGCAGTTAGATATTGCTAAGAAAAGGAGGAATAAATTACTCACACCTCAAGAGTTCTGTACAAATGGCAAGGGTCAGACGCAGCGCGCGGAGGGTAACACTTTAACGCTGATAATATTTTTTTTTTACTCTACTCCGATACGGACGAATCTTTCCTTTATTCTGGAACATTACACGGCTGAAGGGAAGTGTATCGTTTGCATTTAAAGATATTCCAGTTTAGCATGCAAAAGAAGGCGCTTAGGCTGACAATTTAGGGCTGATATTGTCTCTCTTTACCGTGAAAAGACTGTAGACTATTAGAAGTGTTCTAAAACACCGCAAAGAATAAGAATTATTCTAAAACGCTGGAAACTAAAAGAAATATTTGGAAACACTGCAAAGAATAAAAATTATTCTGGTACACTGCAATCAAAAGAAAACAGCAACAGCAAATTTATTTGAGCTCAGTTGACATCATAACAGATACGAGTAAGTGTATCACTTGAACCTTAATAGAGTTTACCAAGAGCGTAATCACCGCTGTATATTATAAAAAGGGACCATGTAAACCTTTTTTACATTTAAAAGTGTACGCACTCCTCCATTTCGTAAAAAAGGGAACACAAAAATCGTTCTAATTTAAAAACCGTACCTTCTTATACCCTGAAGTGTCATCACCGTTGTATGATATAGAACACGATCCCCAAAGGGCAACACTTTTAGAAAAGACGTTGTATTTTTATAAAAAGGGAACAATAAACCTCTTCATATTATTAATTGTTACTTTTAACATTGTATTTCATGAAAAAAGAATCACATATGTTTTTTAAATCTGAAAGTGTCAACACTGCTGTATTATATAAAAAAGTACCCCAAAGGGGACCACTTTATGAGAAGGCGATGGCAACACTGCGGAGGGGCACCACGGCTAACACTTTAGCGGCTGTTTGGTATTATAAAGTATTAGGATTTCTGTATTTTTTAAAAAAGGACAACAATTGGCACCACATTTGACGAGACTTTGTATTTTATAAAGAGGAAACACAAAAACCCTTCTAATTCATAAAGCATTACTTTTTACATTACAAAACCGCAGTATTTTATAAAAAGCTCCACCCAACGATGAGACTTTCATGAGACTTTGTATTATATAAAAAAGGGGACACAAAATCCGGTTTACATTACAAACCGTGCATTTTTTGTATAACAAAACGTTATCACCTCAGTATTATGTAAAAAAACACCTCCCAAAGGGCACCACGGAGCTCTATTTATATATAAAACGTTACTTCTACACCACAAAACCGCAGTATTTCATAAAAAAGGTAACACAAAACCTATTTACCTCACAAATCGTAACCTTTCCATCACAAAACCTCAATATATATACAAATATATACAAAAAAACGCCCCCCAAAGGGGACCACTCCATAAAAAGGCGCCGGGGCGAACACTTTAGGAGGTTTAATGGCGCTATCGCTAATGAGTGCAGCCAAGGAGTGAACAAACATGTCGCAAACGTGTTCCTAATCTGCCGCATACCTGCCCGGGCTCGTCCGGCCGCTTTTTTGGCACCACTTCTTCCCCGCTCGCCGCGTTATTAATGTGACGTGCTTGTTATTGGCGCTCTTGTTTGTGTTGTGTGCTCGTTATTGTTGTTTTTCTGTCTGTGTTTCATTTGTTTGTTATTTATGCTGTTATTTTTGTTGCTATTTAGTATGTATTGCAGATATCCGTTATTGGCGCTCTTGTTTGTGATGTTGTTTTGAATATTTGTTATTTCGTGCTGTTATTTATGTTTTCATTTACTCTGAATAACAGATGTTCGATATTGGCGCTCTTGTTTGTGCTGTTATTTTGTTCGTCTTATGAATATTGGTTAATTAGGATGTTATTTATGCTATTTTTGAAAGGGAATTGCATATACTCGTTATTGGCAGTCTTATTTGTGCTTCTATTTTGTTTGTTTTGTAGATATTGGTTATTTATGCTGTTATTTAGATGGACCGCATATATTGGTTATTGGCGCTCGTAATTGTGCTGTGTACTTGTTATTATTGTTGCAGTTCTTGACTGTATTTCAAACATTTGTTATTTATGTTGTTATTTTGTCTGTATGGCTGATATTTGTTATTGGTGCTCGTATTTGTGCTCTCATTTGGTCTGTGCTTCAATTAGATGTTATTTATACAGTTATTTTCTCTTATTTTCAAATATTCATTATTTACGGTGTTATTTGTGTTAATATTTGTTTTGTTACTTGTGCTGTTATTTTATTTGTATATTCGTTTTTTTGTTGTTCTTCAGTCTGTCTTTCATAGATTTGTTGTTTTCGCTGTTTTATATACTGTTATTTTTTATACTTCATTAATTCGTTATTCTGTGCTGTTATTTTGTGTGTATTTTATATATTTGCTATTTTTCGCTTCTATTTTCTCTGTTTTTCAGATACTTGTTATTTGTTCCTGTTATTTTGCCTATATTTATGATACTCGTTATTTTTTGTTGTTATTCCGTCTGTCCCTCAAATATTTGTTGTTTTTTATTGTTATTTATAACATTTGGTCCATTTCTTATATATTTGTTATTTTTCCAATGCTACCTTGAATCTATAATTTGATAACATTCGTTATTTTCTGCCTGTTTGTATATATATACTCCCCCCCTCACCCCACCTCACCCCACCTCACCCCACCTCACCCCACCTCACCCCACCTCACCCCACCTCACCCCACCTCACCCCACCTCACCCCACCTCACCCCACCTCACCCCACCTCACCCCACCTCACCCCACCTCACCCCACCTCCTCCCACCTCACCCCACCTCACCCCACCTCACCCCACCTCACCGCACCTCACCCCACCTCACCCCACCTCACCCCACCTCACCCCACCTCACCCCACCCCACCCAACCTCACCCCACCTCACCCCACCTCACCCCACCTCACCCCACCTCACCCCACCTCACCCCAGCTCACCCCACCCCACCTCACCCCACCTCACCCCACCTCACCCCACCTCACCCCACCCCACCTCACCCCACCTCACCCCACCTCACCCCACCCCACCCCACCTCACCCCACCTCACCCCACCTCACCCCAGCTCACCCCACCTCACCCCACCCCACCCCACCTTACCCCACCTCACCCCACCTCACCCCACCTCACCCCACCTCACCCCACCTCACCCCACCTCACCCCACCTCCTCCCACCTCACCCCACCTCACCCCACCTCACCCCACCTCACCCCACCTCACCCCACCCCACCCAACCTCACCCCACCTCACCCCACCTCACCCCACCCCACCCCACCTCACCCCACCTCACCCCACCTCACCCCACCTCACCCCACCTCACCCCAGCTCACCCCACCCCACCTCACCCCACCTCACCCCACCTCACCCCACCTCACCCCACCCCACCTCACCCCACCTCACCCCACCTCACCCCACCCCACCCCACCTCACCCCACCTCACCCCACCTCACCCCAGCTCACCCCACCTCACCCCACCCCACCCCACCTTACCCCACCTCACCCCACCTCACCCCACCTCACCCCACCTCACCCCACCTCACCCCACCTCACCCCACCTCACCCCACCTCACCCCACTATCACACAACACGCACACAACACCCCACTTTACATAAGGCCGAGCAACACCCACACCGCGGCGATAACCGGCGATAAGGCGGCGATACAGTGACGATATGTCGGTAAACTGGTCCGCACACGCCCATACACCGTGTGTGTGGCATACGGCGTGTGTGCGTGTGTGCGTATGCGTGTGTGTACGTGTGTGCGTGTGTGTACGTGTGTGATATATGTGTGTACGTGTGTGCATGTGTGTACGTATGTGCATGAGTGTACGTGTGTGCGTGTGTGCGTATGCGTGTGTGTACGTGTGTGCGTGTGTGTACGTGTGTGTATATGTGTGTACGTGTGTGCATGTGTGTACGTATGTGCATGAGTGTACGTGTGTGCGTGTGTGTACGTGTGTGTATATGTGTGTACGTGTGTGATGCATGTGTGTACGTATGTGCATGAGTGTACGTGTGTGCGTGTGTGTACGTGTGTGCGTGTGTATACGTGTGTGCGTATGTGCGTGTGTTTACGTGTGTGCGTATGTGTACGTGTGCGTGTGTGTCTCAGGTGTACGTTTGCACAAACACGCACACTAGTGTGCGGCGAAGAAAATTGTGATGTTTTATACGGGGTATTTATAATACAATTAGTTATATTGAAATATAATACCTATCTTAATATTTGATTTTTGTTTCATTTGTAGTTTTGAATGAGTTTGTGGTGTATTTGTTCTACTATTATTTATACATACTCCATGTTTATTTTATTCATTGCTAAATATGATAGAATCTGCGTGAATATGAAAGCAAGAAATTGGTTATCTCTATCTTTTAATGATATTTAAAATTTAACGATATCTTTAATGAAGATTGAGCATTGGATGTATTTGGTGGTTAAATGAATATGAAAAAAACGTTAAAAAATGAAAAATCCATAGAAATAAAAAACAGGTAAGACATGTACCAAGGTGCTATATTAATTAACACTTGAAGTAACGTGAAACTTTTATAATCAATTGTTATAATTATTATAAATAATTTACAGCTGTATATAATAATATTTAAATTTTGATATAATTTTTTTTTTAAATTCATTATAATATAGATTTTTAAATTCATTATAATACAGATTATTATAAACAAATGTAGATATCATTTTAAATATATAAAAAAGCTCGACTCGATATATAAAAGCTCCTACGAATAAAATTATTTTATTTAAGATTTATTTGTTTATCAAAAAAATTATTCTCCCTAAAAAGCAGACGAAAAGTATATAAATTATATAATATATATATATATTCCAAAATATTTTAAATTAAATTATTATTTTGAAACCTACCAAAAATCTACAGCAATTCTACCCAAGCTAAGATGGAAGAATCTTAAAATCTACCCAAAATCACCTATAATCTACAACGTTTCTTCATACTACGAAAAAACCTCGAAAAGCCTTTTCTTAAATTTACCATTATTTTGTCCTAATATAAATTAATAAATAATAATTAATTAATAAATAATTAATATTCAATAAATTAATATATTTTGTCGTTAAAATTTACCAAAAATGAGTTGTACTTTCGGCTAATTATACCCTAATTATAACTAATAACATGCACTTATTGTAAATAAATCAAGCATAGTTACAATGAAACTGAATTAATTATATTAATTAATTAAGACAATAAAAATTTATTCAAACTCTACTCTAACTCTTCTACCAAAACTAAGAATAAAGTTTGAAGTCTACCAAAAATCTATTATAATTCAACTCAAAGAATTATAACCCAAAAATTCACTTAAACACTACCATAATTCTACCCAGTTGTTCATAAATGAAATTTTGAACCTCAAAATCTACCAATAACTACCATATTTCTACCAACAATCTACCATATTTCTACCAATAATCTACCATATTTCTACCAATAATCTACCATATTTCTACCAACAATCTATCATATTTCTACCAATAATCTACCAAATTTCTACCAATAATCTACCAAATTTCTACCAATAATCTACCATATTTCTACCAATAATCTACCATATTTCTACCAACAATCTACCATATTTCTACCAACAATCTACCATATTTCTACCAATAATCTACCAAATTTCTACCAATAATCTACCATATTTCTACCAATAATCTACCATATTTCTACCAACAATCTACCATATTTCTACCAACAATCTACCATATTTCTACCAATAATCTACCAAATTTCTACTAATAATCTACCATATTTCTATCCAAAAACTACGAAGATTATGAAATGTATTTTAAATCTACCGTATTTCTAGTAACTCAATGAGAGATTAATCATACTTCACCCCACCTCACCTCATATATATATATATCACCTCATAATATATATATATCACCTCATAATATATATATATCACCTCATAATATATATATATATATCACCTCATAATATATATATATATATCACCTCATAATATATATATATATATCACCCCATAATATATATATATATTACATCGTAATATATATATAAATATCAACGTTAGTAACTTTATTCCCTCTATATATTATATTTTATGCAATATATATGTTTATGTTTTATATAAAATATAATATTATTTAGGTAAATATAATATATATTTACATCTATAATATATATACATATGTACATATAATATATATCGTTCATATATATATGTATATATAAACAATAATATATGTAAATAAGCCCACTGTTCAACTTATTATTATTTATAGTACTAATTAATAATATTAACTTATTATTATTTACTTAATTAATATAATACAAATATTTCAGTTAGCGCTTTTAGTTATCGTACAAAGCAACATAATCGTTACGATATTTACCGTAAAATATTCCAATATTATGCAACATATTGCATAATATTGCGCAATATAGCAAGGATATCATCATATAAAGCTATGTAAATCATCGGTAAATATTAAAAAATATCTACAAATATCGTCAAATAAAGGTCAATATTGCAAAATATCGTCAAATAGCGATAAATATCGAGTGATATTCCGAGGTCGTCGTCCAATAATGATGAATATAGTAAATTATCGTTATATATCGCAAAACATCCTCAATTATCGCGAAATATAGATTAATAATGTAAAATATCGCATATGAAATAAAATATTATGAAATATCGACTATCGCAAAAGATCTCCAGATGCAACGCAACATGGTAAATATCGCGCTATATCGTCAAGTATCTTAAAAACAATGTCAAATATCGCAAATGAAGTAGTTGTAATAATCGAAAAATGTTATTGCAAGTAATCGTCCCATAATTGTATGGAGTTTGTCAAATACAGCTTTTATTTTTCGAATTTAGTCAAATACAGCTGTTATTTTTCGAATTTAGTCAAATACAGCTTTTATTTTTCGAATTTAGTCAAATACAGCTTTTATTTTTCAAATTTAGTCAAATACAGCTGTTATTTTTCAAATTTAGTCAAATACAGCTGTTATTTTTCGAATTTAGTCAAATACAGCTGTTATTTTTCAAATTTAGTCAAATACAGCTGTTATTTTTCGAATTTAGTCAAATACAGCTGTTATTTTTCGAATTTAGTCAAATACAGCTGTTATTTTTCAAATTTAGTCAAATACAGCTGTTATTTTTCGAATTTAGTCAAATACAGCTGTTATTTTTCAAATTTAGTCAAATACAGCTGGTATTTTTCGAATTTAGTCATATACAGCTGTTATTTTTCAAATTTAGTCAAATACAGCTGTTATTTTTCGAATTTAGTCAAATACAGCTGTTATTTTTCAAATTTAGTCAAATACAGCTGTTATTTTTCAAATTTAGTCAAATACAGCTGTTATTTTTCGAATTTAGTCAAATACAGCTGTTATTTTTCGAATTTAGTCAAATACAGCTGTTATTTTTCAAATTTAGTCAAATACAGCTGTTATTTTTCGAATTTAGTCAAATACAGCTGTTATTTTTCAAATTTAGTCAAATACAGCTGGTATTTTTCGAATTTAGTCAAATACAGCTGTTATTTTTCAAATTTAGTCAAATACAGCTGTTATTTTTCGAATTTAGTCATATACAGCTGTTATTTTTCAAATTTAGTCAAATACAGCTGTTATTTTTCGAATTTAGTCAAATACAGCTGTTATTTTTCAAATTTAGTCAAATACAGCTGTTATTTTTCAAATTTAGTCAAATACAGCTGTTATTTTTCGAATTTAGTCAAATACAGCTGTTATTTTTCGAATTTAGTCAAATACAGCTGTTTTTTTTTTCAAATTTAGTCAAATACAGCTGTTATTTTTCGAATTTAGTCAAATACAGCTGTTATTTTTCAAATTTAGTCAAATACAGCTGGTATTTTTCGAATTTAGTCAAATACAGCTGTTATTTTTCAAATTTAGTCAAATACAGCTGTTATTTTTCGAATTTAGTCAAATACAGCTGTTATTTTTCAAATTTAGTCAAATACAGCTGTTATTTTTCAAATTTAGTCAAATACAGCTGTTATTTTTCGAATTTAGTCAAATACAGCTGTTATTTTTCGAATTTAGTCAAATACCGCTGTTGTTTTTCGAATTTAGTCAAATACAGCTGTTATTTTTCGAATTTAGTCATATACAGCTGTTATTTTTCAAATTTAGTCAAATACAGCTGTTATTTTTCGAATTTCGTCAAATACAGCTGTTATTTTTCAAATTTAGTCAAATACAGCTGCTATTTTTCGAATTTCGTCAAATACAGCTGTTGTTTTTCGAATTTAGTCAAATACAGCTGTTATTTTTCGAATTTAGTCAAATACAGCTGTTATTTTTCGAATTTAGTCAAATACAGCTGTTATTTTTCGAATTTAGTCAAATACAGCTGTTATTTTTCGAATTTAGTCAAATACAGCTGTTATTTTTCGAATTTAGTCAAATACAGCTGTTATTTTTCGAATTTCGTCAAATAAAGCTGTTATTTTTCGAATTTAGTCAAATACAGCTGTTATTTTTCGAATTTAGTCAAATACAGCTGTTGTTTTTAAAACTTTGTCAAATACAGCTGTTTCTTTCAAATTTTGTTAAATAAAGCTAATATTTCTCAAATTTTGTCATATACAGCTGTTCTAAAACCATTAACTATACGTTTTACCGTCAAGTTCAAAATTAAGTTGTTTGGTTTTCATTTAGTTGTAAATAAATTTACATATTTGTGTAATGTAATTTATAACATGACTATTCATGTGAATTATTCATCATTAAAAATTCAAAAACTGATTAGAATTAAGTTAATATAATGTAACTTTTGATATAACTCGTAATGTAATTAAACAATATTAACACAAAACAAAATTACACATGTTACAATACTACGTAACAATTATAATTAAACATTGAATTACAATATAAAAGAATCAATCATAACAATCAGGAAATATTTACAATTAGGCATATAGTGTATCATAAAATAATGCAATACACCACAAAATTTATCCACTTAAGCTACAATATTAACAATTATGATTGAATAACAATTATAATGAAACAGTGAATTACAATATAAAAAATATATTATCACAATTAGGCAATATTTACAATTAGGTATACAGTGTATAGTAAAAGAAAATTATATTACGAAAAAAAAATTACTCATACCACAATATAACGTAACATTTATAATTAAACATTGAATTACAATATAAAATAATTTATTATCACAATTAGATACATCAACTGTGCAACCAGCCACTGTGAAATTGACAGCTTTGATGAAAGGCAAAAATATAAATAAGAAAAAAAAAATAATTTTTTTTACCACACAAGCCACCTGTTGCGCAGCTGGCGTGTGTGTGCCATTCTTTTCGTGCTGGCCTAATATTGCGCTAATATCATGCTATAATATTATTTAGAACGTTCTTCTGATATTCCACTAATATTACTGTAATATTATTGCAAAAGTTGCTTTAATATTCACTAATATTACTATAACATTATTACGAATGTTGTTCTGATATCCCACTAATATTACTAAAACATTATTGTAAAATTTGTTCTAATATTGTCATAATATTACTATAATATTTTTGCGAAAGTTCTGATATTCCACTAATATTACTGTAATATTATTGCGAAAGTTGTTCTAATATTCCACTAATATTACTATAATATTATTGCGAAAGTTGTTCTGATATTCCACTAATATTACTATATTATTATTGCGAAAGTTGTTCTAATATTCCACTAATATTACTATAATTTTATTGCGAAAGTTCTGATATTCCAATAATATTATTATAATATTATTGCAAAAGTTGCTTTAATATTCACTAATATTACTACAACATTATTACGAATGTTGTTCTGATATCCCACTAATATTACTAAAACATTATTGTAAAATTTGTTCTAATATTCTGATAATAATACTATAATATTATTGCGAAATTTGCTCAGATATTACGCTAATATTATACCATGATATCATTTCGGACATTTTTCTGAAATGAATTTGATACATATTGTTCTAATATTATGGTAATATTGCACTACCATTATGCTATAATATTATTGAAAATTCTTATGTTACTCTGATATATCTTAAAATATCGTTCTGATATTACTCTAATATTATACTAAAATATTATTGCGGACGTTGTCCTAATGTTGTGCTAACATCACGCTTTAATATTGCTGCGAATATTGTTCTGATATTACGCTAATATTGCGTAATAATATTATTGCGAGTATTGTTCTGATATTAGTCTGATATAATCCTGAAATATTTCTCTAATATTACTCTCACATTATCGTATTACTATATATTATCCCATATTGTATCAATAATATTTTCCTTCATTAATATTTTCATATTAGTTAGACACCATCATGCGATACAGTTCTGAAATGACTCTAATATTATTCTAATCTTATCTAATCATTGTGATATTACCTTATAATATTATTTTGTTATTCTTCTACTTCTGCTCTAATATTACTCAATAATATTAATCTAATATTATTACCAAATTCTAATCATAATACTCTAATATAATCCTGCTATATTATTTAAATATTATTCCGCAATATTATAAATATATAAATATTGTGATATAAATATTTTTCAATTATATACGAATTACTTTTATTCTGTAAAACATATGTATATAGTATAAACAAATTTTAATCCAAAATCATCATTTGCATGATTTTGGATAATATTATACTATAATATTATTGAAATACCATGCTATCATGCCAAAGTTATGAAAAAAATATTAAATTAAAATGCTTTTCTAATGTTATCAATTAGTCGTTGTATACTGTTATAATATTAATTTGACTTTCTTTTCACATTGTACAAATATCATATGGATAATATTTATATTAATATTATCCTTTAAATTTCTAGAATATTTTATTCAAATAATATTGCAATATTATTTTTATATATATAATATTTTTTCAGACAATATTGCATTATTCTCCGTATAAATTTTTGGTGTTATATTAATATTTCAATATTAGACACGTTTCAATATTTATTTCAGTTCATGGATAACCTCCAGCGAATAATACATGACCTAATATTCGGTCCAAATATTACGCAAGAATAATATTATGCCAGAGTAATATTATTTCAGATTAATATTTTACTAGAATAATATTATTTTGCATAAATACTTTACAAGATTAATAATACGTACGACTAATATTATACTGGGGGAAAATCATGATAGACTATGAATATGAAAGACTAATATTATTTCAAACAAATATTAAACTGAAGTAATATTTTGTTGAACTGTAATTAAGTCAAACCTAAATCAGGCCTGAATACCATTATCCAGTATTAATATTTGGTCAGTTTAATATTATGTCTAACTAATATCACACCGGATTAAAAATAAAAATAAAAAAATATTGCACGTTGCAATTTTTCCGCGGAACAAATATTAATATCTCGACCTCAATATTCCGGGCTAATATCCAACCCACAGAGGCCTTGCTGATATCCTTCAATAATATCCCTCGCTAATATCTCCGCTAATATCGACAATATCCGGATAATTAAGGCAGTTTTTTGAATGACGGAGCGAATTTTGACGGTGAGAAGCATTGTGTTGAGTTGGGTCATTACCCCATCACCCCCATCACCCTCTCTGCGTCCCTCATCATCGTCTCTGTGTCCCCCATCACCGTCTCTGTGTCCCCCATCATCCTCTCTATGTCCCCATCACCCTCTCTGTGTCCCCCATCATCCTCTCTGTGTCCCCCATCACCCTCTTTATGTCCCCCATCACCGTCTCTGTGTCCCCCATCATCCTCTCTATGTCCCCATCACCCTCTCTGTGTCCCCCATCATCCTCTCTGTGTCCCCCATCACCCCTCTTAATGACCCCCACCACCCCTCTCAATGACCCCAATCACCCCTCTCAATGACCCCATCACCCCTCTCAATGACCCCCATCACCCCTCTCAATGACCCCCATCACCCCTCTCAATGACCCATCACCCCTCTCAATGACCCATCACCCCTCTCAATGACCCCATCACCCCTCTCAATGACCCCATCACCCCTTTCAATGATCCATCACCCCTCTCAATGACCCCATCACCCCTCTCAATGACCCATCACCCCTCTCAATGACCCCATCACCCCTCTCAATGACCCCATCACCCCTCTCAATGACCCCATCACCCCTCTCAATGACCCCCAACACCCCTCTCAATGACCCCAATCACCCCTCTCAATGACCCCCATCACCCCTCTCAACGACCCCCATCACCCCTCTCAGTGACATCATCACCCCTCTCAATGACCCCCATCACCCCTCTCAATGACCCATCACCCCTCTCAATGACCATCACCACTCTCAATAACCCATCACCCCTCTCAATGACCCCATCACCCCTTTCAATGACCCATCACCCCTCTCAATGACCCATCACCCCTCTCAATGACCTATCACCCCTCTCAATGACCCCCATCACCCCTCTCAATGACCCCCATCACCCCTCTCAATGACCCCCAACACCCCTCTGAATGGCCCCAATCACCCCTCTCAATGACCCCCATCACCCCTCTCAATGACCCTCATCACCCCTCTCAATGACCCCCATCACCCCTCTCAGTGACATCATCACCCCTCTCAATGACCCCCATCACCCCTCTCAATGACCCATCACCCCTCTCAATGACCATCACCCCTCTCAATGACCCCATCACCCCTCTCAATGACCCATCACCCCTCTCAATGACCCATCACCCCTCTCAATGACCTATCACCCCTCTCAATGACCCCCATCACCCCTCTCAATGACCCCCATCACCCCTCTCAATGACCCCATCACCCCTCTCAATGACTCATCACCCCTCTCAATGACCCATAACCCCTCTCAATGACCCATCACCCCTCTCAATGACATATCACCCCTCTCAATGACCCACATCACCCCTCTCAATGACCCCCATCACCCCTCTCAATGACCATCACCCCTCTCAATGACCCATCACCCCTCTCAATGACCCCCATCACCCCTCTCAATCACCCATCACCCCTCTCAATGACCCATCACCCCTCTCAATGACCCATCACCCCTCTCAATGACCTATCACCCCTCTCAATGACCCCCATCACCCCTCTCAATGACCCCATCACCCCTCTCAATGACCCATCACCCCTCTCAATGACCCATCACCCCTCTCAATGACCCATCACCCCTCTCAATGACCTATCACCCCTCTCAATGACCCCCATCACCCCTCTCAATGACCCCCATCACCCCTCTCAATGACCATCACCCCTCTCAATGACCCATCACCCCTCTCAATGACCCCCATCACCCCTCTCAATGACCCCCATCACCCCTCTCAATGACCCCATCACCCATCTCAATGACCCATCACCCCTCTCAATGACCTCCATCACCCCTCTCAATGACCATCACCCCTCTCAATGACCCCCATCACCCCTCTCAATGACCCCCATCACCCTTCTCAATGACCCCATCACCCCTCTCAATGACCCATCACCCCTCTCAATGACCCCCATCACCCCTCTCAATGACCATCACCCCTCTCAATGACCCCATCACCCCTCTCAATGACATATCACCCCTCTCAATGACCCCCATCACCCCTCTCAATGACCCCCATCACCCCTCTCAATGACCCCATCACCCCTCTCAATGACTCATCACCCCTCTCAATGACCCATAACCCCTCTCAATGACCCATCACCCCTCTCAATGACCCACATCACCCCTCTCAATGACCCCCATCACCCCTCTCAATGACCATCACCCCTCTCAATCACCCATCACCCCTCTCAATGACCCCCATCACCCCTCTCAATCACCCATCACCCCTCTCAATGACCCATCACCCCTCTCAATGACCCATCACCCCTCTCAATGACCTATCACCCCTCTCAATGACCCCCATCACCCCTCTCAATGACCCCATCACCCCTCTCAATGACCCATCACCCCTCTCAATGACCCATCACCCCTTTCAATGACCCATTACCCCTCTCAATGACCCCCATCACCCCTCTCAATGACCCCCATCACCCCTCTCAATGACCCCATCACCCCTCTCAATGACCCATCACCCCTCTCAATGACCCCCATCACCCCTCTCAATGACCATCACCCCTCTCAATGACCCCCATCACCCCTCTCAATGACCCCCATCACCCCTCTAAATGACCCCCATCACCCCTCTCAATGACCCCATCACCCCTCTCAATGACCCATCACCCCTCTCAATGACCCCCATCACCCCTCTCAATGACCATCACCCCTCTCAATGACCCCCATCACCCCTCTCAATGACCATGACCCCTCTCAATGACCCATCACCTCTCTCAATGACCTATCACCCCTCTCAATGACCCCCATCACCCCTCTCAATGACCCATCACCCCTATCAATGACCCATCACCCCTCTCAATGACCCCCATCACCCCTCTCAATGACCCATCACCCCTATCAATGACCCATCACCCCTCTCAATGACCTATCACCCCTCTCAATGACCCCCATCACCCCTCTCAATGACCATCACCCCTCTCAATGACCCCATCACCCCTATCAATGACCCATCACCCCTCTCAATGACCCCATCACCCCTATCAATGACCCATCACCCCTCTCAATGACCCCATCACCCCTCTCAATGACCCCATCACCCCTCTCAATGACCCATCACCCCTCTCAATGACCCCATCACCCCTCTCAATGACCCCATCACCCCTCTCCATGACCCCATCACCCCTCTCAATGACTTCATCACCCCTCTCAATGACCCCCATCACCCCTCTCAATGACCCCATCACCCCTCTCAATGACCCCCATCACCCCTCTCTATTTTCGATGGGGGTCATAGAGACCCTATTTTTTACCCATTAATTTTCTATTTAATTTGAACCTGTATCAGGTTTTCTAAATTCTATGATAATAGTATAAAGGTATGATATATTTGTGTATTTTTCATATATATGTTTTCAATGTGGTAATTATATGTTTGTTTGTATATGTTTACCTATATGTATGGATATATATATATATATATATATTTATTCATGTTATATGCAAATATGTATAGATATGGATATAAATGTGTTCATTTGTATATATTCATATATATGTTTAGAGACTCATACTGATGTATATAAGCATGTATATAAAATACGTATGGATCATTGCAACGCTAGGCAATTATATTAATATCATGAAACTGAATGGAAATCTTGCCTCAACAAATTTCCGTATTATTTTTACCCAAACATGTATACAAATATACAGATCTATATACATATAAATACATGTAGGTCTAAACATACAGGTAAGAATTTAAATAAATATAAATACACAACGACTTAACACAAAAAAATCCACTTTTCTCAGAAGACGCGCGCGATTTTCCCACAAAATCAATTAGGCTCAGAAGGCGCCACAAAAATTATAATTAATAATATCGCGTCAAATATCGGCAATATTCTGCAGAGTCATCGCACCGCACGAAATTTACCCTAAAATGGGCAAATTCTAAACACACAAAGGCGCATCGCAAAATCAACTCACCACCAAAAACCATTAATTACAAATTTTTATTCTGTACATTACCTAATCATCGACCGACGACGGAATTTCCATTTAATAATCAATTAAGGCATGAATTAATTTTATAAACGATTTTGTGGGTGTGTACTGGGTGTGTACTGGGTGTGTACTGGGTGTGTACTGGTGTGTGTACTGGGTGTGTACTGGGTGTGTACTGGGTGTGTACTGGGTGTGTACTGGGTGTGTACTGGGTGTGTACTGGTGTGTGTACTGGTGTGTGTACTGGGTGTGTACTGGGTGTGTACTGGGTGTGTACTGGGTGTGTACTGGGTGTGTACTGGGTGTGTACTGGGTGTGTACTGGGTGTGTACTGGGTGTGTGTACTGGTGTGCATGTACTGTGTGTGTACTGGTGTGTGTACTGGTGTGTGTACTGGTGTGTGTACTGGGTGTGTGTACTGGGTGTGTGTACTAGTGTGTGTACTGGGTGTGTGTACTGGTGTGTGTACTGGTGTGTGTACTGTGTGTGTACTGGTGTGTGTATAGGTGTGTACTGGTATGTGTACTGTGTGTGTACTGGTGTGTGTACTGTGTGTGTACTGTGTGTGTACCGGGTGTGTACTGGGTGTGTGTACTGGTGTGTGTACTGTGTGTGTACTGGTGTGTGTACTGGTGTGTGTACTGGTGTGTGTACTGTGTGTGTACTGGGTGTGTGTACTAGTGTGTGTACTGGGTGTGTGTACTGGTGTGTGTACTGGTGTGTGTACTGTGTGTGTACTGGTGTGTGTATAGGTGTGTACTGGTATGTGTACTGTGTGTGTACTGGGTGTGTACTGGGTTTGTACTGGGTGTGTGTACTGGATGTGTACTGGGTGTGTGTACTGTTATGTGTACTGTGTGTGTACTGGGTGTGTACTGGGTTTGTACTGGGTGTGTGTACTGTGTGTGTACTGGTGTGTGTACTGTGTGTGTACTGTGTGTGTACTGGGTGTGTACTGGGTGTGTGTACTGGTGTGCATGTACTGTGTGTGTACTGGTGTGTGTACTGGTGTGTGTACTGGTGTGTGTACTGGGTGTGTGTACTGGGTGTGTACTGGTGTGTGTACTGGGTGTGTGTACTGGGTGTGTACTGTGTGTGTACTGGGTGTGTACTGGGTGTGTGTACTGGTGTGCATGTACTGTGTGTGTACTGGTGTGTGTACTGGTGTGTGTACTGGTGTGTGTACTGGGTGTGTGTACTGGTGTGTGTACTGGTGTGTGTACTGGTGTGTGTACTGGGTGTGTGTACTGGGTGTGTACTGGTGTGTGTACTGGGTGTGTGTACTGTGTGTGTACTGTGTGTGTACTGGGTGTGTACTGGGTGTGTGTACTGGTGTGCATGTACTGTGTGTGTACTGGTGTGTGTACTGGTGTGTGTACTGGTGTGTGTACTGGGTGTGTGTACTGGGTGTGTGTACTAGTGTGTGTACTGGGTGTGTGTACTGGTGTGTGTACTGGTGTGTGTACTGTGTGTGTACTGGTGTGTGTATAGGTGTGTACTGGTATGTGTACTGTGTGTGTACTGGTGTGTGTACTGTGTGTGTACTGTGTGTGTACTGGGTGTGTACTGGGTGTGTGTACTGGTGTGTGTACTGTGTGTGTACTGGTGTGTGTACTGGTGTGTGTACTGGTGTGTGTACTGTGTGTGTACTGGGTGTGTGTACTAGTGTGTGTACTGGGTGTGTGTACTGGTGTGTGTACTGGTGTGTGTACTGTGTGTGTACTGGTGTGTGTATAGGTGTGTACTGGTATGTGTACTGTGTGTGTACTGGGTGTGTACTGGGTTTGTACTGGGTGTGTGTACTGGATGTGTACTGGGTGTGTGTACTGTTATGTGTACTGTGTGTGTACTGGGTGTGTACTGGGTTTGTACTGGGTGTGTGTACTGGGTGTGTACTGGGTGTGTGTACTGGTGTGTGTACTGTGTGTGCACTGGGTGTGTACTGGGTTTGTACTGGGTGTGTGTACTGGATGTGTACTGGGTGTGTGTACTGGTGTGTGTACTGTGTGTGCACTGGGTTTGTACTGGGTGTGTGTACTGGATGTGTACTGGGTGTGTGTACTGTGTGTGCACTGGGTGTGTACTGGGTTTGTACTGGGTGTGTGTACTGGATGTGTACTGGGTGTGTGTACTGGTGTGTGTACTGTGTGTGCACTGGGTTTGTACTGGGTGTATGTACTGGATGTGTACTGGGTGTGTGTACTGGTGTGTGTACTGTGTGTGTACTGGGTGTGTGTATATAAACATTTTTTTACAATTTAAACAATTTATTTACCACAGGTGATACAGAGGTAGAATGTTTCTTAAGTCTAATACAATGGTCAAATTTGAATATATGTATATTTGAGTATATTTAAAAATCCTGTGGGCCCGAATAAGTTCAGCGACTTCTGGGGCATCCTACCATCACGTTATTCTAAGGTGTACAATAATGTTTAACCTAATTCACTTAAATTAGGGACGCATTAGACTGATCAATGAGATTATTAACTCGATATCAGATATTTCATTTTACAATATAGGTCATATGGACTATATTTAACAGTACATTCGACAAAAGGCTTAACAGCAGACTGAAGATCGGATACGTTACCCATGGCAAGTTACACTATTTTAAAAAGTCATGTAGGAGACAAGCTTTGACTTGGTTACTATACACGACTAGTATTCTGATAGGAAGTGAGACTCAAGATGTCTTTTGAATACCTTGTAGTAATTATACCATCACGGATCTCTGCAGGTATAGAGTTCCAAGTTTTGGTTCCAACGAAGAGGATACTGTGTTGCGACCTGGCCTTTGATAATAAAGAAGCATGAATTTACTTATATTTCGGGGGAAATGGTCGTGATGACCAGTTTGTGGAGTTAGTAATTGTTCTAGGCTATTGTCGCCATCATTTGTTATTGTTTTGTAAATGAAATTGCAAATGAAGATTTTGTAGAGATCCGAAAGCTTAAGTATTCGTAAATTTTTGAATGAATCACTTGTGTGAGCATTATATTCTAGGTTCTTTACCGCTCTGATGGCTCTTTTTTGCAGAGTAAAAATTATATTGATTTATTTTTATCAGTTCCGGTCCATGCTTCTATTCCGTATTGTGAGTATGGTGAAATGAGCGTTCGGTAGAGCATTTGTAAGGCTGTTACAGGCAGGTAATTTTTAACTTTATTCAGGATTCCAATGGATTTCGATAATTTAACTTTATTCAGGATTCCAATGGATTTCGATAATTTAACTTTATTCAGGATTCCAATGGATTTCGATAATTTGACTTTATTCAGGATTCCAATGGATTTCGATAATTTAACTTCATTCAGGATTCCAACGGATTTTGATAATTTATAACTAATATGAGCGATGTGTTCTTTGAAGGTTAGATGTTTGTCTATTATGATGCCCAGAAACTTGCATGAGTTGGTTTTCAAACCAATTTTTCTTACAAGTTACCTTCTTCTAGAAATTAAATTTTCAAAAATTTCATTTCTATTACGTAAATGAATTTCCATTAACTGAATTTACAGCTAAATTTTTTTGTATAAATTTCCGTCCTGAATTACCCTAAATAAAAAAAGACCAAATCACATATTGTATTTTTTTCGTATTTTCTGAGAATCAGTTTTTTATTGTCATTTCTGTGTTGAACATTTCTGTATAATTTTTTTGTGTCTATTTGACTTTCGTCATTAATTTACCATAAAACAATAAATTTTAGTTCGCTTTATAAAAACTACCAATAATGATTAGTGTCTGAATGTTATGAATAATTTATTGGAATGAAAAATAGTGTAAAAAATGCAGGAAAATGGATTTATATAAATTTGGTACCCTGCAAATTCAGGTCACAAACAACCCATTTCAAACAAATAGTCATTTTCAATGCACAAATAACATATTTCAGACATAAATAACCCTTTTCAGGGCACAAATAATCTATTTCAGACATAAATAATTCTTTTCAGGGCAGAAAGAACAAACTTCAATGCACAAATAACCGGTTTCAGACATAAATACCTCATTTCAATGCACTAATAACCTATTCCAGACATAAATAACTCATTTCAATGCACAAATAACCTATTTCAGACCTAAATAACCCTTTTCAGGGCAGAAAGACCCGATTTCAGGGCAAAAATACCCGATTTCAGACATAAATAACCCATTTCAGGGCAGAAAGAACCGATTTCAATGCACAAATATCCCATTTCAGACATAAATAACTCATTTCAGGGCACAAATGAATCATTTATGTATTTTGTTATTTATATCATATTTTTGAGTGGTATGTTATTATTCATCAAATTTTATTTCATGAAAAACCAAATCTTTATTGATTTTAATTTTAATTCGATAAAACAACAAAAACACAATCCCCATTTCAACCACCATTTGAGAGCCCATTACACGCACACACCCCGTGCAATGTGCACGTACAAAGGCACGAAGCCATTTCCTGCATATTTCGTGCATACCAGAGTGACATTTGTGTAAGTGCCCTAACGACCCAATTACCCCCAATTACCCCCAATTACCCCCTAATTCTCTTTTCAATTACCCCCCCCCCCCCCCGTGTCCACACACAAAGGCTAGCACACAAAGAACTACGTCGAATTACTGCAAGTCTTCAATATTTCTGGACCTGAGAATAATATATTGTGTGCGTTTTGTGTCAAATTTAACCGGCGTGTGTGTGCGTTCGTCTATGTGTACGTATGTGTGTCAGTGTGCGTGGATGAGTGTGTCTGTGTACGTGTGAGTGTGTGTATCAGTGTACGTGTGTGGGTCAGTGTATATGTGTGTATGTATCAGTGTACTATATGTACTTTCAAAAACAGACAAGGGTGGAATAGCCGATCTCAATAATAAGGAAATGAAAAAAGCTAAAAAAATCTCAAAATATTGTTTTAAAATTTGACAAAAAACGGAGCGGCCAACAGCACGTGTCCTCCCACCGCCGTCCGGCGCAACACTGAATCAAAACAACTCAACAAACTTGGGGTTAGCATTCATAGCCCTTTTTACTACGGAATTCATTCATAACCCTTCTACTAGAAAATTCATTCATTACTCTTTCTACTACGGGATTCATTCATAACCCTTTCTACGATGAAATACAATCATAACCCTTTCACTACGAAATTCCTTCATAATAATTCTAAATACTGAACTCATTCATGACACTTTCACTACAGAATTCATTTACGACCCTTTCTACTACGAAGTTCATTCATAACCCGTTTTTACTACGGATTTCATAACCCTACGAAATTCGTTCATAACCCTTTTTACTACGGAATCCATTCATAACCATTTTTGCCACCGAGTTCATTCATAACCCTTTTACTACGGAAACTATATAACTACGGGAGATGGTAATCTCGATTCATGAACGCCTAGAAATTTCCTCGAAATGATTTTCGATTTATTCATCGATTATTATTATTATTATTTTTTATCGATTTAGAAACTTGTTTATTTTGATATGAGAAATGTGACGTCATTTAGAGAATTTTTATGAACAAAAATTACACGAATGTATATAAATAAAAAATTAAGATACAAATAAAGTAGTTGTAGCTAAATTAAGTAGAAAATAACAGATCACTCTAGGGCGTGAAGTTAGTCGAAATTGAAGAAGATTTTCACGTTAATAACTTTAATGTGTACAAAATCACCTATATTCACGAGTTAAATGTTATTAATAACATGTTAATTAAGTTTACAGTAATGATAAACTTAATTTTACAGATTAATTTTATCCGAAGAGAAACATCGGCGGATTCAGTGCTTTTACAAACCTAAGAAAGTAACAGAATTAAATACTAATATAGGCCTAAATTAGACATCACCCGTTATTTAACTGTAACAGTTGTGCTAAAAAAACAGTTTTACTCTGTTAAATAGCATATTTTACGACATGAACAAACTATTCTTTGCAAAATTATTATTATTATGGATTTAACATACAAGAACTTCACAAATAATTAATGAATGAATATTAAATAATTAATGGATTATGTGGGTTAATTTAAACAATTAACATACGTTTTCTTTACAAAACCACATATTTTTTCATAAATAGATTTTCTTCAACTTTTTGTATCAACGAATATTGGAAACCTTAATTTACTAATTTCAAGTTGAAATTTAATACAAAATTTTGAATAAAACCTTTTATTTTAAAAATGTAATTCAAATTTATTAGGATATTATTCCAATACTTTTAAAAATTTTGTTTTATTTGGATCATTTGAATAAAATTAATTATTCTGATAATTGGGATAAAAAATGAAATTAATTATTCTGATAATAAAATATAAAATTAATTATTCTGATCATTGGAATAAATATAAAATTAATTATTCTGATCATTGGAATAAATATAAAATTATTTATTCTGATCATTGGAATAAATATAAAATTAATTATTCTGATCATTGGAATAAATATAAAATTAATTATTCTGATAATTGGAATAAATATTTTTGCAGACCATGCTTACGTTGATCAAATTAATCATAATCAGGGCCGCCAATATAATGCAGGATTATGACCTTATATTATGGGCTAATCATGATTATAATTTCAGGTTTATAGACAACTATAGCCCAAGGCTTATGAACAATTATGGCATCAGGTTCATGGACAATTATGGCATCAGGTTTATGGACAATTATGGCATCAGGTTTATGGACAATTATGGCATCAGGTTTATGGACAATTATGGCATCAGGTTTATGGACAATTATGGCATCAGGTTCATGGACAATTATGGCATCAGGTTTATGGACAATTATGGCATCAGGTTCATGGACAATTATGGCATCAGGTTTATGGACAATTATGGCATCAGGTTTATGGACAATTATGGCATCAGGTTTATGGACAATTATGGCATCAGGTTTATGGACAATCATGGCATCAGGTTTATGGACAATTATGGCATCAGGTTTATGGACAATTATGGCATCAGGTTTATGGACAAGCACAGCCCCATAAAAAAGCCATAAAATCATGAATTCACCCATATATGGCCCCCAGGAGGTGGAGTAAATGACTGTAATGGCCGAAGCAATTGAACGCGACCATTTCTTTATCTCGTTAAGGTCAGTAGCGACCTAATGTGACATTAGCGGGCACCTCGTTAGGGCGGGTATTGATCTGGGTGATGTGTGGTGCTGTGTGGTGCTGTGTGGTGCTGTGTGTGGTGCTGTGTGGTGCTGTGTGTGGTGCTGTGTGGTGCTGTGTGGTGCTGTGTGTGGTGCTGTGTGGTGCTGTGTGTGGTGCTGTGTGGTGCTGTGTGTGGTGCTGTGTGGTGCTGTGTGTGGTGCTGTGTGGTGCTGTGTGTGGTGCTGTGTGTGGTGCTGTGTGTGGTGCTGTGTGTGGTGCTGTGTGTGGTGCTGTGTGTGGTGCTGTGTGTGGTGCTGTGTGTGGTGCTGTGTGTGGTGCTGTGTGGTGCTGTGTGGTGCTGTGTGGTGCTGTGTGTGGTGCTGTGTGCTGCTGTGTGTGGTGTTGTGTGTGGTGCTGTGTGTGGTGCTGTGTGTGGTGCTGTGTGTGGTGCTGTGTGTGGTGCTGTGTGTGGTGCTGTGTGGTGCTGTGTGTGGTGCTGTGTGGTGCTGTGTGTGGTGCTGTGTGTGGTGCTGTGTGTGGTGCTGTGTGTGGTGCTGTGTGTGGTGCTGTGTGTGGTGCTGTGTGTGGTGCTGTGTGTGGTGCTGTGTGTGGTGCTGTGTGTGGTGCTGTGTGGTGCTGTGTGGTGCTGTGTGTGGTGCTGTGTGGTGCTGTGTGTGGTGTTGTGTGTGGTGCTGTGTGGTGCTGTGTGTGGTGTTGTGTGTGGTGCTGTGTGTGGTGCTGTGTGTGGTGCTGTGTGTGGTGCTGTGTGTGGTGCTGTGTGTGGTGCTGTGTGGTTCTGTATGGTGCTGTGTGGTGCTGTGTGGTGCTGTGTGGTGCTGTGTGGTGCTGTGTGGTGCTGTGTGTGGTGCTGTGTGTGGTACTGTGTGTGGTGCTGTGTGGTGCTGTGTGGTGCTGTGTGGTGCTGTGTGGTGCTGTGTGTGGTGCTGTGTGTGGTGCTGTGTGTGGTGCTGTGTGGTGCTGTGTGGTGCTGTGTGGTGCTGTGTGGTGCTGTGTGTGGTGCTGTGTGGTGCTGTGTGGTGCTGTGTGGTGCTGTATGGTGCTGTGTGGTGCTGTGTGGTGCTGTGTGTGGTGCTGTGTGGTGCTGTGTGGTGCTGTGTGGTGCCGTGTGTGGTGCTGTGTGGTGCTGTGTGGTGCCGTGTGTGGTGCTGTGTGGTGCTGTGTGGTGCTGTTTGGTGCCGTGTGTGATGCTGTGTGGTGCTGTGTGGTGCTGTGTGGTGCCGTGTGTGGTGCTGTGGTGTGCTGTGTGGTGCTGTGTGTGGTGCTGTGTGTGGTGCTGTGTGGTGCTGTGTGGTGCCGTGTGTGGTGTTGTGTGGTGCTGTGTGGTGCTGTGTGTGGTGCTGTGTGTGGTGCTGTGTGGTGCTGTGTGGTGCTGCGTGGTGCTGTGTGGTGCTGTGTGGTGCTGTGTGGTGCTGTGTGGTGCTGTGTGTGGTGCTGTATGGTGCTGTGTGGTGCTGTGTGGTGCTGTGTGGTGCTGTGTGTGGTGCTGTGTGTGTGGTGCTGTGAAGCTGTGTGGTGCTGTGTGGTGCTGTGTGGCGCTGTGTGGTGCTGTGTGGTGCTGTGTGTGGTGCTGTGTGTGGTGCTGTGTGGTGCTGTGTGGTGCTGTGTGGTGCTGTGTGTGGTGCTGTGTGGGGTGCTGTGTGGTGCTGTGTGGTGCTATGTGGTGCTGTGTGGTGCTGTGTGGTGCTTTGTGGTGCTGTGTGGTGCTGTGTGGTGCTGTGTGGTACTGTGTGGTGCTGTGTGGTGCTGTGTGGTGCTGTGTGTGGTGCTGTGTGGTGCTGTGTGGTGCTGTGTGGTGCTGTGTGTGGTGCTGTGTGGTGCTGTGTGTGGTGCTGTGTGGTGCTGTGTGGTGCTGTGTGTGGTGCTGTGTGGTGCTGTGTGGTGCTGTGTGGTGCTGTAAAGCTTTCTAAAACTGTTATACAAAAATTTGAATACGTTAGCCGAATTTTTTTGAATATTATGAAACTAACGTTAACTTGAGCAATTCATTTGAAAAATTACATTTATTTTTTAAATATTAATATTTTATATCACACATATTCATGTATAGAATTATATTTTTAAATTGAATTATAACATTCACACAACACACATAACAAAACTATAATATTTGTACCGTTACACTATAGCTCTGTAACTGACAATGTGTAATTAAGTACATGTTTTACAATTAATAATATAAAACATACACATAAAATCAAAATCATACAGAAACAAAACCAACGTATAATGACGGAAAGTTAATCCAGTTCATGACTATGACGTAATGGAATTTCCATCTAATTATGATGTAATGAAATAGCTATATAATTAATTACAAACTTATTTCATTTTCTTTTATGTAATGAAATAATAAATACCATTTTGTACCAAATGATTTGTATTTATTTGAATATTCATTGGGATAATAACGAAATATTAAAAAATATTTAAGTTTAAGCAAAAAAAAAATATTTGTACATTTACCCAACGTGAAAACATATATATTAACATAAACTCAACATAAATAGCCAGAGGTTGAACTTGCATGTAAGTCAACAGTTTTAATACACAAAAATTAAACTCATAATGTATATGAATACTACAGATCGTCTCAATAATATAACACAAAGTATACCAAATATTTCCAATTTTTTTAAATCTAGGACAATGATTCTAAAACACAATTAACAAAACTATTCGCTATATTTCCATCCTTTTTCATAACTAATTAAGAAATAAACAAGAACGTTCTATGAGAATAACCTGACTGGAATCCCGCTAGATTCGGGAATGCGGGGCGAATAGCGGGAATGTCGCTAGGAATCGATATGTGTGGCTGTGTGGCTGTGTGGCTGTGTGGCTGTGTGGCTGTGTGGTGCTGTGTGGTGCTGTGTGGCTGTGTGGCTGTGTGGCTGTGTGGTGCTGTGTGGCAGTGTGGCTGTGTGGCTGTGTGGCAGTGTGGCTGTGTGGCTGTGTGGTGCTGTGTGGTGCTGTGTGGCTGTGTGGCTGTGTGGCTGAGTGGTGCTGTGTGGCTGTGTGGCAGTGTGGCTGTGTGGCTGTGTGGTGCTGTGTGGCTGTGTGGCTGTGTGGCAGTGTGGTGCTGTGTGGCTGTGTGGCAGTGTGGCTGTGTGGTGCTGTGTGGCTGTGTGGCTGTGTGGCTGTGTGGTGCTGTGTGGCAGTGTGGCTGTGTGGCTGTGTGGCAGTGTGGCTGTGTGGCTGTGTGGCTGTGTGGCAGTGTGGCTGTGTGGTGCTGTGTGGCTGTGTGGCTGTGTGGCTGTGTGGTGCTGTGTGGCTGTGTGGCAGTGTGGCTGTGTGGCTGTGTGGCTGTGTGGCTGTGTGGCTGTGTGGCTGTGTGGCTTCGTGGCTGTGTGGTGCTGTGTGGCTGTGTGGTGCTGTGTGGCAGTGTGGGGCTGTGTGGCTGTGTGGCTGTGTGGCTGTGTCGCTGTGTGGCTGTGTGGCTGTGTGGCTGTGTGGCAGTGTGGTGCTGTGTGGCTGTGTGGCAGTGTGGCTGTGTGGTGCTGTGTGGCTGTGTGGCTGTGTGGCTGTGTGGTGCTGTGTGGCAGTGTGGCTGTGTGGCTGTGTGGCTGAGTGGTGCTGTGTGGCTGTGTGGCTGTGTGGCTGAGTGGTGCTGTGTGGCTGTGTGGCAGTGTGGCTGTGTGGCTGTGTGGTGCTGTGTGGCTGTGTGGCTGTGTGGCAGTGTGGTGCTGTGTGGCTGTGTGGCAGTGTGGCTGTGTGGTGCTGTGTGGCTGTGTGGCTGTGTGGCTGTGTGGTGCTGTGTGGCAGTGTGGCTGTGTGGCTGTGTGGCAGTGTGGCTGTGTGGCTGTGTGGCTGTGTGGCAGTGTGGCTGTGTGGTGCTGTGTGGCTGTGTGGCTGTGTGGCTGTGTGGTGCTGTGTGGCTGTGTGGCTGTGTGGCTGTGTGGCTGTGTGGCTGTGTGGCTGTGTGGCTTCGTGGCTGTGTGGTGCTGTGTGGCTGTGTGGTGCTGTGTGGCAGTGTGGGGCTGTGTGGCTGTGTGGCTGTGTGGCTGTGTCGCTGTGTGGCTGTGTGGCTGTGTGGCTGTGTGGCTGTGTGGCAGTGTGGTGCTGTGTGGCTGTGTGGCAGTGTGGGTGTGTGGTGCTGTGTGGCTGTGTGGCTGTGTGGCTGTGTGGTGCTGTGTGGCAGTGTGTCTGTGTGGCTGTGTGGCAGTAGGGCTGTGTGGCTGTGTGGCTGTGTGGCAGTGTGGCTGTGTGGTGCTGTGTGGCTGTGTGGCTGTGTGGCTGTGTGGTGCTGTGTGGCTGTGTGGCAGTGTGGCTGTGTGGCTGTGTGGCTGTGTGGCTGTGTGGCTGTGTGGCTGTGTGGCTGTGTGGCTTCGTGGCTGTGTGGTGCTGTGTGGCTGTGTGGTGCTGTGTGGCAGTGTGGGGCTGTGTGGCTGTGTGGCTGTGTGGCTGTGTCGCTGTGTGGCTGTGTGGCTGTGTGGCTTCGTGGCTGTGTGGTGCTGTGTGGCTATGTGGCTGTGTGGCAGTGTGGTGCTGTGTGGCTGTGTGGCTGTGTGGCTGTGTCGCTGTGTGGCAGTGTGGCAGTGTGGCTGTGTGGCTGTGTGGCTGTGTGGCAGTGTGGTGCTGTGTGGCTGTGTGGCTGTGTGGCTGTGTCGCTGTGTGGCAGTGTGGCTGTGTGGCTGTGTGGCAGTGTGGTGCTGTGTGGCTGTGTGGCTGTGTGGCTGTGTCGCTGTGTGGCAGTGTGGCTGTGTGGCTGTGTGGCTGTGTGGCTGTGTGGCAGTGTGGCTGTGTGGCTGTGTGGCTGTGTGGCTGTGTGGCTGTGTGGCTGTGTGACGTGCTGTGTGGTGCTGTGTGGCTGTGTGGCTGTGAGGCTGTGTGGTGCTGTGTGGCTGTGTGGCTGTGTGGTAACACACAGCACCACACACAGCACCACACATAGCACCACACAGCACCACACAGCACCACACAGCACCACACACAGCACCACACACAGCACCACACACAGCACCACACAGCACCACACACAGCACCACACAGCACCACACACAGCACCACACAGCACCACACAGCACCACACACAGCACCACACACAGCACCACACACAGCACCACACAGCACCACACACAGCACCACACAGCACCACACACAGCACCACACAGCACCACACAGCACCACACAGCACCACACAGCACCACACAGCACCACACAGCACCACACAGCACCACACAGCACCACACACAGCACCACACACAGCACCACACACAGCACCACACAGCACCACACACAGCACCCCACACAACACCACACACAGCACCACACAACACCACACACAGCACCACACACAGCACCACACACAGCACCACACACAGCACCACACACAGCACCACACAGCACCACACACAGCACCACACAGCACCACACAGCACCACACAGCACCACACACAGCACCACACAGCACCACACAGCACCACACACAGCACCACACACAGCACCACACAGCACCACACACAGCACCTCACAGCACCACACAGCACCACACAGCACCACACAGCACCACACACAGCACCACACAGCACCACACACAGCACCACACAGCACCACACACAGCACCAAACAGCACCACACAGCACCACACAGCACCACACAGCACCACACACAGCACCACACAGCACCACACAGCACCACACACAGCACCACACAGCACCACACAGCACCACACAGCACCACACACAGCACCACACAGCACCACACACAGCACCACACAGCACCACACACAGTACCACACAGCACCACACAGCACCACACAGCACCACACACAGCACCACACAGCACCACACAGCACCACACACAGCACCACACAGCACCACACACAGCACCACACAGCACCACACACAGCACCACACAGCACCACACAGCACCACACAGCACCACACACAGCACCACACAGCACCACAGAGCACCACACACAGCACCACACAGCACCACACACAGCACCACACAGCACCACACAGCACCACACAGCACCACACACAGCACCACACAGCACCACACACAGCACCACACAGCACCACACACAGCACCACACAGCACCAAACAGCACCACACAGCACCACACACAGCACCACACAGCACCACACAGCACCACACACAGCACCACACAGCACCACACACAGCACAACACAGCACCACACACAGCACCACACAGCACCACACAGCACCACACAGCACCACACACAGCACCACACAGCACCACACAGCACCACACACAGCACCACACAGCACCACACACAGCACCACACAGCACCACACAGCACCACACAGCACCACACAGCACCACACACAGCACCACACAGCACCACACACAGCACCACACAGCACCACACAGCACCACACAGCACCACACACAGCACCACACACAGCACCACACACAGCACCACACAGCACCACACAGCACCACACACAGCACCACACACAGCACCACACACAGCACCACACACAGCACCACACACAGTACCACACAGCACCACACAGCACCACACACAGCACCACACACAGCACCACACACAGCACCACACACAGAACCACACACAGCACCACACACAGCACCACACACAGCACCACACAGCACCACACAGCACCACACACAGCACCACACACAGCACCACACAGCACCACACAGCACCACACACAGCACCACACACAGCACCACACACAGCACCACACAGCACCACACAGCACCACACAGCACCACACAGCACCACACAGCACCACACAGCACCACACACAGCACCACACACAGCACCACACAGCACCACACACAGCACCACACAGCACCACACACAGCACCACACAGCACCACACACAGCACCAAACAGCACCACACAGCACCACACAGCACCACACAGCACCACACACAGCACCACACAGCACCACACAGCACCACACACAGCACCACACAGCACCACACAGCACCACACAGCACCACACACAGCACCACACAGCACCACACAGCACCACACACAGCACCACACACAGCACCACACAGCACCACACAGCACCACACAGCACCACACAGCACCACACAGCACCACACAGCACCACACACAGCACCACACACAGCACCACACAGCACCACACAGCACCACACACAGCACCACACACAGCACCACACAGCACCACACAGCACCACACACAGCACCACACACAGCACCACACACAGCACCACACAGCACCACACAGCACCACACAGCACCACACAGCACCACACAGCACCACACAGCACCACACACAGCACCACACACAGCACCACACAGCACCACACAGCACCACACACAGCACCACACACAGCACCACACACAGCACCACACAGCACCACACAGCACCACACAGCACCACACAGCACCACACACAGCACCACACACAGCACCACACAGCACCACACAGCACCACACACAGCACCACACACAGCACCACACACAGCACCACACAGCACCACACACAGCACCACACAGCACCACACAGCACCACACAGCACCACACACAGCACCACACAGCACCACACAGCACCACACACAGCACCACACACAGCACCACACAGCACCACACACAGCACCTCACAGCACCACACAGCACCACACAGCACCACACAGCACCACACACAGCACCACACAGCACCACACAGCACCACACAGCACCACACACAGCACCACACAGCACCACACAGCACCACACACAGCACCACACACAGCACCACACAGCACCACACACAGCACCTCACAGCACCACACAGCACCACACAGCACCACACAGCACCACACACAGCACCACACAGCACCACACAGCACCACACACAGCACCACACAGCACCACACAGCACCACACAGCACCACACAGCACCACACAGCACCACACACAGCACCACACAGCACCACACAGCACCACACACAGCACCACAAACAGCACCACACACAGCACCACACAGCACCACACAGCACCACACACAGCACCACACAGCACCACACACAGCACCACACACAGCACCACACACAGCACCACACAGCACCACACACAGCACCACACACAGCACCACACAGCACCACACAGCACCACACAGCACCACACAGCACCACACAGCACCACACAGCACCACACAGCACCACACAGCACCACACAGCACCACACACAGCACCACACAGCACCACACAGCACCACACACAGCACCACACAGCACCACACACAGCACCTCACAGCACCACACAGCACCACACAGCACCACACAGCACCACACACAGCACCACACAGCACCACACAGCACCACACACAGCACCACACAGCACCACACAGCACCACACAGCACCACACAGCACCACACAGCACCACACACAGCACCACACAGCACCACACAGCACCACACACAGCACCACACACAGCACCACACACAGCACCACACAGCACCACACAGCACCACACACAGCACCACACAGCACCACACACAGCACCACACACAGCACCACACACAGCACCACACAGCACCACACACAGCACCACACACAGCACCACACAGCACCACACAGCACCACACAGCACCACACAGCACCACACAGCACCACACAGCACCACACAGCACCACACAGCACCACACAGCACCACACACAGCACCACACACAGCACCACACACAGCACCACACAGCACCACACAGCACCACACAGCACCACACAGCACCACACAGCACCACACACAGCAGCACACAGCACCACACAGCACCACACACAGCACCACACACAGCACCACACACAGCACCACACAGCACCACACAGCACCACACACAGCACCACACAGCACCACACACAGCACCACACACAGCACCACACACAGCACCACACAGCACCACACACAGCACCACACACAGCACCACACAGCACCACACAGCACCACACACAGCACCACACAGCACCACACAGCACCACACAGCACCACACAGCACCACACAGCACCACACACAGCACCACACAGCACCACACAGCACCACACAGCACCACACAGCACCACACAGCACCACACACAGCACCACACAGCACCACACACAGCACCACACACAGCACCACACACAGCACCACACAGCACCACACAGCACCACACACAGCACCACACAGCACCACACACAGCACCACACACAGCACCACACACAGCACCACACAGCACCACACACAGCACCACACACAGCACCACACAGCACCACACAGCACCACACACAGCACCACACACAGCACCACACAGCACCACACACAGCACCACACACAGCACCACACAGCACCACACAGCACCACACACAGCACCACACAGCACCACACAGCACCACACACAGCACCACACAGCACCACACAGCACCACACAGCACCACACAGCACCACACAGCACCACACACAGCACCACACAGCACCACACACAGCACCACACACAGCACCACACAGCACCACACAGCACCACACACAGCACCACACAGCACCACACAGCACCACACAGCACCACACAGCACCACACACAGCACCACACACAGCACCACACAGCACCACACACAGCACCACACACAGCACCACACAGCACCACACAGCACCACACAGCACCACACAGCACCACACACAGCACCACACAGCACCACACAGCACCACACACAGCACCACACACAGCACCACACACAGCACCACACAGCACCACACACAGCACCACACACAGCACCACACAGCACCACACAGCACCACACAGCACCACACAGCACCACACAGCACCACACACAGCACCACACAGCACCACACAGCACCACACAGCACCACACAGCACCACACACAGCACCACACACAGCACCACACAGCACCACACACAGCACCACACACAGCACCACACAGCACCACACAGCACCACACAGCACCACACAGCACCACACACAGCACCACACAGCACCACACACAGCACCACACACAGCACCACACAGCACCACACAGCACCACACAGCACCACACACAGCACCACACAGCACCACACACAGCACCACACAGCACCACACAGCACCACACACAGCACCACACACAGCACCACACAGCACCACACAGCACCACACAGCACCACACACAGCACCACACAGCACCACACACAGCACCACACACAGCACCACACAGCACCACACACAGCACCACACAGCACCACACAGCACCACACACAGCACCACACACAGCACCACACACAGCACCACACAGCACCACACACAGCACCACACAGCACCACACAGCACCACACACAGCACCACACAGCACCACACACAGCACCACACACAGCACCACACACAGCACCACACACAGCACCACACACAGCACCACACACGCACCACACACAGCACCACACACAGCACCACACACAGCACCACACACAGCACCACACACAGCACCACACACAGCACCACACACAGCACCACACACAGCACCACACACAGCACCACACAGCACCACACAGCACCACACAGCACCACACACAGCACCACACACAGCACCACACAGCACCACACACAGCACCACACACAGCACCACACACAGCACCACACACAGCACCACACACAGCACCACACAGCACCACACACAGCACCACACACAGCACCACACACAGCACCACACACAGCACCACACACAGCACCACACACAGCACCACACACAGCACCACACAGCACCACACAGCACCACACAGCACCACACAGCACCACACACAGCACCACACACAGCACCACACACAGCACCACACACAGCACCACACACAGCACCACACACAGCACCACACACAGCACCACACACAGCACCACACACAGCACCACACACAGCACCACACACAGCACCACACAGCACCACACACAGCACCACACAGCACCACACAGCACCACACAGCACCACACACAGCACCACACAGCACCACACAGCACCACACACAGCACCACACACAGCACCACACACAGCACCACACACAGCACCACACACAGCACCACACACAGCACCACACACAGCACCACACACAGCACCACACACAGCACCACACACAGCACCACACACAGCACCACACACAGCACCACACACAGCACCACACACAGCACCACACACAGCACCACACAGCAGCACCACACAGCACCACACACAGCACCACACACAGCACCACACACAGCACCACACACAGCACCACACACAGCACCACACACAGCACCACACAGCACCACACACAGCACCACACACAGCACCACACACAGCACCACACAGCACCACACAGCACCACACAGCACCACACAGCACCACACACAGCACCACACACAGCACCACACACAGCACCACACAGCACCACACACAGCACCACACACAGCACCACACACAGCACCACACAGCACCACACAGCACCACACACAGCACCACACACAGCACCACACACAGCACCACACACAGCACCACACACAGCACCACACACAGCACCACACAGCACCACACACAGCACCACACAGCACCACACACAGCACCACACACAGCACCACACACAGCACCACACAGCACCACACACAGCACCACACACAGCACCACACACAGCACCACACACAGCACCACACAGCACCACACACAGCACCACACACAGCACCACACACAGCACCACACAGCACCACACAGCACCACACACAGCACCACACACAGCACCACACAGCACCACACAGCACCACACACAGCACCACACAGCACCACACAGCACCACACACAGCACCACACAGCACCACACAGCACCACACACAGCACCACACACAGCACCACACACAGCACCACACAGCACCACACAGCACCACACACAGCACCACACACAGCACCACACAGCAACACAGCACCACACACAGCACCACACACAGCACCACACACAGCACCACACACAGCACCACACAGCACCACACAGCACCACACACAGCACCACACAGCACCACACAGCACCACACACAGCACCACACACAGCACCACACACAGCACCACACAGCACCACACAGCACCACACAGCACCACACACAGCACCACACACAGCACCACACACAGCACCACACACAGCACCACACAGCACCACACACAGCACCACACACAGCACCACACACAGCACCACACAGCACCACACAGCACCACACACAGCACCACACACAGCACCACACAGCACCACACAGCACCACACACAGCACCACACACAGCACCACACACAGCACCACACACAGCACCACACACAGCACCACACACAGCACCACACAGCACCACACAGCACCACACAGCACCACACACAGCACCACACACAGCACCACACACAGCACCACACACAGCACCACACACAGCACCACACAGCACCACACAGCACCACACACAGCACCACACAGCACCACACAGATAGGCCTAATGTACAGGCTGCGTCTGCTGATAAAAACCTTTCAGAAACCGTCAAGTTCTTGCAAGAAAATTTGGTGAATTGTAATTTTTTACATAAATTCATTTCATAAATTTTTAAGAAAGTAATCTTTAGTATTTCTATGAATTAATATGTGCCTTCAAATTTAAGAAATATTGGTAATTTATTTCTCATGTTTTTTGTTGTATTCATGTTTTTTCATTAATGATACGATGAACTCCTTCATATTTTTGTATTTATTTTTAATATACAAATAAAAGAATGTATTGTGTTATAAAAATTAATAGGTATAGTGAAATTCATATTCCATGCAATAAAATATTATAAAAATAACAAATTGTTGCTGAATTCTAACTATATCAAATTAATGTAACTTAAATAAATTAAGTTATGTCTTTAAATTATAATTCGATTTAAAAATGTGTGTTACCGCTTGATTTCTATGATCTCTTGAGAAATATTCACATTATAAATGTTATGTATCAATAAAATGATCTAAATTAATACAATATTTTTAAAAATATTAAATGTTATACAATGTTAAAAAGTGGTATAAAATGTTATACAATAAAATATGTTATATGCTACTGAAATTTTGTTCATTAATATGTATACATGAACATTATATTATATATATGTAAAATGTATTTAGAACTATTGATGTATACAGAATTGTGGTGGAATTAGTTATTTTATCTGAAATTCATTAAATAATTGATTGGGAAATAAATATAATGATTATTAAATGTATTCTTGAAAACAACGCTTCTTAAAGTTTTTTAATGTTTAATAAATTATATTGAATAAATTAAATAATTATATTGATATTATTCTTGCAACAACATAATAAAGATAACGTAACCCCGATATGGTTGTCATAATTATCTTACCGGTAATTAATGGTATCAGTACATTAAAAATAATTTGAATAAAATAACAACATTATCCAAATTAAAACATAATTTTAACATTATCCAAATAATGTTGATGCAGCTATGAAATTTTTTGGATGATTTAAATGTATTCAAATCCCGATTTTTATATTTTTTTAAAATCATGTTTTAAGCATAACAACATCTAAATAACTCGCATAAAGTCATAAAAATAACATAATGCAAATAACGACAACCTAAAAAAAAACCGTAAACAAAACAACTTGAATGTAATAATATTACAAGCCAATTAATAATATTATAAATACAATATAAATAAAGTAAATATATAATTGAATTATAATTGTAATTATGACAACTATTTTAAAATTATAATATGATCTAAAGTTCACTGCTGTCCAGTATGATTACAAAATTGTTCGTTGAAGCGGAAAAAAATCATTTTTCCATTATTTTTTTCATTTGCATCCTAAATACGTAAGTTAGTATGGAAATGTAGGTACTTTTCATTTAAGTAGTAATATTTACATTTTGTATATTATACACATATATATATATATATGAATATATAAATATATTTCTGTATGTGTTATATTTACATATATATAGATATCCATAAATACATATAAAAATATATATACACATATATCTAAAAATATATAACATGTATTATAAATATATAATTTTATATATAATATAAATATATATAATATATATAAATATATATGTTATAAATACATAATGTATATGTATAAAACACAATATAAGTACATAGTCAACCCTAACACACATGCATTGCAAGCACAAAAACTGGCCAGTGTACGTCAGTTCGTACGTGCGTGCACCCCAGCACACGCTGCACAAGCCGTTATACATTTTTTATCCAAATCTGGCATAGGCCTACGGGGCCCCACAATAGGCCGGGCATTACGACTTTTCCTTTATTAGGCGCGTGGGAAAGTGATGCCTTTCTTTTATTTTATTGTGCATTTGTGTATGTGTTATGTGTATGTGAAATGTGTATATATAGATATGTGTTTATTTGAAATGTGTATTTGCGGATGTGTATTTATAGATGTGTGTTTATTTGAAATGTGTGTTTATGGATGTGTGTTATGTATATGTGAAATGTGTGTTTGTGGATGTGTGTTTATTTGAAATGTGTATGTATAGATATGTGTTTATTTGAAATGTGTATTTGCGGATGTGTATTTATAGATGTGTGTTTATTTGAAATGTGTGTTTATGGATGTGTGTTATGTATATGTGAAATGTGTGTTTGTGGATGTGTGTTTATTTGAAATGTGTATTTGCGGATGTGTATTTATAGATGTGTGTTTATTTGAAATTTGTGTTTATGAATGTGTGTTATGTATTTGTGAAATGTATGTTTGTAGATGTGTGTTTATTTGAAATTTGTGTTTATGAATGTGTGTTATGTTTATGAGAAATGTGTGTTTGTAGATGTGTGTTTATTTGAAATTTGTGTTTATGAATGTGTGTTATGTATATGTGAAATGTGTGTTTGTAGATGTGTGTTTATTTGAAATTTGTGTTTATGAATGTGTGTTATGTATATGTGAAATGTGTGTTTGTAGATGTGTGTTTATTTGAAATTTGTGTTTATGAATGTGTGTTATGTATATGTGAAATGTGTGTTTGTAGATGTGTGTTTATTTGAAATTTGTGTTTATGAATGTGTGTTATGTTTATGAGAAATGTGTGTTTGTAGATGTGTGTTTATTTGAAATTTGTGTTTATGAATGTGTGTTATGTATATGTGAAATGTGTGTTTGTAGATGTGTGTTTATTTGAAATTTGTGTTTATGAATGTGTGTTATGTATATGTGAAATGTGTGTTTGTAGATGTGTGTTTATTTGAAATTTGTGTTTATGAATGTGTGTTATGTATATGTGAAATGTGTGTTTGTAGATGTGTGTTTATTTGAAATTTGTGTTTATGAATGTGTGTTATGTATATGTGAAATGTGTGTTTGTAGATGTGTGTTTATTTGAAATTTGTGTTTATGAATGTGTGTTATGTTTATGAGAAATGTGTGTTTGTAGATGTGTGTTTATTTGAAATGTGTATATATAGATATGTGTTTATTTGAAATTTGAATTTATGGATATGTATTTATTGATATGTATTTATTTAAATATGTATTTATAGATGTCTATTTATTTATATTATGAATTTGAAGATAGGTATTTATCTCATATATGTATTGATAGATTTGTATTTATTTGAAATATGGGTAAAGTTACATATATGTTAACATATATATACATAAAATAATGGATGGTGCATGACTACTTAGTATATTATATTATCATTAGTGTTTATATCTTGTATTATATATCCTCTTTATGTTGTATTTAATAGAAGAATATCAACATACATATACCTACTTATACATTTTGGCAAATACAAAATGTATTCAAGTTATATTACTTAGCATACAGAATTACATATTACTACACATAGAGAATTTATTAAAGTTATATTATGTACCAGGATTTGAGGAATATTCGTATGTGCTGGTATATATGTACGCCAAAGTATTTACATGAATATTTAAATATAAATATTTTACAGTTACATATATATTGAAGGTGAATTTTTTTATTCTTATACTATACCTATGATAACTAATTTTTTTTAAAGGCTTCCTTCATCTGGTAAAATTGAATATATTAAAACAATATTATTTATCCGATCAATAAAAAATTATTTAAAGTATTTCAACTCGAGACGAAACGAATTTGGGATCACCTGTTGATAAATGTTGGTTAGAAAAGCGTGAAAATTATTTTAGGTTAAATTAGGTTAGGTTGGGCTGTGCTGGGTCAGATTAGGTTAGGTTGGATTAGGTTAGACTGGATTGAATTAGATGAGGCTAGGTTGGACTAGGTTCGGTTAGGTTAAGTTGGACTAGGTTGAATTAGATGAGGTTAGGTTGGACTAGGTTCGGTTAGGTTAAGTTGGACTAGATTGAATTAGATGAGGTTAGGTTGGACTAGGTTCGGTTAGGTTAAGTTGGACTAGGTTGAATTAGATGAGGTTAGGTTGGACTAGGTTCGGTTAGGTTAAGTTGGATTAGGTTGAATTAGATGAGGTTACGTCGGATTAGGAGGTTAGGTTAGGTTAGGTTAGATAAGGTCAGGTTATATTAGGTTGAGTAGAAGTATTCCAAATTACCTTAGGCGGATGTACACAAATTATTTGATATGTTAAGCAACGACCTGCAAGTGCTGAAGATGCGCCTCGGTTAGATAATTAGAAAATATATAAATGATCATATATACACATTCGTACAGATGCATATGAAATACTAAATTAGAGAATATGTAAAACATTTATGCATATATTTCCATTTGTTGAGATATATCTGGAATAGAATATTAGAGAATGTATAAAAACACGTACACATGTACATACATTCGTACAGATATATATATTGTATAGAAAATTAGAGAATATATAAAAACGTATGTAATTATTTGTACAGATATGTACATTGTATGCAACTTTAGAGTACATGTAAGAACATTTCTATATATATATATATATATATATATATATATATATATAGACACAAATGTACAGATATAAATGGAATAAATCAGGGCATTGTCTTCACGGTCGATTGAGAAAGGCAATAACGAGGGCAAAAAACGGTCAAAAGGAGGGTAAAAATGAGGGTAAAAAATGAGGTAAAAAAGAAAGTAAAAAAAGTAATAAGGGATTGTGCACACCATTAACTTAGGGTGAGAAGTCACGGTTTATTTGTGGGAGTGGGGGAGCTGCATATGGCAACACTGGGGGAGCTGCATATGGCAACGCTGGGGTAGCTGCATATGGCAACGCTGGAGTAGCTGCATATGGCAACGCTGAGGGAGCTGCATATGGCAACACTGGGGGAGCTGCATATGGCATTGCTGGGGGAGCTGCATATGACAACGCTGGGGTAGCTGCATATGGCAACACTGTGGGAGCTGCATATGGCAACGCTGGGGTAGCTGCATATGGCAACGCTGGGGTAGCTGCATATGGCAACACTGTGGGAGCTGCATATGGCAACGCTGGGGTAGCTGCATATGGCAACGCTGGGGTAGCTGCATATGGCAACACTGTGGGAGCTGCATATGGCAACGCTGGGGTAGCTGCATAAGGCAACACTGGGGTAGCTGCATATGGCAACACTGGGGGAGCTGCATATGGCAACACTGGGGGAGCTGCATATGGCAAAACTGGGGTAGCTTCATATGGCAACGCTGGAGTAGCTGCATATGGCAACGCTGGAGTGGCTGCATATGGCAACGCTGAGGGAGCTGCATATGGCAACACTGAGGGAGCTGCATATGACAACGCTGGGGTAGCTGCATATGACAACGCTGGGGTAGCTGCATATGGCAACGCTGGGGTAGCTGCATATGGCAACACTGGGGGAGCTGCATATGACAACGCTGGGGGAGCTGCATATGGCAACGCTGGGGGAGCTGCATATGGCAACGCTGGGGTAGCTGCATATGGCAACACTGTGGGAGCTGCATATGGCAACGCTGGGGTAGCTGCATAAGGCAACACTGGGGTAGCTGCATATGGCAACACTGGGGGAGCTGCATATGGCAACACTGGGGGAGCTGCATATGGCAAAACTGGGGTAGCTTCATATGGCAACGCTGGAGTAGCTGCATATGGCAACGCTGGAGTAGCTGCATATGGCAACGCTGAGGGAGCTGCATATGGCAACACTGGGGGAGCTGCATATGGCATTACTGGGGGAGCTGCATATGGCAACGCTGGGGTATCTGCATATGACAACGCTGGGGTAGCTGCATATGGCATTACTGGGGGAGCTGCATATGACAACGCTGGGGTAGCTGCATATGACAACGCTGGGGTAGCTGCATATGGCAACACTGGGGGAGCTGCATATGGCATTACTGGGGGAGCTGCATATGACAACGCTGGGGTAGCTGCATATGACAACGCTGGGGTAGCTGCATATGGCATTACTGGGGGAGCTGCATATGACAACGCTGGGGTAGCTGCATATGGCAACGCTGGGGGAGCTGCATATGGCATTACTGGGGGAGCTGCATATGACAACGCTGGGGTAGCTGCATATGACAACGCTGGGGTAGCTGCATATGACAACGCTGGGGTAGCTGCATATGACAACGCTGGGGTAGCTGCATATGACAACGCTGGGGTAGCTGCATATGGCAACGCTGGGGTAGCTGCATATGACAACGCTGGGGTAGCTGCATATGACAACGCTGGGGTAGCTGCATATGACAACGCTGGGGTAGCTGCATATGACAACGCTGGGGTAGCTGCATATGACAACGCTGGGGTAGCTGCATATGACAACGCTGGGGTAGCTGCATATGGCAACACTGGGGGAGCTGCATATGGCATTACTGGGGGAGCTGCATATGACAACGCTGGGGTAGCTGCATATGACAACGCTGGGGTAGCTGCATATGACAACGCTGGGGTAGCTGCATATGGCAACGCTGGGGTAGCTGCATATGACAACGCTGGGGTAGCTGCATATGACAACGCTGGGGTAGCTGCATATGACAACGCTGGGGTAGCTGCATATGACAACGCTGGGGTAGCTGCATATGACAACGCTGGGGTAGCTGCATATGGCAACACTGGGGGAGCTGCATATGGCATTACTGGGGGAGCTGCATATGACAACGCTGGGGTAGCTGCATATGGCAACGCTGGGGTAGCTGCATATGGCAACACTGTGGGAGCTGCATATGGCAACGCTGGGGTAGCTGCATATGGCAACACTGTGGGAGCTGCATATGGCAACGCTGGGGTAGCTGCATATGGCAACGCTGGGGTAGCTGCATATGGCAACACTGTGGGAGCTGCATATGGCAACGCTGGGGTAGCTGCATATGGCAACGCTGGGGTAGCTGCATATGGCAACACTGTGGGAGCTGCATATGGCAACGCTGGGGTAGCTGCATAAGGCAACACTGGGGTAGCTGCATATGGCAACACTGGGGGAGCTGCATATGGCAACACTGGGGGAGCTGCATATGGCAAAACTGGGGTAGCTTCATATGGCAACGCTGGAGTAGCTGCATATGGCAACGCTGGAGTGGCTGCATATGGCAACGCTGAGGGAGCTGCATATGGCAACACTGAGGGAGCTGCATATGACAACGCTGGGGTAGCTGCATATGACAACGCTGGGGTAGCTGCATATGGCAACGCTGGGGTAGCTGCATATGGCAACACTGGGGGAGCTGCATATGACAACGCTGGGGGAGCTGCATATGGCAACGCTGGGGGAGCTGCATATGGCAACGCTGGGGTAGCTGCATATGGCAACACTGTGGGAGCTGCATATGGCAACGCTGGGGTAGCTGCATAAGGCAACACTGGGGTAGCTGCATATGGCAACACTGGGGGAGCTGCATATGGCAACACTGGGGGAGCTGCATATGGCAAAACTGGGGTAGCTTCATATGGCAACGCTGGAGTAGCTGCATATGGCAACGCTGGAGTAGCTGCATATGGCAACGCTGAGGGAGCTGCATATGGCAACACTGGGGGAGCTGCATATGGCATTACTGGGGGAGCTGCATATGGCAACGCTGGGGTATCTGCATATGACAACGCTGGGGTAGCTGCATATGGCATTACTGGGGGAGCTGCATATGACAACGCTGGGGTAGCTGCATATGACAACGCTGGGGTAGCTGCATATGGCAACACTGGGGGAGCTGCATATGGCATTACTGGGGGAGCTGCATATGACAACGCTGGGGTAGCTGCATATGACAACGCTGGGGTAGCTGCATATGGCATTACTGGGGGAGCTGCATATGACAACGCTGGGGTAGCTGCATATGGCAACGCTGGGGGAGCTGCATATGGCATTACTGGGGGAGCTGCATATGACAACGCTGGGGTAGCTGCATATGACAACGCTGGGGTAGCTGCATATGACAACGCTGGGGTAGCTGCATATGACAACGCTGGGGTAGCTGCATATGACAACGCTGGGGTAGCTGCATATGGCAACGCTGGGGTAGCTGCATATGACAACGCTGGGGTAGCTGCATATGACAACGCTGGGGTAGCTGCATATGACAACGCTGGGGTAGCTGCATATGACAACGCTGGGGTAGCTGCATATGACAACGCTGGGGTAGCTGCATATGACAACGCTGGGGTAGCTGCATATGGCAACACTGGGGGAGCTGCATATGGCATTACTGGGGGAGCTGCATATGACAACGCTGGGGTAGCTGCATATGACAACGCTGGGGTAGCTGCATATGACAACGCTGGGGTAGCTGCATATGGCAACGCTGGGGTAGCTGCATATGACAACGCTGGGGTAGCTGCATATGACAACGCTGGGGTAGCTGCATATGACAACGCTGGGGTAGCTGCATATGACAACGCTGGGGTAGCTGCATATGACAACGCTGGGGTAGCTGCATATGACAACGCTGGGGTAGCTGCATATGGCAACACTGGGGGAGCTGCATATGGCATTACTGGGGGAGCTGCATATGACAACGCTGGGGTAGCTGCATATGACAACGCTGGGGGAGCTGCATATGGCATTACTGGGAGAGCTGCATATGACAACGCTGGGGGAGCTGCATATGGCAACGCTGGGGGAGCTGCATATGGCAACACTGGGGTAGCTGTATATGACAACGCTGGGGTAGCTGCATATGGCAACACTGGGGTAGCTTTATATGACAACGCTGGGGTAGCTGCATATGGCAACACTGGGGGATCTGCAAATGGCAACACTGGGGCAGCTGCATATGGCAACGCTGGAGTAGCTGCATATGGCAACGCTGGGGGGAGCTGCATATGGCAACACTGGGGGAGCTGCATATGGCAACACTGGGGTAGGCGTAAGGGAGTGTGGGAGCTGCATATGGCAACACTGGGGGAGGCGTGGGGGAGTGGGGGAGCTGCATATGGCAACACTGGGGGAGGCGGGGGGGAGTGGGGGAGCTGCATATGGCAACACTGGGGGAGACGTAAAGGAGTGGGGGAGCTGCATATGGCAACACTGGGGGAGGCGTGGGGGAGTGGGGGAGCTGCATATGGCAACACTGGGGGAGGCGTGGGGGAGTGGGGGAGCTGCACATGGCAACACTGGGGGAGGCGTGGGGGAGTGGGGGAGCTGCATATGGCAACACTGGGGGAGGCGTGGGGGAGTGGGGGAGCTGCATATGGCAACACTGGGGGAGGTGTAGGGGAGGGGGGAGCTGTATATGGCCATTTGTGGCAGGTGTGGGGAGGGGAGCTGCATCTGGCAACACTGGGGGAAGTGTGGGGGAGGGGGGAGCTGCATATGGCAACACTGGGGGAGGTGTGGGGGAGGGGGGGAGCTGCATATGGCAACACTGGGGGAGGTGTGGGGGAGGGGGGGAGCTGCATCTGGCAACACTGGGGGAAGTGTGGGGGAGGGGGGAGCTGCATATGGCAACACTGGGGGAGGCGTAAGGGAGTGGGGGAGCTGCATATGGCAACACTGGGGGAGGCGTAAGGGAGTGGGGGAGCTGCATATGGCAACACTGGGGGAGGTGTGGGGGAGGGGGGGGAGCTGCATATGGCAACACTGGGGGAGGTGTGGGGAAGTGGGGAACTGCATATGGCAACACTGGGGGAGGTGTGGGGGAAGGTAACAATAATAAAGTATGTATCGACAGATATTAATGTCATACTGACATAGCTATTTTTATGTACAAAATCATATTGCTCAATAAAAAGTTTAAGTTTACTTTGAATAATAAAAGTAATATTTTAAAAAAGCAGGCAAATTAAAATAAAATTAATGATTTGAAGAAAATTATTTTATTTAGTGAAAATGTGGACTAAAGAAATAAGTGTACAAAAAGTAATTAATCCACCCCTATTAATTAAAAACTATAGCTTCTAATTAGCCTTTTACATAATTATTGCGCAACAGAATTATCTAAATTTTTATCCAGCATTTAATATCAATTTTAATAACTTTTTCTTAATTTTAAAGTAATAATATTATATAACGCTATTTCTATCATCATTTATATATTTCTTATTAACAGCTTTGGTCGGAAAAACGGCTATGTAATTAATTTTAAATAAGTAATAAATATCACTATGAAATCAATTTTACTTAAGTTAAGACGTAATTAGAATTAAATAATTATTTTGATTTAAGTTTTTAATTCTAATTTAGTGATAAATTGGAATTGAGCAACTAATTTAAATTTAGGAATTAATTTAAAGCAATTGATTAATTTGAATGAAATAATCAATTTGAATTCATTAATTAAGATGAACTGAATAATCAATTTGACTTGAGTAATTAATTTCAATAAAATCATCTAGTTACTGGCGGCTACCATTTTAAAGGGAGCTTACGCCCCCCTAATTAGCACCCCCCCCTCATTACCCCCCTCCCCCCTTCTTCCCTCATTACCCCTCTCCCCCCCTCTTCCCTCATTAACCCCCTCCCCCATCCCCCCTCATTACCCCCCAGTAAACTTTAATTACTCGCCAGCCAATCAGCGCTCAGTGCCGGAGCAGCTCAGCCAATAGGAAGCGTGGGGGGGCGTAGGCCTGAAATTTTAGGCTTCAAATGAAAATATGGGAAATATGAGCAGCGTATATCAAATACCCCGCCCATAGCCCCTGAAGCAGCCTTGCGACAACAAAAATCTATTTTACAACATAAACAGCAATAAAACATCAAAAACAGCAATAAAACGATAGAAAACAGCAATCAAACAACGAAAACAGCAATAAAACAACAAAAATAGCAATAAAATAACAAAAACAGCAATAGAACAACAAAAACAGCAATAAAACTACAGAAAACAACAATAAAACAACAAAAACATCAATAAAACTACAGAAAACAGCAATAAAACAATAAAAACAGCAAAAATACAACACTCCCACCCATAAAGCAACAATAAAGCAATAAAACAACAAAAACAGCAATAAAACGACAAAAACAGCAATAAAACAACGAAAACAGCAATAAAACAACAACAACAGCAATACAACAACAAAACAGCAATTCAACAACAAAAACAGCAATAAAACAACAAAAAACAGCAATAAAACAATAAAAACTGCAATAAAACAACAAAAACAGCAATGAAACAACAAAAACAGCAATAAAACCACAAAAACAGGAATAAAACGACAAAAAACAGCAATTAAACATCAAAAACAGCAATAAAACAACAAAAACGGCAATGAAACAACAAAAACAGCAATGAAACAGCAAAAACAGCAATAAAACAACAAAAACAGCAATAAAACAATAAAAACTGCAATAAAACAACAAAAACAGCAATGAAACAACAAAAACAGCAATAAAACAACAAAAACAGCAATAAAACAACAAAAACAGCAATAAAACAACAAAAAACAGCAATAAAACCATAAAAACAGCCATAAAACAACAAAAACAGCAATAAAACAACAAAAACAGCAATAAAACAACAAAAACAGCAATAAAACAATAAAAACAGCAATACAACCATAAAAACAGCAATAAAAAACAAAAACAGCAATAAAACAACAAAAACAGCAATAAAACAATAAAAACAGCAATAAAACAACACAAACAGCAATAAAACAACAAAAATAGCAATGAAACAACAAAAAACGCAATAAAACAACAAAAACAGCAATATAACCATAAAAACAGCAATAAAACAACAAAAACTGCATTATAACAACAAAAACAGCAATATAACAACAAAAACAGCAATAAAACAATAAAAACAGCAATAAAACCACTAAAACAGCAATAAAACAACAAAAACAGCAATAAAACAACAAAAACAGCAATAAAACAACAAAAACAGCAATAAAACAATAAAAACAGCAATAAAACAATAAAAACAGCAATAAAACAATAACAACAGCAATAAAACCACTAAACCAGCAATAAAACAACAAAAACAGCAATAAAACAAAAAACAGCAATAAAACTCAGAAGTAAAATAATTACATAGGTCTAAAAATAGTTAAGAGAATTGAAGCAATGAAGAATACAGATTACCTGAAAATACAGATTCAGATGAATGTAAATGAAAGTTACAAAAATTTTTTAATTAATCAAGAAATACAGAAACAAAAAATTGGACATGAATATAACGAAAACAGCAAATAATTGTAATGAAAGTTACAAAAATAAATGTACATATAAAACTGGCGATTAAAAATTGAAATAAAATGCAGAAACGAAGATATAATGAAATGAAAAAAATTACTAAACGAAAATATAAAATAGAAAATTAAAAAATAGAACTACAGATAAAAAATAAAAAAAAACAGTAACAGTGGCGACAAATTGGAAAAAACTGCAAGTGATACAAAAAAAAATAAGAATAAAAAAATAAAAATTGACAAATAATTATAGTAATCCTAAATTTTATCAACCCCTGCCTTCAAAATTTTTTTTTGTCGAATTCTAATTTTTGAGTTTTCAATTTAATTATATGAACATAAATTTAAAACATCAATTAAGAGAAAAATACACTGGAACTTGATTCAAAACGAATTGAAAACTTTAATGCAAAAGAAAAATATAGTAAAACTTGAACGAATTCTGCATGAATTTTATCACGATAATATCGTGTGGTAAACGTTTAGAATTATTTAATTTAGTTCATCGTTGTTATTTATTTTACATTCTTAAAATTACTTTATTTAATATATTATATAAATATTCATTAAACGACTTCCTGAGAATATGAATCTGGAAATTCACGTTTTATATATTATGGTACAATTGGGGGTTTATGGCTGTTTATGGTATTTATGGCTGGTTTTATTTTTAGGGTTGTTTATGGTATTTATAGCTGGTTTTTGTTTTTATTGCTGTTTATGGTACTCATAACTGGTTTTATTTTTATGGCTGTTTAAGGTATTTATAGCTGGTTTCATTTTTTGGCTGTTTTAGAGTATTTATAGATGGTTTTATTTATGACTGCTCATGGTACGTAGAGCTGGATGTTTTTTGGCTGTTCATGGTATTTATAGCCGTTATGGTGTTTTAAAGTTGGTATATTTACTGCTGCTTATGGTGTTTTAAGGCTATTTTTTCTGTTATATGGCTGTGTTATTTATTTAATGCTGTTGCAGGCGTTTTAGGGCTGTTTATGGAATTTTAATGGCCGGTTTTTATATTTTATAGCTAACGAGTCTTTACTTTAGTAAATGACATTTTGTTAAATTCGTTTTTAACTGAAAACTGACAAGGAAACCAGCTGTCGAACTGGCAACTGAGACGATAACCGTCTAACTGTGTATCTGGCAACCGTCTAACTGTGTATCTGGCAACCGTCTAACTGTGTATCTGGCAACCGTCTAACTGTGTATCTGGCAACCGTCTAACTGTGTATCTGGCAACCGTCTAACTGTGTATCTGGCAACCGTCTAACGGTGTATCTGGCAACAGTCTAACTGTCTAACTGGTGACAGACTACTGTCTAACTGGCAACTGGCAACCGTCTAACTGGTGACCGTCTAACTGCTTAACTGGCAACCGTCTAACTGTCTCACTGGTGACAGACTACTGTCTAACTGGCAACTGGCAACCGTCTAACTGGTGACCGTCTAACTGCTTAACTGGCAACCGTCTAACTGTCTAACTGGTGACAGACTACTGTCTAACTGGCAACTGGCAACCGTCTAACTGGTGACCGTCTAACTGCTTAACTGGCAACCGTCTAACTGTCTAATTTGTGACAGACTACTGCCTAACTGGCAACTGGCAACCGTCTAACTGGTGACCGTCTAACTGCTTAACTGGCAACCGTCTAACTGTCTAACTGGTGACAGTCTACTGTCTAACTGGCTAACTGGCAACTGGCAACCGTCTAACTGGTGACCGTCTAACTGCTTAACTGGCAACCGTCTAACTGTCTAACTGGTGACAGTCTACTGTCTAACTGGCACCTGGCAACCGTCTAACTGGTGACCGTCTAACTGCTTAACTGGCAACCGTCTAACTGTCTAACTGGTGACAGTCTACTGTCTAACTGGCAACTGGCAACCGTCTACCTGGCAACTGGCAATCGTCTGTCAACAGCAACCAACATCCGGTTGCCACAGCCAGTTAGGAAACAACTGCCAGTTAGCCACCGCCGCTAATTGCCAGTTGTACAAGCACAAAAAAACCACCGCGGTTTCTGATGCCCCTGCCGCGGTTTCTGCGGTTTTTTTGGAAAACCGCCGGCGGGTGCGGCGCGGTTTTTGGGTTTCTGGAGGCGTGAGGGAGTTTTTTTTACAACTATTTGCATTAGGTGATTAATTAACTAATTAACATAGGAGTACTACTAAATGATTTATTGTTGTGAAGGTAATAAATATATATTTATCGAATTTTTATTGAACATATTTATAGTTTTCACTTAAATTTTTTTCTTATATAATATATCGTATTTATTTAAACTACATTATAACATCATTTGAAGATCATTATTGTATTAATTTAAAATAGATTCTCGCATTACAAAAAATTAAAGCAATACTTACTATAATAGAATCCGTGCGTTGAATGAGGCGTACTTATTTCGAATATATGATGTTATATGTAAATATTAGTTATTATATATGAATATTTGATATTTTATATAAATATTTGATATTACATAAAAATATTTGATATTATATTCCAATATATGATATTATATATAATATTTGATATTTTATATAAATATTTGATGTTATATATAAATATTTTATATTATATTTAAATATTTGACATTAAATATAAATATTTGATCTTGTGTTTAAATATTTGATATTATACATAAGTATTTGATAGTATATATAACTATTTGAAATTATACATAAATATTTGTTGTTATATATCAATATTTGCAATTATATTCAACTTTCCTTGAATTACATTTGTCATTTAAGTACTACAGTTAAAGCTTTACTAACATTTCCACACAAACACAAAAATAACATTCAGGCAATCCAACACACCTTATAGAAAGCGTGCAAAAATGTTCTCTGTAGCGTAAAATCTATAGGTACAAAGTATACATTTGAATACCTGTGTATGTATTATTTGTATATACCTATATATGGTTATATATGTAACCATCAACAATTTTTGCTCTAAAATAAAGGTATATTCAAGTATATATGATAAAAAATATACATTCTTGTATCTACGATAAAAATACAGATACACACATGTATATACCATAATATACATGTACACACAAATACACACTATACAACACAGACAAATACAAGTTTGTCAAACGGACAACACAACTAACACAGCCCGAAGGAACCACACAGACAGTGGGTAACCACAAGTCTGTATTGTGTACAGTGTGTAGTACACAAAGGCATACTTGAGACCTACACAGCTCTGTGTCTTGCTTGAAGTGGCCGTGATTGGCAAACTGGGGGGGGGGGGGGAATGTGGGTAGGTAGGTAGGGTAGGTTAGGTGGGGTAGGTTAAGTCGGGAAGGTAGGT